>BNCP01000059.1:600000-762500 GCA_019650235.1 Volvox reticuliferus
GACATCTGCCGTTCTCGTTGCTTGCAGGTTTGCTGCCAATTGTATTAAGAGCCGCAGCACGGCTTCCTGCAAAGGCCGTCTGCTTCTGTAAATGGAACGAAAGGAAGGTCCACGGGGACAGGTGCACCTACACGAAAATCGCCACAATGCTACATCCCGTAGTTGCCCTTAAATATTGCTACTGACTGAAGCTAGCGCCGCGCCCACACGAAGGGGGTAATCCTGCCGTTACACTACTTATTTGATAGGAGCGTTGCTCAATAAGGACATAGCATGCTTTGGTCCAAATGAGTTGCCAGGGTGGCTGATATCGTAAGGGTTGGTACACCCCTGGGCTTGGCTCTATACTGATGAGGATCTGAATGGGGATAGGCGATATGAAGCATGAAAGCTATAGTGGAACACCAGAGCTGTAACGTACCAATTGTGATGAGCCTGATAAACCACGAGAGTAAGCCTGCCTTGCCCTGATGTGCAAACTGCCAGCTGGCGACGTGATTGCAGAAAGCGGTACTATTTCGGGGTTTTGAACCCCAGCATACGCCTAGCCGGCACTATCATCGGATACTGCGTTGTTGCCTTCAATGAGGTGTGTGCCATCTTGCAGTTAGGGAGTAAGACCGCCGGGGGCAGCGTGCGAATCCTTCTCACCCATATCTTATCCACATTTCCGTAGCCAGTGTCTGCTAGAGACCCTGGCTGAGTACTTCACTGCCTGCATGAGCCCCATTATGCCACAAGATCCCACTTATGGGCTCCAGCCCCGTGAGCTATCTATTCTGGTCACTCTGACCTGACTACACCAGGGGTCCTGACCCCTGGACCACACTTTACTCCCGATGGCACCATTGTGGCATAAGACTGTCGTTGACACCTATGGCAGCCATTGGCAGCACACAAAGCAGACTGGGCTGTAGAATGGGGAGACCTACTATAGTTTGGGAGCAAAATAACCGGGAAACTGGAAAAAACATACTCCGCTGTACAAAAACCTAAATAAGGCTATTGAGGGGGCGCAGTCGGATAAAGCGCCATCACAGGCTATGCAGTGTCTGGGCACTTTTGCTTGGCCAGCGAATACTCCAACCTACCCGAATAACCGAGGGAGAAGGGGTTACGAGGCTACTTCCTACAGTCGTATGGATAGACTGTTTCCTATCACCGCCACAATCAGGTAGTGAAAGAACATGACGAAAAAATGCAAGAATCCCACACTGTACCTCATCCCACAGAATTGTTGTAACTTGATTTCCTTTGCCTAGTAGGTTTGTGCTACATAACTGTTGCTACAAGGAAGCCAAAAAAGTTGCCTAGTCATGAGGTTCCAAGAGACTGCGACTTCCATACGAAAACATACCTCCGGATAGTTTTATATGCCTTAATTTACTTCCGCACCAAATATCCAACACTCCACGAGAAGTTCACAGCAGCTTTATTTATTACTTAACCTTACAAAGGAAAGATGCTCCCATAAACAACGCCGGTGGTTATGCAAATCTTGAAGCAGACGCTGAAGTGGACGAAGAATTAATGTACGGCAGGGAGTGGTTTCGCTCCAGAGTGCGTCGTTACCATTGGCGAGGTCGCATGATGAATCGTTGCGCCCTTGCGGCTGTTTGTTTGGTTTTAGGTGGTAAACGGTGTCTTCCATTTGGGAGGCTCGCGTGACAAGTACCTTTGCTTCTAGCGCGAAAGCCGCAACGATGGTCCTTACGGGGATTACCCGGAGGGCAGCTGTATCGCTAGGGCAGCTATGGCCTGGTGCTCAAGAGCTTTCGCGCACCATCTCCAGCAGCGCCGGTGCTTTGCAGCAAGCTGCTCCTCAGGCGCCTCCAAGTGACCAGATCGAGGTGTTTGTTAACGACCAGCCAGTAAAGATACCGAAGAATTCGACTGTGCTTCAGGCTTGCGATGCGGCTGGTATCGATATTCCACGGTAGATATGGCGTGGATAACAATATCTTGGAGCTTGTTCATGTTTGGCTTGGTGAAGTATGGGCCATATGTTGCTGCTCCTTTAGGTTCTGTTATCATCAGCGATTGTCCATCGCGGGCAACTGTCGGATGTGCCTGGTGGAGGTATGTATCGAGTACTGGATACCACCATAATACTATGGGACGAAATACTTAGAGGGGATGCTGCTGCGATGCCTTCCGCTGCAGGTGGAAAAGGTCCCCAAGCCAGTTGCCTCGTGCGCTATGCCAGCGGGACCCGGGATGAAGATTAAGACGGACACGCCCATGGTCAAAAAGGCTCGAGAGGGCGTTATGGAGTTTCTGTTGGTGGGTTCCGTGCATGGGACTTCCCCATGTGGATTTAGTCTCTGCCGGTGCCGTTTCTTCCATGTCACACCTCCGAAATGCATCCACCCGAGACACCCCATCCCATGTATCGTGCTAAATTTGGCGGAGTCCTACCTGGTTTAGCGATATGCATGTTTATCTCTTACTGGAAACTCGCCCTTGGTTCTGACACTCACGTACTGCTGTGGGTCACAGGTCTGGGGTAGAACAATTCCGATTAAGCTCTGCCGCTGTCTGGCATGCATTCAATTTCCGATGGTTTTCCTGCGTTGTTCCATCCAAGCATACCTGGTGCATTGGCCTTCCTCGTCTGTTATTTGCTTTTCGGTTCGGACCGTTACAAAGACCCTGTCCCCGTTTACTTCACTCCTCGGCACAGATCAACCATCCGCTGGACTGCCCTATTTGCGACCAGGGTGGCGAGTGTGACTTGCAGGATCAGGCCATGATTTTCGGCAGTGATCGCAGCCGCTTTGTTGAGACCAAGCGCGCCGTTGAGGATAAGAACCTTGGGCCACTGGTTAAGACGGTCATGAACCGCTGCATTCACTGCACTCGGTAGGCTGGTGTTCCTTCATTTTGGAATATCCTCCCATGTCCACGTGATGCGTGCGCACGTCCGTGCCATAGCAGCATGAAGGTGGGCATGGTGGTCACTGGGGGCAGGCCATTTCACTGCTTTCCATAAGGTCTTTGCGACGTTTATGCATGAGTCTTTCCACACAAGTTTACATCGTCTGCGACTGGGCTTATGGAACCATCATTCCCTGCATGATATTTGGATGTTATAACCGAGATATGCTTTGGATATGTCTGGCAGGTCGTCAGGAATCCTCTTTCGGCTTTTTGCAGCACCTCCCTTTCTCCTTGGACGCCCAGCCCTTCCGCAATTCTCATTTACTGCATTTCCCTAATTTTCACCATGTTCCGGCAGCTGCGTGCGCTTCGCTAGCGAAGTGGCGGGTACCTCGGACCTTGGGGTGACGGGCCGTGGCCGTGACAGCGAGATTGGCACGTACGTAGAGAAGCTCATGGTCAGTGAGCTCAGCGGCAACGTAGTGGACCTGTGCCCTGTGGGGGCGCTCACTTCCAAACCCTACGCTTTCACGGCTCGCAGCTGGGAGCTCAAGGTGGGCGGGGTGCAGTGCACGGGGCGAGGGGGGTCACTGAGGCGACATGAGGGGGCAGGTTTGGGGCCAGTATGAGTGACATTGATGAGTGGTCATAGGGTGTCTGGAGCTCATGTCCAAGCCCAGGCTGAGTCTGAGAACGCGGACCGGACGTGCGTATCATTTCTGGCCACTGATGTCACTTTGCAATTAAGCCCTACATACACGTTTGTTGACATGACGCCAAAACGACACTCCATATCAATCAACAGGGCACGGAGTCGATTGACGTATCGGACGCCCTGGGCGCCAACATTAGGGTAGACAGCCGCGGCACTGAGGTGATGCGCATTTTGCCCCGGCTCAATGAGGAGATCAACGAGGAATGGCTTTCCGACAAGGGCCGCTACCAGTATGACGGACTCAAGCGGCAGCGCCTGGACAAGCCTATGGTAAAGGTATGTTTGCGCATGCTTGCTCGTATTGCTGGGTTCTTGCTCTTCCCTTTTTAATAATGCCCTGTCCCTTTTTGCCCTGTCCAGAGATCACAGCAGTTGTTGCATACGCATCCCGTGCAGGGCCCCAAGGGTCTGCAGCCCGCCACTTGGTCCGAGGCGTTGAGTGCCGCTGCCGCGGCACTAAGCGGCACGCCAGGTAGCCACATCAAGGCTGTCGCGGGCAAGCTGGCTGACGCGGAAGCTATGGTAGTGCTGATGGATCTGATGCGGCGGCTAGGGGTTGGCAACCTGGTGCATGAGGGTGGCTTTTCGGACATGCCCGCAGATGTGCGCTCCACCTACACCGCTAATACCACCGTGGCGGGCATTGAGCAGGTGTGGAGCGCCTGATGGTTCGGAGGAGTCTGGCGTTCATAGCGCAGGATTACTTTGAGCTAAAGATGTTCTGATCCAGATTAGCTATTTTGCCTTTACGGCTACTGTTGCCGTTGTCATGGCTGTCGCCATCGCGGATTACAGCTGTTGCTGTGAGAGCATACATGGTTGGCTTAGCGTAATTGATGGCGACATGATGTCAGGCGCTGTCCGAATGTGTATTCCTGGGAATAGCTTTGGGGACCCTCGTAGTACTGGCATAAGCGGGTGGACGTCCTGCGCTTAACAGTCACGTCGACAGACTTTTTTTATCACGCAGCCTGCGCAAATTCCGCCCCATTTTTGAGTTCGTGGTCGTTTTGGCCTCATTCCATACTTTCCCACGATGCCCACTGTTGTGTATCTGCTTATGCGTCAGGCTGATATGATACTGCTGGTGGGCACCAACCCGCGCTGGGAAAGCCCCGTTTTCAACGCACGCATCCGCAAGACCTTCGTGGATGGAGCGCAGGTGGGTAATGCGACGGCCCCAGGGATTGCGCGCGCTGGGATTTTGTGTATATTGAAGTGGGCCGAGATGGGTCCGAAGCTGTGGGGGCGTGCGGCAGCACACGTACACACGGGCCCGATTCAGCAGCAGCAGGAAGGAATACAATGTTACCCACGGCGCGGGTATTCTGATGTTTGGTCGGTAGCGGCTTTCTTGTAATGCAGACTCCAAATGATAATCATTGCCACTTGGTTACGAGGCGCATGTCCTAATGAATGTCGCAATCTTGTGTGCATGCAACCCCTTGAAGAGGCCACGTATGAGTGAAGCACAGGTTCAGGGTCGCGTGTATTCTCATTACAGAACCATTCAATCCTTGTATGGTATCGGCAACAATGATATAAGAAGCGTATCTACCGCGCCTCTCTTATGGATTATCTGCGCAGGTGGGCCTTGTGGGCGCCCCGGTTGACCTGACGTACAAGTATGAGCACGTAGGATCCGATCCCGCTGCGCTGGCGGCTCTCGCGGCCGGCCAGCACCCTTTCCTCGAGCGGCTCAGAAAGGCTGCGCGTCCCGCGGTCATTGTGGGTCCTGGAGTTCTGCGGCGCCCTGACCGGGAGGCCGTCATGAAAGCGGTGCATGATCTGTGCGGCAAGGCCGGTGGGTGGTGATTGCGTGGCGGGGTAGTTTGTGAGGGATGTTGGAGTTGTTCGGCAATGAGGCCAGTGCTTGGGTGATGGGAACGGGCGCGATAGTTGTGCGCCCTGATTTGAAGGGGCGTGGTTATTAGTGGGGATGGTTATTGGTCATTTGAGGGATTGGAATATGAATGGGACTGGACCAAACTGCAACAGTTGGGAAATGGGTTTATGAGCGTCAGGTCCGAAGTGAGGTGGGCCTTTTTACTGTAGCCCGCCATATTCGTTACATTTTATGGATACTACATCGTTCACGCAGTGGTCCCGATGACTGTGGATATCTCACCATGAAAAGCCATCGCTATTCCTTTCACGCATGGGCCCCACAACCGCAGTATATGTTTCCGTTGCCGTTTCTGAAGGAACCCACCCTGCCTCGTCCGCGTCCTCCTGGCCCCGCCACGCTCTCCATAGGACCCTACCCACTGTCCCCGATCCTCTGTATACTGACTTCACGCTTCTCGCGACAACCTTCACTCCTGGCAGGGGTCATGAAGGATGGCTGGAACGGCTTCAACGTCATCCATGACACTGCATCGCGAGTGGCAGCACTGGATATGGGCTTTGCGCCTTCGGCTGCCGCCCGCGCTGCCAAGGTGCAGCCCAAGGTTGTGTATCTGCTGGGCGCGGATGACTGGGAGGAAGCGGACGTGCCCCCCGGCGCATTCGTCATCTACCAGGTGGGCTTGGGCTCAGCTTGCGATTTCTGGGCTCCCAAATGCGGCGCTGTCCCGGGTTGTGTGGCTATAGGAGAGAAGGGCGGCATGTCGTAACAGGCTGCAAGTCCGCCATAATTGGTCGCTGCGTGCGGTGACAAATTACACTTTATCTTCTCTTAGCGTTCAGCCAGCTTCTTTTGACCGGAATGCTGCCGTCGTTTGTTCTTGCCCGTCCTTGCTTCGTGTGCATATCCCACTAAGTTGGTTTCAAGCATACTAAGCGTTTCACATGCGGCTTGCATGATACCTTCGCCGAACGCTAACTCCCATGTCCCATGACCGCCAGGTCCCAGTCGCGTCGACATCGTGCAATCCGTAATGTATATCTATCTCTGAAATCACACCCTAACTTTTAAATCCGCCTATGTACCGAAGGGCCACCACGGTGACCGCGGCGCCTCCCGAGCCGATGTGATCCTGCCGGGCGCTGCTTACACGGAGAAGTCCGGGCTGTACGTCAACTTTGAGGGCCGCGTGCAGCAGACCCGGCCGGCAGTGCCGCTTCTGGGCGATGCGCGTGAGGACTGGGCCATTGTGCGCGCATTGTCAGAGGTGCTGGGCAAGCGCCTGCCGTATGATGACCTTGCTGGTGTGCGGACCCGCCTGGCGGAGGTGGCGCCGCACTTTGCAAACATCAACTCAGTGCAGGCAGGGAACAGGGGGGTCATTTCAGGGAGCGTGCGTAGGTTTAAAGGCAGCAAAGCGTGAATCGGGCGTTGGTAGGCGCGCAGCCGCTTGAGAAAGCTGTGGATTATTAATTGCGCATTGTCCGCCTAATTTTTTATGCGAAATATTGCCCGTGCAATCTGTAGGCGTTGATTTGCAGTGTTAGTGCTGGTACAGGCCGCCTTGTAGGGGCCGAGCTAATCCATGGGGGGTCAGTGTGATGGCGCGAGTATATCGAGCGCTCGCAAATTCCTTGGACGCGATCGGCTCACCCGCCTAAGCCCCTTCACCTGTCCGTCGTTGTGTCTGTCGTGCCTGTACTCGTCCACTGCAGACCCCAGTATGGCTTAACGGGGAGTACGTGAAGGGCGTTGAGCAGCTGGCCAAGGCCACACCGTTGCAGGTGGGCAAGGAGGGGGCGGTGCACATGCGTGGAGGCTCAGTACGTGGGGGTCCTGGCTGAGCTAGCTACCTCCGGGCTTATAAGGTTACCAGCAATCTGCAGCGCTGTACGGTGATATTAGTACCATGAAATTGCGTCTTCGATCCTGTTGGTTATTGAAGGCTAGTTGGTATCTGTAGATGTGCCCATTAGCTACAGATCTAGGTTTTCATGTTATATTAGAGCCACGAGGACGCCGCTAGATCACCAAACCATCATCTCTGCTACATTTTCCCACCGATTCAGCACCCTCGTGACCGTCAGGGGTAAGTTCCCGCAGCCCGCTGCCCCTCCCGCTCCGGCTAACTGTATGCTGTGCCGCTGTGCATCTCGTGGTTTGTCCCACCCTGCTGTCTTGACCAGGCGACGGTGCCCCTGAGCAGCACCATTGAGAACTACTACATGACGGACGCTATCAGCCGCGCCTCCCGGACCATGGCCAAGTGCGTGCTGTCGAGGCAGGAGGCGCAGACCAAGGCGGCAGCCACCGCCGCGATGTAGACCACAACTCGGAAATGCGTCTGAATGCACGGTAAATGCACTGGCGCACGCGGCGGCGAAGCACAAGCGGGGATAAGTGGGCTGTAGTGGTTTGGCCGTTCGTGGCATATGCGGCCGCAAGGCAGCAAAGGGCGGACCAGGTTCGACCGCGTGGGATGTAGGTATCATGCGAGCTAAAATGTAAGGTGCGGGAAGTAAGCTTTCTAGAGTATAATGTTTGACGCTGATACCAATCATATTTGTTGTTGGACATGGTGTATTCGTGCGATTGTCTGCGCATGGCTGACAATTCTGAGTATTGGTTAGTAGATGTGTAGACAGATTGTAATTATATGTTGCAATAACACTTTACCTACTTATATGTTTTGCACGAAAACCAGTGAGTTTTCTTGGCTGCGTCAACTGCCGCGAAAGTTCCGTGGGAACAAGTGTTGCAAGTGTCGCAGTGCCTTAGTGAAGGGAAACTTCGTTGGACTACGTCATCGTGATAAGTGAGAGAGGAAGCGCTGATGCATATCTCTTCCATGTATCCTGTTGTACACCCAATCTGCGTCTATTAGTTTCTGCAATAATAAATTTTCCCATGTATACGAGATTTCTTTGCTGCTTAGTCAATGATTTAGGCACGATGACAAGAAATTTTTGTTCATAATATGTTACAAATTCAATTCGAAATAATTTCCTCACACATTTCGTTCCCAGACCAGATTATTTCTACACCTCCAAGTCGCAATAGGTACATAACATCACCATTCGCCAGTTATTTGCCGAACATCGCAGAGCAAATGCATTGTGCATGTAACCTTACCTTGTTCGCCTTTCCGTGAGAAGCCAGACCTAAGTCATGGGATAAGAGACCGTGGGATTGTAGAGCGTCAGTGCGGGAGTAAGCCCCGTTGTGTTAATGGATTATATCTCCACTGGCCACATAACTGTTGCTATGGCGAGCTGCCCTGCGGCCAAAAGGCGCACAAGGGTCCTGCCCTTCCGGACTGGCACTCTCTGCTCCGTCGCCCGGGGACTTTCGCCCGGTGTACAAATTTAATATAGGGATGCAGCGTACAGCCCCGCCGCGCTAAAAGCAGCAGCGGGCTTCTGCCTTAAGAAACACCGAGGTGGCCCTCCACACTGCGCCTACCTGAGAACATCATCCTTCACAAAATTTCGGCTCCCGAATGTAGGCTCCCAAAAATCTGCAAGGCAGATGCACTGAAGCCGTCAGATAGTGGTGCATGTAAGAATATCTGCCATCATGGCAGTCAATTAAGTGGATAGTTATCGTCATGGGCCTCTTGCACGAAAAGTCGCCAGTGCCATAGCTAGGGGGCTCAGAGTGGTGCATGATACAGATCTCAACATCTGGGCTTAACCCAATCAGAACAGGTCTGTGAGTGTATCTTCTTTCATCGTTACCCCGAGAGATGCAACACCACACAGTTCAAGTATGATGGTCAAAATATCTGCACAACTTACGCTTTCCATACTGGAACACCTTGCGGCTGCTGAATAGGTGCAGTCTTGTGATGAGATATGACACTGTCTTGCTGAGGAATTGTATATATATACATATATATCCCAAATTGTCCTGGCGGCGGAACCCTCCTGGAGCCCATACGGCAAATGTGGATTTCCAGGTATTGCGAACTTCTTATGTCAACCGTTGACAACGCAAAGGATCTCTTTCATGGTTCACGGAATGTGTCATGGCTACTGAGTAGTTGCCTCAGTGTCTCACCAATATTGGCCTAGGTATCACAAGGGCCACCTATTGTGCTGGCAAAAGGGCATGTACATTCAGACTACTTAACAGTTATCGTTTCCAATTACTGCATCGAAACATAAAGCATTGTGCACTGTTCATTTCTGGACGGCTTATTAGAGACGCCCTGATGTTCCTGATATTCGGGTCATGCCTTGCATAAGCGTCGACCTCGTAAAGCTTGTTTCGTAAGTATGTTACATACGAATTCCGCATTTGCTACGTATGCGCACAGACAAAGCTGGACCAGCGACACGGAAGTCGTCAGTTCAGGCGATCATTATGGGTATAACTTTGTCGCGGGAATGTATTGAGATGTTAGTCATTCAAGGGGCAGTCGTCAGCAGCTTCGGTTCAAGGATGTTGCTGGGACGCTGGAATTATGCAGGCCTTCACCGAGGTCTCTGTCGTCTCCCCCTACCTACGCGCACATTATTCTATCTCCCGTATAGTCCTTCTGCTATCTCATGTGCTAGCCTTTCTATGTTCGCCAAGGTAGCCGATCGAACTGCAAACATATCTTGTCGGGCACACTCTTCACTTGTTCAATGTCGCGCATTAGTCACGTTCAGCTTATCATAACATATGACTACATATGACAGCAGCGCAGTCATAGGCTTCACCCAAGTAGGCAGGGCCCCTTCACTGACGTATGGCAGCCGGGAGATCAGCATACAGCGATCCTGAACCGCGGCTGGCTCTTTCAGCCACTATCCCATCGCCGGTGCGGCCATCAACGCCGCTGATGACCCCGTTAACCAGAGGTGATGCAGCCAGCTGCAGCAACGTTCTCGTGTCATACCTCAGCCGCTGGTCAAAATGCGACAGGTCTTCTGGTCCAGTCACTGTGTTGCCGTTTTCGTTGGTAATCCCAGCTGCGATCTTCCGCACGCAAGCGGCACCACGTTTCTGCTGTTCTCGTGACGCTTCGGTGCCCATCGGGCCCGTGCCTGACGCAGACTGGTCCCTTCCGCAGGAGCCGCTGCCCACCATAGTCCTAATCAATGGCCCCGGAGGTGTCGCCGCTGCCCTGTTACCGGATGTTATACCCGCTGACGTGCCTGCCCCAGCCACGGCCTTGCCATTGATCACCACGAGAGCTCCCGCCCTACAGGCGGCTGCCAGTTGTATGGCATCCTGCTCTGAAACCAGCCAGCAAGCCTGCAGCTCCAACCTCCGTAGCGATGGCAAACTGGTTGGAAGCCACAGCGCGCCATGACCCGTCAGCTGGGCGTCCTATGGGCGGGCAGCACATAGGGAAAGCAGTAATGCAAGCAATATGCACGGGTCGGCAAAGAAAGGATAATTCGCATTTACGAGCTTGAGGAAAGGGGATTGTAGGGATTCGCAGTAGAACACGTGGCGGAGGATGGGAATTTATGTTATCCGGTTGATTAGCGGAAGCATAGACAGAAGCATGGGCCGCATGCAAGGTGGGGAACAGACAGGCAAACGCAATGATAGATGTCGAACCTGTGGATTGCGTCTGAAAAGATGTTGCCTAACAGGTGGGGGTCGCCAAAGTGCGCAGAGAAGAAAACGTCATCCCATGGCGGGACCTGGACTCCAGTCGGGCTCAGCAGCTCTAGCCGTACAGATGCCCAGAGAGCGGTGGTATCCTCTCAAGCGGTTTTGGAAAGGGCCAATGGTTTTTATGCCAATACTTCGCAAGGGACTGTCCACAATGTCATTTCACAATACGACCCCGCAGTTTGTTCTACGGACATAGGCCTACCCGAAGGAGGAGGCTGTGTAGGTTTGGTAACCGGCCCGCCGCCAGCACCCCCACCGCGCCGTCAGTAATCCCTGGGCCGCCCGCCTTTAGCTGCTCCAGGGGCCGCAGCAGCCCCTTGTAGGCACCAGCGGTGGCAGCATTACCGACTTCCAAGCCGCCGTCTTTGCCGCTGCATCCATCGGCAGCGGTGAACAGCTTTCTAAATCCGGCCTCACCGACGCAGGTCCCAAGCAGGTTTAGCCGCCGTAGATGCGGCCAGACGCAACCGCTGTCAGCAAATGAAGCAGGATCCATAATGGTACTGTTGCTTCCAACACCGTAGTAGCCTCCGCCCCCAGCGACGGCGCCCATGCCGCTGCCGGAGGTGGCGGTGACAACGGCTACAGCCTCAGGTCTAGCACCGTCGTCAGGGCCCAGGGCCGGGATTGCTGCGGCGACAAGCGCACGTGGAGCGTTCGGAGCTGCCCATACGTCTGGATCTTCCATGCCTTGAAACCCAAACTGCTGTTGCTGTTGGGGATTCGGCGGCTGTCCTGGTGTGGTTGACGCTGTGGGCGCTAAGCTAAGGTTGGGGTTGCCAGAGAGGTTTAAGGCAGTCAGCCCGGTGAGCTGTTGCAGCCATGGTACCGTGCTGTCGGTGACAGAGCAAGAGGAAAAGTCCAAGTCCTTTGGGGACAGGGGAGTAAAGGATGCGAAAGTGGCGGCCATTGGGGAACGGACAGCATTAGGAATCAAGGGGGAGGGATTAGAGAACGACCTTGCCGGCGACCCTTCACTAAGGGGGGGGCCGGCGGGGCCTGGGGAAAAAGGGATAAAAAAACTGACGCCATCATGCCTTATACATACTTTTTGTGAACTCCAGGGACGCCCAGGAAGCAGGAAGGGATAGGTAGATATACAGCCGCCGTACCAGCCTACGACCTGGATATGCCACTTGATACTGCCGTCCGTATTGTTTTGCATGACATCTTGTCTGGGGTTTGCCTTGCCTGGCACGGCGGCCGTATTGTTTTGCATGACATCTTGTCTGGGGTTTGCCTTGCCTGGCACGGCGGCCGCCACGGGCCGCATCTGACTGATTTCGCCACCAACCTTCCGCCAATAGGGGATGACAGGCTGGCATGGATTCCATGTGCTACTGAGATTTCGTTCTGCACCCACCTGCAGCCCTGACAAGCCTGCCGCCACTAGCGCAGCTGCGCCCTGCGAACTGCCCGCCCTGGTGCCCGACGCCGATAAGCGCTGTAGGGCGGGCGCGCACTTCAGGAGGGGCACGGCGCGGGGCAAGGGCCATCCAATTATCGTTGTGCATTTGCATTGGCACTGGCACTGGGACTGGGCAAGGCTGAACAAAAAAAATGTTTACGACATCACACAGAACATCGTTGGGTTATGCAAATGCGCGCTACCAATCACCCTTGCACCGGCTTCCTTGGCGCTGAGCAAGTTTCAAGCTCCGTCCACACCTGCAAGTAAGCCAGGTCCTCCGGCTGAACGGCAGTGCGGCTAAGGTCCAGGTGCATCAGCCGTGGCGCGGCTCCATCGGTGGCAGCCAGTGCAGCGAGCGGTGCGATCCACGATTGGGGGGAACCCAGTTGGGAGAGTTCCACATGCTCCAGGGTGGCTGCGGAATGCCTGCGTCGGCACGGCTGGAGGTGACATCTGGTGCACTCATTTCTGATTGCCGTGGGGAGTTGTGGTGGTTATTGTTATGCTAATTGCTATGTACAACGACGGCTATGGTGCTGGTATATGACGTACGTGAGCTCATGCCGTTGTTGTTATGGTAGCAATTGTGGCTGTGGTGGTGACGGTCATGCTGACGTGTGTCCATTAATTATTCGAATGTAAATCAGGACAGCACGTAGCGTTAGGAGCATACTGCTAGTGGCACTTTGTGTTAAGAACAAATATGTCACAGGTGCTGTTCTTAATTATTTATGTTTATGGTAGAGGGCCGCAGTCGGTTTTATCACTGGCAGGAAGGAACAACGGCATGTGCCATTCACACGAGCTAGGATGTGGGCCGAAACCGCGGGAGGTTGAGCAACGAAGGCAGCGGGTGGGTGGAGAGGAGTCGGAAGAAGCCCTATCAAGACAGAGGACAGGGCATGACGGCATTGTTGCTGCCATCCAACCGGGTTCCCTCCCGGCTCACCGGTAGTCGGTGGCTAAGCAAACGGCCTGGTTGGTACCTTACCTAGTTGGTACGCTGCGAGCCTTGACTCTTTCGTTTGGTAGCTTCAACTGTTTGAGATACTCAAGAGTAAGTAAACAAGCCCGCAGTTCGGTACCCATGCTGCTCATGTCCAACATAAAGGGAAGGGGCCACGAACCCCGCACACCCACAAAACTAGCTGATTCGACATCGTGATCGTTGTTTGGCTGCTTCCGCCTGGGATGATCGCAGGTCAGGGGCTCGGCGTATGAAGCAGAGCAGAGCCAAAACGAATGGAAAGCCCTAAAAACATCTGTAAACATATCGCATAAAAAGGACGTGTTTAGCTGGGTTTCGTGAACGGGTGCATGTCGCTTGTGACACCCACAAGAAAGACGCTCCATAAGGATGGATCATGCCGCGTTGTAGATCCGTGCAGGGCCCGGGATTCCGGTTTTGGGGCCTGAGGACTGAAAGGCCTGACGTCCGGCTCATGGACATGCACCTGGCGGTTCACGCGTGGCGCGAGGTGGTCCAATACGCCGGGGTCACCCCCCTCGCCTGGGTGCGCCTGGGCGCAATGGGCTGAGTGACATACGCGTCATGTGAAACACTTGGTGGCCATGCAATGCATCAAGCCTCATACAGCGTAGCGCATATTTACTTTGGAAACGTTTCGCAGTGTACCAACAGAAAGGTACAGAAAGGGGCCTTAAACCGATGGGTTACCCGTGACATGCACGGGCCAAGGAAAGTGCTGGACGTTTACGGGGTTCGTGAATTGAGTTCGTTGCCGACAACAGGTTACGCGGAAGGTGTATACGCATATCTTAAAGGACTTTGTGCACCAGGACAGCGACAGGTGACGTTTACCCGGTTTGCCGCACTTCACAAAACAATCTGCTATGAGGTTAAGATTCTGCTGAAAATTTGCAGTCGGCAAAATGTTATTCTTCACGTAAAGCGACAAAGAAGAGCCCTGGAAATTCACATAATTGTGTGATTTGACTCGTACCAGAGCGGACACCCCGAATTTCGTCTCCTGGCTGTGGTTTCCAGACATGTCGTTGTGCTGTTGCATCAACGCCAGTCCCGATTAATAAACCCCGCAAAAATACGTGGCGCAAAGAAATCGACGGTATCAAGGTTGCATCGTGCCGTATGGATTACGTACGATCCTAAACGATTCGATTCGACGGCGTCGACGGTGTCTTGGCCCAGTCAGACGAACAGAAAAGGGCGATGCGTGTGCTGTTAATTCGAGGTATATACTCAATTGGCCTTGTATAAGGCAGCGTTACACCCCAACGCCCGGGCTTGCGGATGCACAGGAAGCAAGTGATTCCCTCTACTTGGATAATGGACCGAGATAGATCCATAACCGCTGCGCAAAATAAATTCAACGATGCCTTGTTGTTAATCAGCACAAAACCGATAATGGCAACTCGATTTCATTTCGCAAGTAGGCACAACAGCTTTGTGGCGGGCGCAACAGCCATTCCTCGACAGCAAATGAAACGGCGACTGTCAACCATACCTTAGTATTTTTGCATCTGCCATTCTGCTAGAGCGACATATAAGCAACGCTCTGCGTGTACTACCGCACATGGGATTAAAATCTTACATCCCAAACCTAAAACCCTAATCCCTGTGCGCTTGGAATACGTTGGAGTAGGCCGTTCACCAGCGTTCATAACCTTTCAACTGCCGTCTTGTGCAGCAACTCAATAAGGATCGTCGGACTGTAATTTCTTGAGGAGATTATACGTGTAACCCTCACACCTTGCACACTTTTCCGTTGCCTCGTCAAAAGGATGGACTGAAGGATCGCATAAACTTCAGTAAGACCTTCCTAATCGTTGTCATATACTTATACAAGTAATATCCAATGAACCTCAAATAACTAGTTCATTGCACAATTAAAAGTTGATCTCAGCGTTTAATTGGAACATAGGCAAGTAGGATGGGCCGGTCGCCCTTCAAAAGACACGGTTTATAATGGCAGGCACTCAATATTTTACATAAGACTCGCCGTTTGAAATGTTCGCGTGAAAATGATAGCCATCTCGTATGTCAGCTGACATATCATGCAGAAGCACGTGGCAAACTTGGCGGCACCAAAATGCAAGCAAGGTTACGTGCTACGAGTACATATTTTGCTTATTTTAGAATAGCGCATAAAAATCTGCCAAATCGTTCGCCTCTGCTGTACTTAGCAAACAAGCGGGTAGCAAACAAGCGTCTGGTGCGTCGGAAAGCGCTGGACGAAGACCGTCGTGTGCGTCTGTCCCCATTTGAAAGCCTAGAGTATAAACCTACGCGTGACACTTAAAACGCCCAACGTGTAAATAAATTTGATGTCCCACGTCCTCGATGGCCTGTGTTCGGTGGCGTCCCGGCGGTTATCAGGAGTTTCCATGCACCGCTACCTTATGCCTATACAGGACCTCCCCATAACAACCCCCAATAAATGCTGGGCGCCAGGTAATCGCCCAGAGGGGCTAGGACCGGAGGTTTGAATAAGGAGCATCGCGGCGGGTCAAAATGTTATCACTCTGACCTCCGTCCGTATGCATAAATGCCGCTATCTGCAGCATCTGATGCTTTACCACGCTGCCTGAAAAACTAGTATCCGGAAATATCCGAAAACACTACTGTAAGGGTGCACAGAGTAATAATAATAAATAGCAAGCTACGGTCATTCCCCTGCTTGTGCCGTTACTGCCATGGTGTTGCCACGTTTAGCAACCGATTTGCTCCAGAAATGTGCTGTTGCCAGGTTCATGCCAGGAAAGTCCTTGGGACCGCGTACCCCATTCTCCCTCACGAACCCATTTTCAGCTTTCCATATGCAAGGCCGATGATGGACTGCCGGCCGCACCGTGCCGCGCGATGTTGCCAGGTAGGCCAGACTAGCTGTTGTGAAGGAAAGGTCATTGCGTTGCCGTTTGCCGTTTGAGGGGTGACCGAAAAAGGCTCCCGCCCTTCAGTGATTTGGATGCCAGACCGGAACACGCAGAAGCGGCAGAAGGAATGGAACCACATGAGACATGCTGCTCCTGCTCCTGCCGTTCCCCGGTGTGAGACCCGGCACCATTAAGTTGGGCGCGTCAAAGGACGGCCTCCAACTCAGTTGGGGAGCTATGGCCCCCCTCGCACCAGGTGCATATAGTCCCGTTTGGGTAGCAGGCGTGTCGCCTTCTCACCCCAAGGCCACCAGACCACGTAAGCACGTCGTCAGGCCGGTGAGGAGCTTCCACGAGAGGGATCCCTGAAGGCCTCTTCCAAAGAGCCAAAGCCAAAAAGAGCCTGCAACGCCGCTTCCCCTACTCCAGTCCCGGTGGGGAGCCAAAGTCGCAATCCTTGGGGGCGCTTTAAACTCATGGTCTCATGGAGTCCGAATCTCTTCGTATTAAACCCTAAGGAATGCAAATCCCAAAAGAACTTGATTAAAAAATAATAACTCTTCGGCGTTCAGTGCTTCAACCACATTTCCCACCAAATGCTCTGACAGCTTAGTGTCCTTTGGACAGGTCGCCATCGATCCATTCCCTGGCCTCGCCTGACTAGTGTTCATTACCGTGGACGTTAGTTTCTACTTCGTCTTGCTGTGCTTGCTACAGCCTTGCCTTGCTACAGCCGTATGTAGCGTGACAGGCGCAGTCTTCTCTTCTAGAGAAGTCAAGTTCTTGGACGACAGCACAGGAAATGCCGTACGATTGTTTGTCTATGTTTGTCTATACCATATATTAGTAGTTGCGTTTTCTGTTCCACTACACTGTTGCACTACGAAGCGGGACGCCGGTGATGGCAATGCCGGTAACTAACCAACCCCGCCCCAATAGTTAACTCAGCCGCTAGGGCGATAAGATCGATCGTCTCTACCGGCCCCTAGGAGCAACTTAGAAACGTCGGGTACTAGCATGTGTCGCAGGTCAATGTGTCGCAGGTCATGGGTTAGCAGCTTTTAACGAGTTTCGTTGTGGTGCCGTTATCGTTATGTTTTTAAGTGTAACGTACCGAGGACAAGAAGCTGACATCTGCCACATTCAAATCCCAGCTCGTGTTCCCGTTCACAGGTCAATGCCCCACAAACGTCGGTGTACGGTGCACGTCCCACACATAATACCCTACCTACCATAAGAGGCAGCGTGCCCTGCGTTTCCCTTCCAATTTCTCTCCACCGCCACTCACCTGATTAAGCTGGCCAGTCCCATCGGAGACTCTGGATCGGTTACCGCCGCCGGCCCCGACAGTATTGCCCCTTTCAATAGTAGCTGCCGCAGCGCCATTTGCGAGGGCTGACCCGCGGGCCACCACACCTCCCGCAATTGGCAGTGCCGCATGTCGAGAACCTGGCAGTTGCCAGCCAACCAAACAAGGCAAAGCATCAGAGGTAATACCGGGAGGCAATCGTTGCGCTGTGATTGAGGCCGGGTCCAGGGAGGCGGCTGATCCTTCCCTGACTCTTTCAGGTTCAAGAGCTGACACGCGACCCCTGTCCCCGCGCGCGACGCACACACCTACTACATGGTAGGTTAACGGCGCGAATGCACCAAAGAATGTCGCAGCACACCGAGGCAAAGTAACGACAAATCCGTGAAAGCCCGGAGGCACCTGCAGTCCCGGCAAGGCCGGTAGTGTGGCGAGCGGCGTCCAGGCCGCATTCAGATGGCGCAGATGCGGCAGCCCCGCCGCCAGCAGCAACAGCAGCTGCTCGCCGCCATTCGCCCCGCTGCCCGCGTCACTGCCCCACAGCTCCAGGTGGCACAGGGCTGTCAGACCTGACAGCAAGCCCACCCATGCCTCGTCGCACACTGACTAATCCACAAGGACAAGGAAAGTGCCACAGGGGAAAAAAGGGTCTCCTCAATGCCCCGGGGAGGAGCGGTGTAAACGGAAGAGGCGGTGTGTGTGTGTGTGTGTGTGTGGCGTGGGGAGCTGGGGGTGGGGTGATAGGAAATGGAGGATGAAAACTCGGGCTAGGGTCTGCCTGCTGGGCAACCTAGGTGTTAGGGGCTGAATGGGGGCAGGGGTTCAGCAGGTGGATGGACCCGTTCTGAGCTGAATGGGTGCGCGCTCGAGTGAGCTGCGCTTACGGCAACAGCACCATCCAAACAGGATAGGGGAAGGCCATAGACATCCAACACCTAAATTGCGGCGTTCGAGACGGGAAATTGACCGGGTGGGAAGAAGCGGGCCACGAACCCCCAAGGAGGGCCGGACTTATCGCCGGCCCCAGTCCACAGCTCTGCGACTCAGGCTCGCTTCACCCCTTATCCTTCGGTATGGCTCCCGCAGCACCCACCTTTAGACCCCCCGCCTGCAGCCGGGTGATGCCTGTCAACGCAGTCAGCGCTGACAGGCCGGGGCCCTGCACGCTGGTCTCTGCAGCACAGCCGCCGGGGTTTGCACGCCAGGATGGGAAAATAGGGTCGGAAAGGGCGGAAACGGCCTCAGGGAACTCAAGGGTGTAAGCGTCACGTACCCAGTCGAGGTGCAGCCAATGTTCAGGGTGCACAAAAAGTCGGCATTAGTTAATGTCATCTGGGATTCAAACGTCCTCCGGGGTACCTCAAAAATTGTGTAAGTTCGCGAGTCCCTTCGCTTTCAGCACGCATGGGAACCGTGATGTGTCTACGGGGGCATTGTCGGCACTGCGCCGCGGGAAGGATTGCTGGCATATAAAATGGTTTGGATCACCACCATTGCGTCCTGGGACTCCATCGTGGGCTCGTGACTGAGCTCCGCCACCGCACCCGTCTTCCTGCGCCCCCCCAGCTCCCAGTGCCGCATCCGTCGGCGTCCATGCGGTACATGAATAAACAGCATGTGATCACATCTTTTCAGCCCGACATATGTGCATCATTCACTGTGTTCTTCACGATAAGGACATACAGCCTCAAGCGCATCTTTCATTGCATCAGGCAATATCACGGGGTGTAAGCCCCTCCCTACAAGGCCTCGTCTATTCGCCTTTCCCTCCTGCTGCTTCCCGTCTTCGTGGCCCCACGTCCTAACTTGCACGCGGCGTCATGCAGCCCTACGCACCCGATATGCTCAGCGACTGTAGATGGGTCAGGTGCGCGAGCAGCGGCAGAGCGTCGTCCCGCACTTGGGAGCAGCCGGAGAGATCCAGATGGCGCAGGCACGTGGCTGCAGATGCGGCTATGACTAGAGATGTCCGTGGAGGTGTAGATGGCGGAGGTGATACTTCAGAGGGTCCAGCTGATGCGGAGAAGGTGCCACCTTCATCGGGTGAAGCTCCCCATCGGGACCCGAGTTTCAGCTGCTGCTTGGTAGCTAAAGATGGGATGGAGGTGGGTGAAGAAGGGAGCGATGATCCTGATCGAGGAAGAATCAGAGCCTGCAGCGCTGCGGCATTTATCTTGCAACAGCCAGTCAGGTGCAGCGTGTCTAAGTGCCTGTCGCCGGAAGAGGGCATGGGACGTGTAGGAGGCGGGAAACAACGTAAGGGGCTGGGAGCAATTTAAAGTATGGCAAGGCCAAGCGAGCGTGCAAAGGGGCACCTGTACTGGGCCCCCTCGCAAGCATTACCGCAAATACTCAGCACGTCTCAGGGCACATACCGCTTCAACCACCCACCTGGCGTCTGCAAGTGACACCCTACGTACAATTACGCCTCCCCGGATGCCCCCGTAGGCCGATTCGTGGGTTTCTCTTCCACTACATGCCTTACCTGAAACCGGCCAGAGCCGCCAGCCATTCTGTCGTCACCGCAGCGCCCCGTAGGATCACCCGTGTGGCACAATAGCGAAACAACTCCAAACTGGCTGGCCGCAGCGGAACCGCTCCCCCTCTCCCTCCTCCCTGGATGCCACCTTGGCGATCCAAAAGTAGCTCCAACAGCTTGTTCGCGGCGTCTTCAGGCAGCCGCTGTGGCAGATGAGAGGGGGACAGCAGATTGTGAATGTGGACGCGGTCGTGTAGCACTCAGGCCGGCTGGAGGATTGGCAAGCAGCATCCGATGTTCATCTCTAGCCGGGCGGGAATTAGGGAGTTGCGGCTGTGGAGTCTTGGACATGGCCCCCAAACCTATAAGGCAACGGTGCTTTCAACAATGAGCTTCAGGATGGCTAGGGATTCGCCAAAACGACTACGCTATCAGCTCTTAGCAGCCTTATGTTCCGAGGACGCCAAGGCAAGTTGCAGGACTGGGTGATGGAGGAATCGCTTTTCTGTGCGGTTGAGGTGGAGGCAGGGGCAGATAGCAAGTGGGGCTGATAGTCAATTGCGATCAAACCGGAACCCGGAAATGATGGCACCGCTAGAGGAAATTAAAGGATGGTGCGGAACGGAGGAATCGGACGTGTTGCTTCGAAGCGGGAAAGGAAACTACGCGAGGCCCTGCCCGAGCCCTGCTGAGGGAGAGCCCCAAAGCCGGAGATGATAACTGCAGCACGTTCAACTGCGGACAAGGCAAAGGGAAGCCAACCGCGTCGTGTCATACCTCCAAACTTCGGCGCTGTACCGTCCAATAGCAACTGCTGGCCGCGGCCTGGGGCAGCAGAGGCATGAGGAGAAGAGGGAGACGCAGAAAACGGTGCATTGGAGCTGCAACGGGCAGAGCCACTGAGTGCCAAAGCACTGTCAAACATGCCACACCTGGATGCAGAGGTCCACGAGGCTAGGCAAGGACATCTGGCTGTGCCGTTTGTCGGGCTTTTAGGATGCCCTGCTATGCGTGACGTGCGGACTGGAGGTGCTGATATGATACTGGGGAAGAGGCACTTCTGTTGTAAATAGATACGAGTCAAGGAAATGTATGGATATATGTCTGGTTTGGAAGCCACATTATGTACTGACATGCAGCTTCGCACATGCTGATGCAGGCCACGCCCCACGGTCCTGTTGTTGCATCGAAACGTTATAAACGTCCATCAGCCGGTTTTAAATTATGGCTGTTTCGGTACTCAAGATCGAAATTGATGAGCTCAAGAACTCAATAAAGCACCTTGAGCGGAGTAATCGCGAACTCAAGGAGCTCCTCCAAACAGATGGCGACCTCGAATATCGGATTGCCATCGGCGAAAACATCACGACCATAGCAAAGAAGCGCGCCCGGGTCGCGGCCCTTGAGGAGGAGCTGCGGCGCCTCGCTGGCGAGGAGTACGAGCACGATGCAGTGGCGGTACCCGTCTGCGACGAAGCTTCCAGTGACCAGGCAGATGATGCAGAGGCATCTGGTGCAGTAACGCACCCTGGGGCTAACGACATGCAAAATGCGGCGTCGCAAGTCGTGCCCCGAGCAGAGCAGCCCGCCTCTTGTATGGAACTGGGCACCGCCGCTGGCGGTGATGGCATCCAAAGGATTTTCGGCGCCGCACAGTTTGACCACCGCACTCTAATCTCCAATGTAGGTGCCGCTGCGCGGCGAGGCGTGGAAGCTGGTGCGGCGCCAGAAGCTGACATGGAGACAGTGCCAGCAGCGCGGCTAGAGTCCGCGGATACTGCTGCGGGATGCAGCGGCACAACAAGGTTAAGCTCGGGTCTATGGTTGTGATACGGCAACGCCATAGTTGCGATGACTTGAGAAGTTGTAGGGGGGCCCAGGGTCGCCGAAGTGCGGATGAAGTGGCACGGTGGCCGTCAGCGCTGGGGAACCAAAAGGCCCTTAGGCGGGATTGGTTGCATGGGCAAGCAAACAGCAACAGTGGCACAGATAGTACCTCTGCTACCATTGTGAGCTACATTCCAATCATCCACTCATGCTGTGCGGGTCTACAGCAATCACATGGCTTTCTCCGGCCCCCGCCATGTCCGCTGCTCAAAGATATAGTAGCATGGGCGGCATTAGGACAGGGCGACGACGAAGGACGTTTCAGAACTCCACCAGTATTGCAGTTCTGGGTTCGGGTCGGGGAAGCCAGAGGCGTGCCAGCATGCTCTGCATCCATGCGGGTGGGGTGACCTAAGTGCCTGACACGCACCTTTGAAGGCGGCGCACGATGATACTGGGTTCCGTACTGGGTTCCATAGCAGCTGCAGGATGATATTATTGAAACATGCTCTCGCGGGCGTCTTGCTGATTGCTGCACAGTCTATGCGGACGAACCGGTAACGGCCAGGGATGGCTGTAGGGTCGCAGTGTGGCCAAGCGCGTGTTGCAGCATTTAAATCATAATTGCCAATGTGCTAACTGGCAAATACGGTGGCACGCCATAGCCAGCGTGCAGATTAGCCAGGTCTTGCACAGAGGTGCCCGTACGGATGTGATCACGCCATAATCAGGTCCCGGACACCGAAGGGGCCTTTGGTAGTCAAAAGCCGGTTCGGTGAGCCGTTCGACTGGTGGGCCCAATCCTCCCTGCCCATTGCGTCCTGTTCCGAAACTAAGATGCCGTGTCGTTTCATGACGGTATTCGAGCTAGGGCTAAGCTGAGAGACTCTGCTGGTCGGCCCGCAGGATGGTTGTAGCAGGCACGGCATCAATAGGACTCTGTGCCACTATTAA
The DNA here is from genome assembly GCA_019650235.1 of Volvox reticuliferus. NCBI lineage: Eukaryota > Viridiplantae > Chlorophyta > Chlorophyceae > Chlamydomonadales > Volvocaceae > Volvox > Volvox reticuliferus. Next base: position 622,893 of record BNCP01000059.1, read on the forward strand.
ACGAAAAAAATCAATAGCGGTCCAAGGCCATACAAGTACCCTGGCATGCAGGCCATAAGCACGCTAAGTTGTGGGAGGCGACGGTTAAGTTTTGCACAGCAGCACGCCGACGCCATCATTCCTAGTGTCGTCCCTATAATCAACCGAAACGTTATCAACGCCACATATGTTAAGTATAATCGTTAAGTCATCTGGCTTTGAAATGCAGGTTGTGAAGAAAAATATCCGTTAAGACCCGCGCTTCCATCCGGAAGCAAATGCAGCAACAGCAGCAGCAGTGGCGCTTAAAATCAACCGTCTCGTCATACGCCAGCGCGCTTCCCGAATCCAATCCCTTGATACTCATCACTCGCTTACTTTGAAATCGCCTGACCTTGGCACGGTTTGAAGGTTCTCACACCAGTTCGAGGACAATTGCTTCCGCGTCATAGCCGCAACAATATAAAATGTTATACCTGTGTGTGTGTATGTATGTGTGTGTGTGTGTGTGCGTATGTGTGTGTGTGTGTGCGCGCGCGCGCACGAGTGTGCAGATTACGATGCGCACGAGTGATATCTCTGAACGCCGAGATACACGCCGCAATGCCCTGGACATACTGATACGTGGTGTGTATATAACTAATCCTATGGAACTACTCGCCAGATTGCCAGCCTCAATATGAGCAACTTGGGCCTTACGTCAGCAAGCAAGGCACAAACCAAATATTCTCGATAGCTCCCCTTATTGCGCACACCCCTGTATACTTGCACGCCCCTGCACACCGACCACATGCACCTCTGTGCGTCACGTTCCGACAGTGTAGGACAAGTGTGTACTGCCGTGTGTCCTTCCTTCAACATAACCCGGAACCAAAACTGCGCCATGCGCGTGATGCGGAAAGCCGCCGACCCAGTCCTGCAGTCGGCTATTCACAGGACGCCATACACTCCTAGGGACGGCACCTCCGGGTAGCTTGTTGGGACTGGCGGCGGTGGTGGTGGGCGCTTACGGTGGCGAGCTCCGGGAAGCGCTGCACGCCCCACGCCGTCCAATATCCCAAATTCGGAAGTCCTCCCTCTGGACGGCTTCGTCTCCTCACGCTACCTCAGCCAAGCCGCTCGCCATCCGCTCGTGGTGATGCGAAGCGGCATGTGCTCGTACACGAGGACGTTAGATACTGAATTCATCATGCGCCGACTCGCACCTGCGAGTCAACACAACTCGCATATGTCGCAATATCCTCTCCATTCGGTGCCGGCGGCGCAGATACATCCTGCCATCAGAGGTGGCACACATTGCAAGATGCCATCCAATTGTTGCGACTAGCAACATCTTAACCTGCACGCTGTGGGAGCATTCCAGTGCAGCCCCACAGAACCCCAACTGCTTCCAAGTTTCAGCCCCTGCGCCCGCTACCGAACAAACGCTCCGAAGCCGCATCCGCCAGGCCCCTTTCGTCCGCTTTCAAATTGCATACAATAAATTTACTTCTGGTTCTTGCCCTCATGTTCATGCATTCCTAGCTGCTCGCTCGCCTCGTATGCGTTACCTTCCCTCCCTTCCTCTGCATAAACATGCATACAAACACATCAGCATGCGCCTCCCGACTAAACAGGAACAATTTAAGTATTCCGCTATCCGCAGGCCACGAGCCTTTCCAGGTAAAGCCCTAATGGGTTCAAGCAACAAAGCACACCTGCGACGACTCAGCGTGAAGCCGCGGCACCTGGGCCAAGAAGGAAGCGCAACCCACAGAAACTCAGCATAGGGATATAAAAGCACATTGATCAGTTCTAGAGACCAAGGGGCACAGGCGGCTGTGCATTCGAGCGGGGATCCAGCGGAAGCTGTGGGCCCTCATAATGAAAGGGCTTTGCGCCTCGCGGAAGCCACCACCCCAGAAGCCGCCAGCGAAATCATTAACAGTACCAACATGTCATATGTCCAGTCCACCAGTTTCAACCTCTGCCCATCGCTAGCTCGCCGCCTCACTGACCCATCAAGTAATTAGCAACGGGCAAATGAAGTAGCATTAAGCGCCCATCATCGTCCACGTCAGTTTGCCCAAATGGCAGGGCTAGTTCCCCGATACGGAGATACAGAGAAAGCCCATGCCACGCTCACAAAGGAAGCGTCCGAAAACAAGAGTTATCTCTCGACGTCTTTTCTGCACACAATACCAAGCACTGATCCTCCCTGCTAATAGACTACGCACAAACTGACATTTCATAACCGTCTGACCCTGTACATCGCCGTTCTTGTTCCTAATTGTTACGCGCGGAAATCACAAACCCGCAACATCCGAGCCCTTGGCGAAAGATGACAATGGGCGCCTCAAATGCCAGCCGGGTTTTTGCCCTAGCAGCCGTTGGATGCCGTCGGCAGGATTTCCCTCGCCGCTGTGAGACGCCGGGTCCGAAACATGATCCGGGGTTCCCCGGTCCTGCAGCCGCCCCCAAAGCGCCAGCTGTCATTGAGGTGCAAGCGGGAGATCTCCAACAAAAAATTTTCAAAGCTGCCGTACACCGCCGAAGCGTAACCTTCCAGATTAAAATACGGCACGTCGTGACAACATGCCAACACTTCGTGCGCCTCGGAGAGGTAGGACGCCAAGTCAGCAACCGCATAAGAGATCTGTGCAGGCTGGCGGCGGATGAGTGACTTGAGACGCCGAGCGCAGCGATCAAGCAGGTCTACGAGAGGGCAAAGGAAGGAATAATAATTGAAGGGTGGATAACCTTGAACCTTGAGCTGGGCGGAATGTGCAACCGTAAGAGTTTGGAGTTTGCCGTCAGAGTGGACGACTAGGAGTGGGGAAAACACTGAGAGGCCGATGTTCGGCTGCAACGGAGCGGGATTGAGGTCTCGCACGTTCCAGCACATCTCCACTCTTGTGCTGCAGCCTACGGAGATGGGGAAGCCGCAAGGCCCTCAATACGTACACGCCCTGCTTGACACGTTCTAGCGAAGGATTAGGGCCCGTGCACCGTTTCCCTTGGGAATAAGGAGGAAAGGTTTGCGGGCAGCGGTCGACCAACATTAAACGCGATCCCAGGACTGGAGGCAAGAAGATGCAGCGCTTGTGCGGACCTACCCCTCGCCGATGGCGGCTGAACTATGTGAGAGACCGCGTGTTGAGAGCTCGACACCGCGCACACCAGTAACCGCGCACTGGATTGGTGGGGCACACCGGGTATGGCAAGGTTAGACTGCTGCTGCTGTGGCTGTTGCTGTGGTTGCTCTTGCGGCGTGGGTGGGGTCGGTGAGGGTGGTGCTGGCGCCAGCAGCTGAGCTGGCGCGCCAGGCGATGGACAGCTGCTGCAGCTGCTGTGCGCCGAGTGTGGTGCCCGGTGCCACTGGCGCGACCCCGGGGAGGTACCCGCGCTTCGTTTCAAGGGGGAACCCCCTGTCCGCACCGTCTCCCAAGGGGAAAAGCTTTCACATTGGCCTGCGCTTGCGCTTGTACTTATTCCTTCAGTTGCACAGGTGCAGGTACTTGTCTTGCCGTCATCCTGCGCACCTCCACTGCCTGCCTGTTGAACTTTTGTCAGCCGGTTGCAGGGCGGCTGGGGGGATAGCGGTGAAGCCACCGCCGCTGCCCTGCCGCGGAGCATATCCGATGTGGATGCTTGTTTGTTGCCTGACCATAGCACTGTATCTGCCAACGCAATTTTTCTGCTGCAGAACTGCAGTGACTTGCAGGCGCCCACAGATCCGGGCGTGGTTGACACGACAAACGACAATCCAGTGGCTTCTGTATCGTTATTGGGGGTACAGAGGTTTGGTGAACAGTCGGAGCTGGTGTTTTCTGCGGCGGTGGCAGGGATGGTGTAGAGCGAGCGGAGTGACCACGACGCCTCTGACTGGCTGCAACTTGGTTGCTCCGTACTATGCATGGCGCTGAGGCTGCCGCAGTCGCTGCACCGGCGGCAGGCAGTGGGTGTCGAAAAGCCGCTGCACACCTCCGGTGTGTGGATGCTCTCCAGCCGTTGCTTACACGCCGCAAGCCGTAAGAGCGTTGCGATGGGCAGTGGGTCGCGCAACGCGTCCCAGCCCTGCATGTGTCGTGCTTTACCTATCGTCAGCACTGCGTTCCTATCTGCGATGGTGCCATTCAACGACCAACCTCCACCAAAATGGCTTTCGCCAATGGCCAGCAGCATCTTTTCGAGACTGCCATATACGTCACGGCCCCACAGCGAAACGGGCTTTGACTCTTGGCAGCAAGAAGGTGCAACCGACATGCTTAGCAGTGCCAGGAGCTTTTCAGCTTTGAAAGCTTCTTGATGCGTCCGCCGGGCAAAATAGCAGTGCAGGACTTGAGCACATAGGCGTGTGATTTTTTCAATAGGCTGATCCCAATTGGTTAAAGGGCCTGTCGAAAGAGTCGGCTTTCCTCCGGACACTGACGCCTGACAAACCCGGACGTTGATGGCCTTGCCTCCCACACGAATGCTGTTATCGAGATCTGCTGCTATAGCATCAATATCTGAAGCTGAAGGAGATCCCGCAAGAACAACGAAGCCGAATCCCTTGTTTTTCCAGGCTGATTGCGGGACGACGCTGATAGCAAGCACTCCTATACGCTTTGAAGCAAGCTCAGCTAAAAGCGCAGCCTCCACCTCCTCTTTTGGGAGTTTGGGAGGTATGCGTGTCAAGAAGAGATGATATGGGGCCCCGACGTCGCCTGAGGGGCCAGGGTCCGCGGCCATTGTGCTAGCTATCCTAAAAGTCCATCGTCAATTTCAAAATTTTTTTAGAGCGCTTCTTACACAGGTGTTTCGGTATGATTTGGAGAGGCAATCTTAGGTAGGTTCAAGCTGCAGGCCAGCAACGGCGGATGTTCGCCGATAGTAACGGTATTGCAGCTACCCAAGCTAATTTTAATGGCGTCAAAGCAATTCGTACGAAGAAATAATCCTCTTAAAGTTAAGGACCTGGATTTTAGAGCTAGCCGGCTACGCGAGCCGGTTCGAGCTCCTTCCACCTGCCCGGCTGAGTGCGCCCGCCTTTCACACCCCTGGAGCTATATACCTTCTCACTGAAATGCAAAAGTAATACCTTCAATACTGGATTTTTCCTGAAAATTTGTATAATTTTCACCTATATGAATTCTCTATCAATAAACGGTTACGGTGGATGGGCATCGGTGGCCCTGGATGATTCATAATCCCTTATGGGACCTGCCGAATTCCGTGCAGAAAATGTCAGATATTTTCACTATCATGTTTTCACGTGCCAAAATGAATTTTGCGGTAGTTTTTATGGCAGCAAGCATAGGACGATCGGTAACATATTTGATTGAATTCCCAAAGTTTGGATAGTCCTGTGTTAGAAAACACTTAACGAGTTCCCGGATGGTGAAACCTTGACCCAGACAAGGGGTTGGGCCTGCGTATCTTGCAAGTAATTGATATATCCTTGATAGAGCGTTATACATAGCTATAACCGGTGGCTAGCTAGAGAGGTAACGGCTAGCCAATGATCAAATGATCAAAATCAGCACCTGGCCTAAATATTACACGCTGGGCCAAGCGAATTAACGGGGGTTGTACGGGTTCAGGTTATGCGGGTTGATGTCAAGCAGCGCTGATGCCAAGCGAATTCACACTTTGGTTGATCAGGGTAAGAGCGGCAACTAGCGGCTCACATAAGTAGCTTAAGAGCAATCACATATGTAGCCCAAAGTAAGTCTTCTGTAAATCGCTGCTAAACCGTTGCACGTTTGTCGCCATGTGGAAGATGGCGTTTGGCCCCTAATTGCGCCTATCGCCTGCCTTATCGTATTTCATGGGCTATTGAGCGGTACGAAGCGGCTTTAGCCACCTGCTGATGCGCGCAACACTGAATGGATTGTGATCAACGCATCACCATCACTGTCGTATCGAACAAGATTTAACTAGCTCTATCGGGCCCACCGCGCAAGGCGCACGGTATTACACCAAGCTGCCACGTTTCGGCAGTCATTCGACATGATTCACGTCAGGGCACCGGCGGTCAGTGATCAGGTTTAAATGAACGCAACAGGCGGCCCCCTGGCCGTGCGACAGGGAGGGCGCCACCCTGCCGCCTCAGTGCAGGGATGTCCCAAATTCTTGGTCGCCAAGATTGCGAGTCCCTGTGTGTGCCACCTGTGATCGGGACGCGTATCACCGCAGCCCAGTCGCCAATGGTGATTCCCATTTCCCGTATCGCCTGCGTTCCTGTGTTTGTCTTCCTTTCTCATATTGGGTTAAAGATTTTCCGCCGGTTTGGACAGCTTGGGCTCTTGAGCTTGCGACCACGGGGCCGGGGAGGGGTCCCAGCGGGTCCTGGTGAGGTGAGGCTTGTTGTAATGGGTTCTTGTAAATAGCACTTCTTCCCCCGCACCCGCAGACCTGAAACCCCAACCGCGACCAAAAGCCCCCGTAGGACCTCTTCGCAGATATATCTTTGTATGCATTTGCCTTTGCTCTCTCTCTCTCTCCAGCATCGTAACATTGGCGGAGTTGGACAGGAGAGGCCAAGAGAAAGGGTCATACCGGACGGGCTGATCAACTTCCGTTTTCTGCATTCAAGTCTAAAGCTGCACTAAAATGGGTCGGTCAGACAGTTGCGCTGATCAGGGTATAAAATATGGATAGTTCCTTTTGAACTCATTCCATAAATTTTCCATGCTCACTTGGTTGCAGGTAATTATGAAGCTTTGGCATTCCAGGTTTGCTTTCGTGCGGTATCGTCGGGCGAGCATTGGCCCGCCATGAAGCTTAGGAGGCTTGGGCAGCTTCAAAGCCCGAATGCAAACGGAGGCCTAGAACAGATGGCAAAGAAGAACTATGGACTTAAATAATAAGCCATTAGCCTCGTCGGTATGCAGCAGTGGGGTACCTGGCTACCTGGCGTTCGGTTACCGATCGAAAGTGCGCGTGGGGGCGTGTCCGGCCTTGTCCGTGACAATTATATGATAACCACCGGCCAGCAGCGACACAGCAGTTTCCCACCCAACCAAATGCAACAGTACTTTCATATGTTTGAGGGGAAGTAAACTCTGGTGCTATTGCGGCTACTTAGTTTCTCTGCGCGGCCCCTCCGTATGTGTACTTCTTTGTACGTATGAATTAAATAACTTTGAGTGGGGTACACATATGGATGGTACAACAATTAATAAGACGTATTTGCAGCTTCTTATCTGTTGCACTAATAATATGTATGGAGTGGGAATTCAGCTTCTCGCTCGGAAGGCCTCGTAGTCGAGGACCTACGATAAAGCCTCATGCTCTCGTTTCCAACAATAATTCCAGTTTGAGACATACGTCTAATTAATTTGAATAACAATTTATGAAATTCAGGGCTGTGACGTCATTTACTTGTCTGTCACGTTCCAGTCGCAACCCGGCCCACCGTTGTGCGATGCACGTGTGACGGCGATACACCGTGATGTGCGATGCACGTGTAGAGGCGATACGCCGTTATGCTAGACGTTATGACAGGTTATGAGCTCGTTACAACTCATCGCGGTCTCAGTGGCCATATCAAAATGCGACCTGAAACAAATTACGCACTGTTCACAGGTTAACTATTTATGCACAAGGATTGGGTGTACCATGCCTCTTTTTTCGATGAGCGCTCAAAGTTTTTTGTTGTAGCTTATAGCGGCTACTATGAGTCCCAGAAAGAGCCAGTTTACGTGAACCCATTTGCCGATTACGTCAACGTTTCAGCGCTTCCGAATTTATACGGCCTTGCCTGTGTAAGTCAGTCGGTGAGTCAGTGGTCAGTCCTAGCCATTCCACAGATTTCTTATATTTATTTTTAATTTTACTTAGTTTTATGGTGTCCTGTAAATGTCTGGTGAATGACACTTAGGGACTAATGTCCGGCCGTAACTGGTTTGTTACGTATAGCGAGTTCGCACCCTGGTCCACACATGCCAAAACCTTCTGTTGGCTATATGGGAGTAAATGCTCCCATGCCTTAACATCCGGTGCTTCAACGCTTCCAACTCTATCCTTTCTTGGCATTTCTTTAGCATTTGTAGCTTGACCCGCGCTAACTTGTCTCTCTTTAACCCAGGATGCAACGCAAAGAATATGTAGAGTGTCGACAACGATGACATTAATCCATTCAAACAATAAAAATACATCGATTAAGTCTGAAGCTTAGTTTTTGGCCGGTTGTCGCAGGCCCGTGCACGGCCACTAGGCGCACGGCGACGCGCCCTCCCGATGAACGGTCTGGCCTTATCTGGCTTTTTCTTTTATAATCGTCTTGAGCCCTCTCGGGCGTTTTTAAGTTTCAGTGTCTTAATGGGCAACGTTGAAGCCTACGAAATTTTCTAGGGTTGTGGACGTGGGGGCGGCCGCAAGTTAACGTCGATGGTTCGCAGGGGCCCACCTTCCGCCACAACCTGGGCATAACAGTTATAACGCATCATTCCAATTAGTTACCGGTGACCATGAAACAAAAGCCAGAACAACAGCGATAAACAGCTGAACGGCAAAAACGTACAGAACTCTGCTAGTTTAGCCCCTCATGGTTCCTCCTAGTTGGACATGTCAGGATCTGCCTCGTGCTGCGTATCCGCGTAAAGCGGAAAACTTGCAACGGAAGACAAACTATATCAACGGCTGGGCTGTCGCCGCGCGGGTCCATTCTTGGCCGAACTTTCCGTGTTTCCAGTACTGGAACGAGGGGGTGCGCCCGTATTATCCTGAACAGTTGGCATACACACGGGGCCGGATAATGGTCGCGGCACCCCAGGATGCGCCAGCATGGGAACTGTGGGGGAAGAGGGTCCCCTGATCGACCTTCGTTGTCAGGTTACCTCCAGGCACATCACTCCTTCTCACGGGGATGCTGGCCGATTGCTCGGGTAGGATATTTTGTCGCCTCACCAAGCGTCCAGCAAAGGCCATTACGCTTGGAGTGCTTTTCCTCGGAACGGTATGCTTTGGGTGCCGTTGAGTGCGCATGCATGAAAGCGCGTGAGACTCTGGGGGCAGCGCTTACAAGGTGCGCGCGGTGGCTCGTTTGACCTATTGGGCTATCAGGCTACTTGCCTCCAGTAAGGTAAGTATTGCTCCGGTTACACACATACCAGAGCAAGCTAACGCCCCCTTACACTTGCGCTTCCCCTCTACACGCCGCCCGCACGCCGCCCGTCACGCAGGAGATGCGGAATCAAGGATTTCAAAGACATGAAACTCACCATGATGGGCCCAGAACCCATACATGAATGGTTACCAGCAGGTCAAAAAACCTGCTGCATCAAAACAGCCGACCTTGATTCCCATATTCGTAGTTTCCCTTTAAGTCCAGCCATCCGCGCCACCGAACCGATGTCGGCAGCCTTGACTCATCCTTCAGAATGTGACCGCACCTTGGTCAGACCTCTCACGTTCTCTCCTTTCCCAGTGGAGTGCACCCACCGAACCATCAACACAAGTTGCGCCCTCAGTTCCGTCTCTAAGAAAGGGGAACACCTTGAGGGCACTCGGGCGGGGCCACATGCGCCCAATCAACCTCTCGTCGGTCTGCAGTACCAACACGCACTATGATGGTAACTACATCCGGAACAATACACAAAGCCTGGCACGTCTGAGAATACAGGCCGCCACCCCCCACTGCAATGATGCAATGCTTTCAGCGCACTTGACACACTCCGCCTGTACGCGAAAGCCGATCCTCGCTTAGTGTGCCGCATGTGCTTGCCGGCTTTGTGAGTGAAGACAAGGCCGCAACCCTTACCTCCTCAGCCTATAGATACCTCTACCGCCACCTCTTGTCCCGGCGCAATCCCCTGACAGTCTGATAAAGACAGTGGGTCAATCATCAGCCGGCCGCCCAGCAGCAGCTTCATCTTAGAGAATTCTAGCTGGTGCTGCTCCGCCACAAACGCCTTTACGTACGCCACAGTGACACCGGTCTTGAACCTGGGAGTCCAGTAACATGGATTGGAGAGGGAAGAGCAGGGTGTAAGGAGAAGGGGAGAGCTAACGGGGTTTCCCGGGGCAGCGGCGGATAGCGGCAGATAGGGCACGCAGCCGCATAAGGAGTGATGCACGTCAACGTGGACTTGTCATTCAGTGTGTGCGTATGCATGCAAGTTGCGGCAAAGGGATCAGGATAAGGTTGGACGCTAGCGCGTGCGGAATTGCCAACTCCAATACGGTTTGGTTCAAATTTGGGGCAGTCCACAGAAAGGCATTCTTGTTGCCTTGCGGGCCTTGCGCCCGTGCAGGTAAACTTTCTTCGGCATACAAAGCTTCCAGGGGGACTACTAAATAAGTTTTACGCGGACTTGAGCGAAGCCAACATTAGCAGGCACAAGGCCTTCTGAGGCTTTAGGAAATTATCCAGAATATATAAGTCGTTTGTCACGGTATGTACCGCCTCTGTACCGCTCCCAATCTTTGGGAGCACGTCCCTGGGTTTTGGCTAACCCGGTCAGTTGGTCCACACCACCAAAACAACGTTAACATGGGCAAGAGGTACTGTGAAGTTTTTGTGCAGGATTGGCAGTACTCCCCTCCTGGCCCAAGATTATGCTTGCTTTAGGGTTTCCGGGGTCAGCCCAAGAGTGAAGTCCAGTGCCGGAGTAGCAGCCATGCACAAGGACATAAAACCGGCACTGTACGTACAGCGTTGCCTTCAGGGGCTACTGCAAGGACCACAAAATCCAAGATAACAACAAGAACCCCTAAACATTTTTTACGCTTGCTACACGTATTTATACCATCCACACCGACGGGTATCTTGCAGCCGTTCAATTCCGACGACGTCTGCCCGCCAAATTTCCTGAACCATAAGGTATCAAAACAAAAGTCCTTGCCGCTTACTTATGCACCGCCTGCGCTCCCTTAGGGAGAGACAATAACAAAGTGACGTCCGCGCCTTCTTCCGCTCGCGCCTCAGCCGCTTTCGTAGCAGCAGCTTGCTCTCGGCTACTCTCCAGATCAACAGAACTCAGATCCATTGTGCAGATTGAACTATTGACTAAGTCGTTGAAATTTACCACGAAATGTTGCAGTTGCACCGACAGCTGTCGTGAATACTGTCTTCAGACTAGGCACATAATTCCTTAGAGTAGGCGCTATGCAAAAGTGAAATCCTAAGCGAGTGCCTTTGCACAGTTGCGAAATACGATTCCCGAATTTGGAGGCAATGTTGTTGCCCAGTTGCCGTTCCGTACACAAGTTCCAAGAGCGAGAGAGCTGCATCAAGAAAACGGAAAACATGAATGCTCTCGATATCCATGATCTGCCACCCGCTACACTGCATTGAAGCGACCCGTGCCCGCTCCGGCTACTTGAAATATGACCTCAGCGGCCGCGACGGCCTGTAGCTGTTCTCGTAACTGCTGCAACCGCTCCGACCACATCCTTCCCGATTCGGCGCACCGTTGAGCCTCTGTTGCACTCTGTGCCATCCATAGCTCTGCGGAACGTCAGGTGTTGTTGCCATGCACACAAGTTACTAGAGAGGTCCGGTACATGATTTGCCAGCTGGGCCTCACACATGTCCGATGCGAACATTTCCATAACCCAACAGGTCTGCGAGCAAGTCTATTTCGTCGCAAGCGCCGGCCGCACAGACATGCCAGCAACGCTATGAACATACCAGTGCCATCTCATCACCTAGGCATAGATGAAAATCAACCCGTCACAAAATCGCTTCAACCCCAACATAGGTACAACCCTCCGGGCAGTTCACACCTTTTACATGAATGGCCCAAGAACCCGTCTCCGAGCCTACGCCAATATTATTGTCGTGTTCGCCATCCATGAACACTATTATTTTCTCACACACACCGTGGGTAGCTCCAGTCCTCACAGTTCTCACACGGCCTACTCTACCACCCCACGGCGAACCCACGTGAGGGACGCCTCTCCTTCCCTCCCCCCGCATGTCCCCTCGCACCTGAGGTCTCCTCCCAAATGTCCATCCAGACGATATCCGGGTAGGCGGGGTAACGCATAGACACCTGCAAAGCCAAGTGGACAAAATGCGCCTCAGCACCGCTCTCTTAAGCGAACGTGCGCCGATCTGCAAGGCCGTCAGCAGATGGGGCATCCACGACCCGGGCGAGGAGGTCTTCGTCTCTATTCCATCATTCCGTTCGTGGCACAACTGGCAGGAAGGTGCGGCTGGCTAATTGGGGTTGGCCTGTCCTTCGCATGCACTTCGCTGGTGGGACTCCGCCCGGGATGCCGCACCTGCTGGTACCGCTTCTCTACCTCCTGGTTAACGCGTGCCGTACCGTCGCCCGAATCAGCTGCAATGCCCGCTAATTCCGTTGCCATCTGCTGAAGCATTGCCTCCACCCCTTCCAATATAACTGGAAATTGCGAACTGGGGCCACCGAAGCCACCACCACCACCACCGCCACCACCGCCATCAACGTTAACATTAATCCACGCATCTCCTGAAGCTGCGGAAGCCATAGACAGCAGGTCTGGCTCTTGATACAGCCGTGCGCCCGGGGCCTGCTGCTGCTGCTGCGGCGGCGGCGGCGGCGGGCGCTGGTAGGCATAGTCCTCGGTCGTGGGGTGCGTTTGCTGCTGCAGCTGCCTGAACGAATCTGTGCAAGCGCTGTACAGGCGCTCTAGACTTCGTTCCCTCTTGGACAGACAGACAGAGGGACGCATGTGGCAGATGGCAAAATTAGCGGCCAGAATACGTGGATCCAGAGTTCGGTGTCGGCACGCAATAAGTGACACGCAGATGGCGGTTAACAACGGGGTGGAGAGAGAGAAAGGAGGGGAGAGAGAGGGTGAAGAACGGACAAGAAGGAAATGCAGTTTTAACCTCGATGCGGGCGTCCGCTAGCCATAGGAACTCAGCTAGAGCTAGAGCTAGAGCTCGGGTTCGATAACATGGGTCGGGAGCGCGAAATGGGAGAGGGTACGTAGCGCATGCAAGTGACATGATTCGTGTGTGAGTCGTGCAAGCGCTCCATTCCCCTCATTCAGATGAGTGTCAAAAGCAGATACAGACCAGACTGCGCTAACAGTTCCTCGCAGCTACGCAGCATCACTTCATATGGTGCCGTCGTACCTTTTCAACGGAGGCCCTCCAGGCGGCCAGGTAGCCGTCCAGGCTGCGGCTCCACACGTCTAGCTGGATGCGCAGATCTATGCCGGGCGCGCGTGGGTGAAGTGGCACCAGTGGGACAAAGAGGACCCCTAGACTGTCAGGTAAATTGCTGTCATCGCCAGTGCGTAAGGTCAAGGTCAATGGGCGATTGTGTACGATAGCTTTTTATTGTTTCATAGTAGCCTTTAAAATGGCAAATGACGCTCTTTTACCACTTGCGCTGAATGCGGCTGTGAATGTATCACTGCCCAACAGCACCACCCCTGGAGCGAATCCTGCTGACCCCATAGCTAGCCTTGGCGGGGCCACCTCCTCAGGCACCCATCTACGGAGTGACTTGCGCGAAGTGGCGAAAGGGACGGAGTGGTAACCTCTCGACGAGTCTCTCGGCAGATCTCACCGGGGATGACCTCACGGCGCCACCGCTCGAAGCGGGCGAACCGCGGGTCACGTGCCGCCACGGATTGCTGCGTGGTATGAGGCATGAAGCATTGAGGACGCTCCATCATGGCGAGTAGCAAAGCAATACTGGTTAAAGAATGGTGCTCACGAAGCCTGCCCGTCACATGCAATGGAATATGCGGTCCCAACCACGGAACTGCTTACCCCGGGGAAGAGCAGCTTATCCCTGACAAGCAAGGCAGAGCAGCAGAAAGCCACACCGCCGGGAACCCCCTAGTGAGCCATAGGGCCAATGCGGCCCGCAGGTTTTCCGGCGCACAGGTTTTGCAGGTGGGGCCTCCTGCCGACCGCGAATGGCTGCTCCCTGAATCTGCAAGCTGGGCAACCTTCCGTTCCCGTCGGCAAACAGTCTTTACCTATGCAGGAACGAAACCCTAACGCACATAGGAAGGCACATACTAGGAACTACAGTTCTAATCGCGCTGCTTGGTTACTTTATGGTTGGAGCACTAAGGCCCAAAGTTATTAAGGAAGGCACACAGGCGTCCGCCGTACGCCGCACCATTCCTAGCTTGGCTTCGTACTCGGCCCGGAGCTCCGATGTGCTCAACGTCTTGTAAGCACGGCGAAGCAACATGAAATCACGTGCAGCTGTGGGCTGGGTGCATGAAGGGGTGGCAGCAAAAACGGAAACCTGTGAACCGGACCCCGGTCGGACAGTGATTAGATCTGGCTTGGAGCCACAGGCCTCCTTCTGGGCATGGCTGCCGATAAAAATAGCCGAAATGTCACGCATCTCGTGCATAAACTGAGCGAATGCCCATGTGTACGAAGCTCCAACTGATTGAACGTTCTTACCAACTTATTGACATCGGGATGCAAGAGTTTTGATCTTGCACGAAACGCCGCCTTCACTTCTTCTAGGGATGCCGATTCGGACACACCAAGGACTTCAAAGAAGGTCGAATACGAGGAAGTTGTGCACCGAACCAAAATAGACGAACGGGGAATTGGCAAAGTACATGGCGTCCTATTCCATTGCACATTAACTGTTAAATGTGCTTTGGTGGTCGTCCTCGGCGTCGTAGGTGTTAGCCTTTGACGAAGCCCAGGCATCGTCATGGCACCGAATCCGTTATGGAAATTTCATGCAAGTGGCAAAGCCTATTCAGTAATATGTTGTGTTTTATGGAAGACGCATTTGCGGCTGTAAGGCATATAGCTCCGAGCGAACGTTGTTACAGCATCTGAATGGCCATACCAAATGCTTATCCAAAGTTTTTCTGTGTAGTGCCTGCTGTGGCTTTGATTGATTTTAACGCAGATGGCGACACGTGCACAGGCCCTCCGTATAGCCCTATGCGAGAACCCCCCTAGCAGATAGCCTAGCAGCCAATGCTGATAGGCTATCAAGGCCCTATCAGCACCGGCTGCTAGGGGGCCAACTGCCTGCTAGGCCTGCTAAGCTATGATAGCGACCTTCTAAGCACCTGCTAACATCCTGCTAGGTCGGAGTTGCTAGCCTAGCCGGATACCTAGGCCTGCTAGTATCAGATCGAGACTAAATATTTCCCGCCAAAAATATTTAGACTTCCCTGCCGAACTTGTTGCTTCTGCCTGATGAACACCCTATATATGTGATCAAATCCTCATCATTCAGCTAATTTGATATAATTTATAGCTTTAAATTAACGATCCTTATTATGAGAATTTCAAATATCAGTGATAAATTGTGAGGATTCTATCTCTAAAGTGCGACCCACCATCGGGCAGAAGCCAGAAACAATGATAGATGCAAATATAGACCTTTCCCACGCCCCCATTGTCGTAATAATAATAATTATAGATAGCTGAATTCATGTTTCATAAAATTTTGCATGGCCGATTTCATGGGAGCCTAAATGTATGGTTACCGGAATTCTGTATGCCTTTCATGGCAAGAAATAATAGCCCAGCCACCCGTTACGGCAACTTTGGCATGTGATGGCCCCACCTGTATAGCTGGACATAGTTTGAATGCTAAAATCTGTAGGGCAGATTTATACTATCGAGAAAGTTTACACAAAACTCGTAGGCTTAGCAGCTATGTAGCAAGAGGCTATCAGTACTCTAGCAGATAGCCTAGCAGACACATATCCAGGGGTTATCTGATAGGCTAGCAGCTAGCCCGGCCCTGATACCTAGCAGGTTCCCTGCTAACCTAAAGCTAGGTAGCAGATACATGCCCGGATAGGCCATTTTCTGCTAGCCTAGCACCCCCTATCTGATAGGGGGTTTCTCACTATAGTGACCTCATGTTAACGACCTTGCCAGCAGCACTGCACGTGGCATATAGCTAGCTCGCACAAAGTATTAAGATTAAAAGGATAGATGAGATGGGCAAACAGAACCGTTTTCGGTCTGGGAACGGAAGCTGTACGGATACATATACGGCATCGGCGATAAGACCAAAATAAACTTAGCAAGCGGGTGGTGTAACTAAAAATTGACTCCGTGAATGATTAGAGTTTTTAACAAAGAAAGTTAGAACGTTGGAATTCTCTTGTTTCCGGACTCAGAGCAATGGGGGTAGCAGGCTAGGCCAAGCTTTTAAGCGAGCTTTGAAACATACTTCCCGTTAATATTCTTATTTGAATTTTTTTTATTGAATGACCGTGGGAGCTCGTGTACTTTCCGGTGCAAATTGGGCAGTAAGCTAGCTGTGTCGGTTGGTTTCTAGCCGCTGCTCTCTAGTATTTTAGCACTGATCGAAAATGCATGCTGGTGACTAAATATAGCTTATAAAATATAAAGCCTTAGTGTAGCGAGCATACATACTTACCGGTGATTTTTGGATGAAAAGCTTTCTGCTGCTCTCCGGTAGTTTGTATGATGCTCCCTACCTTTTAAGCAAGCCTTGAAAAATACCTCCCGTTAATATTCTTATTGAAAATTTTTTATTCTGGTGTTACTCCTCGTTTTCCTTCCCCTTGACTCCATGAAAATCTTCTATTCTGGTGTTACTCCTCCTCGGCTTGTACAGGGCTAGAAGGACTAGCCCAGCGACAGTGGGCAGATCTGATCACCCCTGTTGCGGGGCGGCTGGTTGCAACGGGGCTACTGGGGGCGGATGGGGGCGACGACAGGGTGACGGTGGCGATGGGGTGACGGGGTGACGGGGGCAACTAGGGCTGGATGGAGGCGGATGAGTGTGACTTGGGGCGACTGGAGGCGACTGGGTGCAGCTGGTTGCGACGGGGCGACTGGTTCTGACTGGGGGTAGCAGGTTGTGACGGGGTGACTGGGCGACGGGGTGAGGGGGCGACTGGGGGTGATGAGAGATGGGTGGTTCGTGGTCACCCTGCGACGGGGTGACAGGGGCGTATGGGGGTACAGTTGGTTGCTCATTGTTCCATTGCCCTACGTCGCATCCAGTTGCCCCCAGTCGCCTCCATCACCCGTAGTCTGCCACCATCGCCCCCAGTTGCCCAGTTCACTAGACCACCAGCCACCCCCAGTCGCCCCCTGCAGCCCCCTGTTGCCCCCCGTCACTAATGTCACTAATGTCACTAATGCAAGTAAAGTAAAAAACAAATAAAAGAAGGAAAAACTAGCAAAAGCTTCAAAAGAAGACACCGGAAGCACATATTTAATAAGCAGGGTTACTGATGGGTTACCCCTCCATACGGTTACCCACCCACCCCAGTAGGCCTGCCACCCATGGGTTACCCATCCATTACCCGCCCAACGAATGCCATAGGGAGAGAAAGCTTACGGCTTTAATTATGCGCAGCAACAGGCCCCTGTGCATATGCTGGTGGGACCTGCAAGCAGTCAGGTGATAGCTTTGAACCCGGGCTGGAGAAGCGGGGTGCAGACTGTGCAGAGCTCAACCATGAGAGGGGCACCATCATGGCCGAACGCATGGCAGGACTTGGGGTCGGGATCTCGTCCCTATCTCAAGGGGTGGCGCATGTGGGAGCGGCCAACACAAGCTTTAGAGCGGGAGGGTTGACAGCGACGGCTCTAGGGAGCCCGGAAGCTGATGAGGACACGTTTGCTTGGCCCGGCACCAGCAGACCTGCTAGCACGGCCAGCATTGGGGCCAGCTTGTTGATGGATGCGGTTGCAAATGTCGTGGATGTGCTGAGGCTGTGGTATGGTGGTACGCACGGATGTGGCCTGCACGGCAATGTGCCAAATATTGGTTACAGCAGCATATTTATGGTTTGCCACATAAATGCACGAATCTCTCATATTATCATGCTTAATCGATCTCATCTGCCCCCTTGGCGACCGCGACAACAAGCTGCAGGCCATACAAGAACCGCACTGCTAGTGCGGGCCTCCACGCCTGCCTACCAAAACTGCATACGCCCAGAGCCAAGCGAGCATGATGATCCTCAAAAACTGGTATTCTTGCTCGGGGCTCGATTCGGGACATATTTCGGATAACAGCGCGATAGCGGGAATTGTGTTGTGGGCAGACAAGACGCGGTTGAGTTCGACATACCGTTACATTCCGTTGAAAAACTATACTGTACAATGCAATTGATTGTTATTTTTAATTTATTGACAATTTGCGTGTTCTTATGTATTTTGAATCTTTTGCGCTTCTCCCTAAATATGCCTGTCCACCTTCCAATAGCGTCGCCTGGCCTAGTTGTTTGGCGCTGCTGGTCTGCCAGAGCGCTGACAGTCTTACATTCCTCTTGTTATGAAGCCATTTATGATATTGCATCCATCTTGGCTGGCGTTAACCCGCGTTTAGTGGTGCTCAGGCATGCCTCGTCACGACTCGCGAACCTATTGTTATTCGCGCCCATTTTTATGTACTCTTGAACAGGACGATGAGGCCTATTGAACGGTGCCTCATTGAGGCCACTTTGCCGCACTGACTTTGCGAGTACTACTGTACGGACCAGTATAGCAGCCGCGCGGACCGGGTACGGCGGCCGCGCGGACCGGGCCCAACCGACTCGCCCGGACCGGCCGCGCCCGGTCTGCGCGCACGCACCCGGCTTCAAGCCAGTGTCCTCTTTCGCCTCGGCACATTCCTATCATGTTAAGGCTGTCCGGTCCTTCTCGCGTCAAGCGTGAGACTGAAGTCCACCGCGCATCTTACTTCCCACACCCCGACTCGTTAATCCTCGTATCTTGTTTCCATATGTATTTGCTTGTTTCAATTCTAAGGTTTCGCATTTCGAGGCAAAGGCTCATGTACAGCTAAGTGCGTTGTGGAAATGTGCCGAAACCGAAACATACTCCGGAGATGCATTCTCTGATCCTCACTAATAATGTAAAGAAAGGATCGAAAAGGATCCTTTCGTATAAGGATCGAAATACGAAATGATTGTGAAATGTTTCAGCAAAGCAATGTGTCGGTGAACCCAGCAGCATAGAAGCGTCTTCTTGTTGCAATTACCGTGGCCAACACTATTCTGAAAGTCTAAAATCACAAATTTCGCAAAAGAAATAAAGAATTCACAAAAAGCGCGGTGAATTGTCGTCGACCGCCACTTGCATGTTGCCATAAGCATGAAAGATACCGTGGGCATTGAAAGGCATTCCTAATTCTCCACAATTTTTTTATAACTCTTACATTTATCTAAGTGTACAGAAATTGGTTTCGAGCTGGTCAACGAAAGGACTGTGAAGTTCTAGGGTCGCTCAGCGCTGCTTGGGCCGCCCAAAGCGCTGCTTGGGTCACAGAAAAGCACAATTTTCAGAGATCTTACACTTATTATTAACCAGGGTAGATTCTTCAAAAATATGTGTGTTATTTTTCCATGGGCGCTGGCGGACCGGGCCCGGTCCGCGCTCCGGTCCGCCATACTCGTACGGCCGGTCCGCCTGACATATGATACTTCTTCATTATATCGGGCCGCGGCCGTGATGCGATTGTGCGAGGGGCTGCTTAATGATGAACATAAGCAATAAGCAAGCAATAAAGAATGCTACGTGATATAACTATGTCGGCATCTGGTATGCGTAAAGTGTCCACCGAGGCAGCACACTCCTGCAGGTGTACGTAAAAAAATGGGCCCCGTGCAAACCGCGTATTCCGATCCCCAAGCACCAGATACCTTAGCTTCTACATGGGCGGCGCAAATGGTCATGTGTGAAGTTCGCCAAGCTGGGAATAATCGATAACCGGGTGTGATAAAGTGTCAGTAGCTGCCGTTACCTCCGCTACCGTCAGTGGGTGGGTGAACCATGCCATTTGAAGGGGTACATCCCCCCTTAAGCACCGTACGAATTGGGATTCGCTTTTGACTGTTTTGAAGAGCCATCGGGGTCAACCGATTAGCAGGCAGGCAGTGTGCGCGCGAGCCGTATAATAGTTGGGGTGTTACACTGTGGGCGACTCGCCCTACAAGGGCGAGCACCAAGGGGCCTGACCGGCCGTATATGTCTAGTTTGTGGCTGGCCAAGGCGAAGATCCGTACCATGTTCTGTCGGGATGCTGTTCAGGCTGGCGATACGTACGAATGCCGCATATTGCCGGGTTGCCGAGAAGCGGTGCTACGACAGAAGCAATATAACTATGATATATTGTGGTTGCGGAGGATCAGCGGTATGTACGCGTTTGCGCGGAAGGAGGACCGCCGCGTTTATCTGAGCATACCTCCATGTTTGCTGACGGCTCAAGTTTTTTCCCTCTATCCTTATCCTTTATGGTGTCTCCATATTCTCGTCTTTGGTTTCTTGTTTTTTTCATTTCTCGCGGTCTATTGCGCCTCCTGGCTCGTACGGCGCGGCGCTTAACGACATCGTGAACCTTGTCAAAAAGACAACAACAACATGTTCGTCCATGTATATGGCTGGATGAGCCGACCTATCCGTCTGACTTCACATATGGGACGACGCACGTTCTGTTTGAATACCTCGCCCATGGACTCGGTTTCCCATGGGGCTCTATTTTGCATGTCTGTGAGGTCTGTGCGGCGCGCAGGCAATGCCAGGGGTGAAGGGGTGAAGACCCCCGCTTCACTGCCATTTAGTGCCTGTCTACGTGCCCTACATTGCTTTCGAGAAAGCCATTATGCAACGTTACACATCGGAGTATTATTAACTTTATTATAATGATATCGTTTTACGGGTGAACGTCAATAAATGCGTGTTGCACCGGCTGCAATTCCGGGACCCAGCAAGCAACCGCTGAATACATTCCGACTTGAATTGCATACAGTGGAAAGGTGTTCGGAGCACCTCACTCCGTTGCAATCGTTTCAGTTAACTTTGTTCATCGCAAATAGGCAGACAGCACAAATATACTTCGATACGTGTATCCTGCTCCGCACGCTGGGGCCTCCAGGCGGACTCCCGCGCCAGGTTACAGCCGCGACCACCATACGGCCATCACATCCTCCCTTGGGGAAGTGGATGGCACCGGAGCCGGAATCGGCAGCAGTGAATCATTCTCATCAGCCGCCCATTAGGGCCATTAAGAACACAGCTGTCGCCCGTCGTCCGCAACAAGAGAACTGGTATCACGTACATCGCTCCGTCACGCAGGCTGGCGGTTCCACAACTGCCCCTGCTGGCACTACGCGCGCGTCTGGGGCCCTACCTGGAGCGCTCCTATCTCAATATCCCCCACTATGAGCATTGTGCGTCCATCACGGCGACCGTGTCCTGCCTATCAGCAAGACCCTCCACCTGGCATGCTGCACACAGGCCACATACAACTGTACGGACAAACAAAGGAGCCCTGCACCGCGCCGGCTGGTTGGGATGTGGTGTGCACGTTGAAGAACAGCAGGCCATCGCCCAACATGCTCATGAACCGGTCGAGGGTCCAGCCGGGGGTGACGTTTAAAATGTTGTCCATGTCGTACGATGAGGAAAAGGTGTAGGTGCCCTTGAAGCTAATAGGCGGGTCAAGTAGTGCCGGCCTGGCGCTGTAATTGAGGCGGGGCTGTAGGAACATTACGATAGGGTAGCCGGCACTTGCGTTCTTCTGCGGGCAGCGAATTTTGCATTTGACCCATCAGATCGTGCGAATGGGCAGCCGAGGCAGGTCGCAAGGCGGTGAGCAAGGTTTTCACGCTGATTGTGCAAGGCGGTGAGCAAGGCGGTGAGCAAGGCGGGTACACAATGATGCACAGAAGACGTATCCTCCATGTTCAAGGATCCCTCAAGGGCCCCTCAGAGATGAGGGTCGGGATGGGGTAATGTTGCTATGACTCGTCCATGACTCCCTACCAGGTGGATGTGCGCCATGGTGACGTTGGTGAGTGCGCCTTTCAGTGTGATGTTGACGATCATGGTCTTGCTCTTGTCCATGCGGGGAATGACGAGTAAGGCCGTGCCCGTGGCGCTGCTTAAGGTCTGCGGGACCGTGGTTGGGGTTGCGGTTAGGGCAGTTTTTTGTTGTTTTATTCTTTCGCCAAACATTGTACATACAAAAATGGATGACGTGCGGCGGTATTGCATTTAAAAGTGTAACACTGCGTATTGGCATATACAAGTTGGCAAACCGCGGTTTGTACAGCGGTTTATAGCACAAAGAATCGAAAGTATAACTATAACTATAACTATGTGCAAGATGGTCCGAGCTTCAGGAGTCAAAGATTCGTGATACGTGGCTCGCCTCGATACGCCCAAGGTCCGCCAGTCAGCCAGCCAGCCAATCTACCTTGTTAGTAGGTTTGAGTTTTGCGGTTGCAACCACAGCCCGGACAGCGACCTCCCACGGCTCCGACGGCGAAGGCGTCGACCTTGCCGCAGCGCTACCCGCCAGAAGGGCGATAGCAGTGAGGACCAGAATCATTTTGTAATTCATTTTCCTGCAAATCATACGGTTATTGTGATTCCAATGCCATTTCTGCAGGCAAACTAAGAAGAACTGCTTTAGTTTTCACTCCCCAAAATGTTGGCCGTAAGTAAAATGATAACATGTATGAGGTACGTAAACAAGATGCCATAGACTTTACAGTACGCCCAAAGGTCATACAAATGCGTTCAGGGATGTCTCGGTTTGCGCCCAGAACACTTATACTGATACCTGGAAGGAGCTGAAAATGTAATACCGAAATTGTAAGGTTTAGCGCTGATCGCACTACTTTATAGCAGCAGTTGGATCCTTACGCCCGCCTTCCCGATCCTGGAGCAAGGACCGACGGCACAGCATCAAACATTTTTAAATACAAAGATACCAAATACAAGACAGGGTCTTAATTTTAAAGGTACTAAGTTTAATCTGCCAAAATCGGTAGCCCGTTATTTATGAGCCTTGCGATCTTGGGTAAGTATCCCATCGCGTTTCACAATTGGTTATCCCCAGACATATGAAGTAAGGCTCGCTACTTCAAAGGAATCACGGGGCCCAGGCCTCGGTCCTCAAGATGCATGACTCATGCATGGTTGCGCAGGGAAGCCAATAAAGTACTGTAGGCCACGCATATACATAAAAGATGGGAGCCGTGATCAATTGCTAGCTGCTGCGGGCTGCTCCGGTCTCCAGGACGTAGGTCCATTCGTATACCGCCTGCCGAGATCGTAAATGGGGGAGAAGCCGGCAAAGGATGTCACGACACAGCCGCACGTTGAAACGTGACCAGCGAGCATAGACATCACAGTCAGCGAAATTAGTTGATTCAACCTGCCACACTGAAGCCATCATACCACGCCCTATCAAATTCTATCAACTCACGTAAGTACAACCTTCTTGTATCGTCCACGAATCACCAAGAGCATGCGCGTACCTCAGCGCATTACGAATTTGGACAAATCAGCCCGTGGTAGCAATCAAATAAGGCAGATGTAAAAGGTGGAGTCCCCGCGCCCGCCCACAATCGAGGTCCCTTCACAGAAACCTTAATTGTTACCGACTATCTATACATTCGCTTAATGATACTGTTTGGTGCATTTGAATTCGGTAAAGGAAATCATCAGCTGTGAAAAAGCATTTCATATCTGGTGTTATACTCTCAGCAGCCCGTCATGATGAGCCCCAAGAGCCTTGAATAAAGTGGCTGGTCCTGGCCAAAGTTCCCCAGCAGTATGTAGTAGCTGATGATTTACTTTACCGAATTTAAATGCACCAAACAGTATCATTAAGCGAATAGTCGGTAACAATTTAGGTTTCTGTGAAGGGACCTCGATTGTGGGCGGGCGCGGGGACTCTACCTTTTACATCTGCCTTATTTGATTACCATGTCTGCCCCGTCTCTTAACATCTTGTATCATAAAGAAAACCGTCCAGACCGCTCACGCACGTGAAGAAAGTCATTTCAAGCAGGTTGTACAACCCAACGCGCAGCTAAACTCCACATGACATTAATGTCCATCTGCACCCCACCTTTAGGTGCCTGCCTGAACTGCCAACCCTTGGGGCCTAACCTCACAACTAACTCTCTGTGTGGGCTCGTCGCATACTCCTCCAGAGCACATGCCCTCGGAAATATATCCGGACGGAATCCCACAGCTTTGGGTTCGTACGGCATTGTGTTCATCACCAAGGCCTGGCACTTCGATGTCACAAGCGCATGTTTAGAAATTGCTGCAGCGACGTTCACATTGTGATGGAGCGATGGAGCTTCATGTGCCGACAATCAGCGTGTCAAAAAACAATACCTTTGTCAGTTCCCCTTCCTCCTGACTTAGGCACGAAGCGAAACAACAAAAGGATATCACCTACCGCCAACCTGCCCGCCCACCGACTCGCTGATATACATACATACACCTTCAAAGCCGCATGCACCGTGGCCCGCCCCCAACTTCTTCACATATCCCGTAGCCCTCCACCTGATCCGTCAGCGCCCTTGGCTGCAGCATTGAATGCATGGTGGCACATATCGTACATTTTCGTCTTAAGGTTGCGATAACAGCCAGTGAATCGATATTATCACATCTTCCACATCAATGGGTATTTCTAAACACGCTGACTGTGTCAAAACCACAAAACCCGACACAGAACCACATTGGCCAATGCCCTGCTGCATACGTCTTATGGCAGTCGTTCAGGTGTATTTGCAGGGTGGTTTGCAAGTCAGATTTCCCCGGACCGCGCCACCGGGGAACGCGGTTGTGTGCACGTTGACGTATAGCAGACCATTGCTGAGCAGGTCAAAGAAAGTCGCCGCAGACAGCCCGTTGGGCAGCGAGCTGGCCGTGAACCTGGTCACGAACCAGAAGGTGCCGCGGTAGGAGAGTGGCGGATCCAACCGTCCAGAGGGCCGGGGTAGCAGCCCTAGCACCACGGGGTTGCCGGCGCTGGCGTTGGTCTGCGGGGAGCGAGGGTGGGGCCAGCAGGGTCACGGAGACAGCCGGGTGGAGGCAGGAGCGGAACGACGTCGCATTCCTTTGCTTTTGTGTGCACTTCTTCAGGGCCCTTCTCGAGCAGCGAATCGGCCGGGAGGCATGGAGGCAGTAATTAGGACCGAACGGTTTTTCCAGATGATGTTAAATGTGGTGGTTTTTTAATGCCATCGTGGTTTCGCTGCCCACCACGTGGATGTGAGCCATGGTGATCTCCGCCAGGTGGTTGGTGAGGTTCACGGCGATGAAGGCATCACCGGACGGAGGGGCAATGAGGACGGCCCTGCCCCGAGCGGTGACATTCTGCGCGGGCAGCAGATGGGAGATGGCAAAGCCAAACAAGCATGGTGGGTGTCTGGAATCTTGAAGCAGCTGTAGTTTCTGACGACACACGCTTTTCATCAGGTAGGTAGTCTCCTGATGCTCCTGGTGGAGACGGCTGCAATGACAGTCATGCGGACCATCGAACCAGAGCGGGGGCCAGCGCATACACTCACCTGGTAGCTGGGGACAATCGTTGCCACTGCTATCACCGACCCATTGGGGGCTGTAGGCCAGTTAGTGGCGTTCGCCGGCGATACCACCGTAGATGTCGCGAACACCACAGCGAGCAGGACGGCGGCGGAGACAGCTGAACGTCGCAGCATCTTGATGCGCGTAAGCAGGTGTTACCACACATACATACACACGTTACTGCGATGCAATGAATTGGAGGTGAAGGCTTTTATCGTATGTATGGATTCTGCGTGTGGCCAACAACTGGTCGTACATTCGTATGAGCTATTCGCTTCCAGTCGGAATTCGCAAGGGAATTTCTCTTCGCGGAGCACCCGCGGGGGTGCACCTATGAAGAAGTTCAACTTCCTGTCAGCTGGTACGTAATGGTATCTGGTTAAGTAGGACAGCTGGTTAAGAAACCCAAAGTGCGAATGTCAACTACCGCGAACTTCGCGAACGAATTCATGTATTCCGCCTGCAGACATTCTGGAAGCGGAATCATACATCTTCACACGCTTATTTGGTAATGGTAATTACGCTTACGCCAAAGTGCTTTTCGTAGCTACGGTACTTAAGCAGATTACAACAGATTACAGCTCGCAGCGTACTTCCGACGACATTCCCAACCAGCGAAGAATGCTATGTTCCATACGTACCATGCTGGTTCAAGCTGCAGAAATCATCCCGTTTGACGGAACATCTAAAACTGTGTCTTAATGGTGTTTTGAGCTATCCTTTGGAAGATTTCATCCGTTACATTCGGTGATAGTGATCTGGTGAAGAACCATTTACGTTTCGGCTACGAGCGGTAACCGTCGGGAGTTAGCCAGTGCGGAACTAAGGGTCCTGTCTCCGAAGGGTGACTGCCGGCGAGCGCTAGTACGGAAACAAGCCGAGGGCACCCGAGAGGCGCGCTGCTGCTGCAATGACGGTGCATTGACGTCTTATGGAGCAAGCAAAGGACGGGTGTAGTAAGGACGGGCACGACGACAATGCAGTAAAGCGTCGCGACTTGCACCTGTGTATTATCCCTCCGCCGCCAACTGAGACCGAGTTGGTCACTGAACACGTTGCGCCGGCACTTGGCCCTGCGGCCCCGCGATGAAGCTGCCTCCGTAGTAGGCGGTGGGGCTGCCCCCGGGCAGCTGCTCCGTGCCGATGCGGTTGGAGGCCACCACGGGGACCAGGTTAGCGGCTGCGTGGCCCTGGGGGACAACACCGTGCCGTGTTTCATGTGGGTGAGAGGGTATGGCACACGTGGTTTCGAAGCCCGACAGAGTGCAGAGCGGAAGATGGTCAAGGCAGGAGCCCCAATTTCTTTGCTCTTTCCGGTACAGCGAGTGCCTGAACACTTGAACACTTGGATTGGTTGGGTTCGGTTAAGAATGGGTTTGACCGAGCGGCGGGCGGGGTCACTAGTCAGCTGCATTCCCCCTTTTGCCTTCATTTCCGACCGCTGATTCGGTTCGGGGGGAAATTAAGGCGGGTCCGCAGGCGGCAAGATAAAGAGAGATACACAAAACACACATATACATTCTGTACGATCGGCAGCTCATGTATCCGGACCGTGAAGCCACCTAAGCCCCCAACTGGGCTCCGAAGCCGCTTGTTCCGGAAGCCTCACGTACGGCCAGGTACGACAGTGATCCTCGTGCACTGACCCACCAGCTGCGCGCGTATCCAGTGCGGGTAGGAGTTCGCGTCCTGCGGCTCCGATCCGATCGCGGTGGGATACAGGATGACCTGTGTACGGCAAAGCATCACAGCACGGGCGGAGGTGGGAGTGGAAGGCAGTACAGGCCATGTACGACGCCGCATGCACGCCGCCCTGTACTGGTGCCAGCTGGCGGATACCGCCCTGCCCTGCCCCAGCTCTGGTGCCGTACACGCTCCGTCTGGGGGAATTCAAACGGACGTGAGGAAGAGCCCTCTACATGGACCTTGTAAGTATTCCGTACATCACCTCCTGCTTCCAAACGTAAGGCCCTTCTTTGCCAACCTTGCCCACCTCAGCGCCCTGCAGTGCCAGCGCACGAGCCGCCTCCGGAAACCACTGGTCCCAACAGATGGCGATGCAAACTTTGCCGTACTTCGTGTCAAACACACGGAAGCCCGTGTCCCCTGGGCTAAAGTAGAACTTCTCCTGGTACCTGTCGCCAGCGCGCGCGGTGACAGCAATGTGAGCTTGAGCACCGGAGCGCATGACGCACAGGGTGTGTGTGCCCGGGTGGTGGTGGTGTGGGGTGAATGCGGAGAATGCTGCTGCCATGCAGAGGCAGCAGCTCCCCCTGCCCTCCGCTTGGGTTGGCTGCCTGCTGGCGAGAGCGGGTATCCCACCCCCAACCCCCCGCACTCACCCTGGTCCATCCGGAATGTGGGACTTACGGTACCGTCCCAGTATGCTGCCGTGTGCGTCCACCACGGCGACGCTGTTGAAGTAGGCGTCATTGGCCCGTTCGAAGAAAGGTACTGCGCAGTCGGAGTGCGGTTATACGGTTGAACGGTTATGTACGGCTGTGCAGTTGCCCTCCCGCGAGCCCTCCTTACCCGGCAGCACCACCACGAGCTCCGCTGCCAGTTTGGCGAACCGGGCGATGAGTGGATTGTCCGCGAATGGGGCCGCCCAAGAGAGGTACTCCTGCGCGGGCGTTCCAGTGGGCACTGCAGACCTCTGTAGGTGAGAGCGGAAATGAAAAGATCGTACGAATGCAACGAACTGTCGGAAGGAGCTATCAGAGGTGTCGTACATGATGAAGTTGTCGTACAGCCATGGCATGGTTAAAAGGGCCTTCTGGGGTTCCCCCTTGTTGAAATCCTTTCCTCGTCCTTTCCTTTCCACCACCCATGGGTCGGCACTCCGCCACCTGGTTGAGGCCGGGCGGCTATATATGGGTGAGTCTCGGGCAATG
The DNA here is from genome assembly GCA_019650235.1 of Volvox reticuliferus. Classification (NCBI taxonomy): domain Eukaryota; kingdom Viridiplantae; phylum Chlorophyta; class Chlorophyceae; order Chlamydomonadales; family Volvocaceae; genus Volvox; species Volvox reticuliferus. The sequence goes on from BNCP01000059.1 coordinate 651,000, forward strand.
ATCGCGGAGGGCCGACCCACGGGACCAGGGCAGACGGTTACAATTCACACACAAACAGGCTGTCAGATCATCCAGGTGCACCAGGTGGGTGCTCCGCCTGCAATACATAGTCGGAGTCGACCCCTCCATTCGCACCTTCTCTTGCACCTCTGCCGCTCAAACAGCTCCTACGGCAAGAGGGTGGTGCGGGGAAGGGCATGATGATCACTGGATCATCCGGCGCTCAGGAGCCCCCTGACGCGCGGGTGGGGGGAAGGTGGGCGGCGACATGTAGTGGTCCCCCGGAATCGCCGCAAGTAGCAATCAGGTAAGCCACAATGCGGCAATGCGGGGGTCGCCGGCGCGGGTGCATCCGCCACATACTCCCTTGACCCCCTCGCATGACCCAACAGACTGACCGCTCTGGTTAGGGTTAGGACAGCAGGTTGCGAAGTGCGTCCCGGCAACATAATCGTGTGTATGTGTGTAGATGGGTCTAAGAGACCTCCCCTTCTGAGAGAGATGTCATTTCGTGAGGGACGAACCCCCCAGTGGCCAGTACTTAAACGCCTTCTGAACGACCGAAGCCTTATTCGCAGTCCAAATGGTGGATTTCGCAACTCGTTTTTGGGTGCAGCGAAAAGTGCGCATCACCATCTGGCGGTGTGACGCTGCTTTTGACCACCCGCGCTCGTGGGGTGGCTGGGGTTTGGCACGGAGGTCGCCGAGGTGCGGTTATCGAGGGAAGCGAAGGAACACCCGCCCACTTCTGGTTGGGGGAGTGATAGCTTTTCGAATGGCTTTGCTTTACCGCGGGTGAGATGCCGGGAGGAAGGTACAGCAAACCCCAGCGGCAGCGCTGTTCGCAAAAGGCTTGGACTCCTTTCGCGGCAGGCTTCATCGCGTGATCCCTATTGGGGAGATGTCCGCAAGAAGTCTTGTACTGCGTAATAACTTACGCGCGTCGCCGCCGGCGCTGCAGACCCATGGGTCGCTATGATTATGCACGTGGATGAGTGTACTGCCCAACGGTTTCACTCGCCAGACATTTTCACTCCTGCCGACGCGCATGTTCAAAAATAGCCTTCTGCGATTTCGTGAGCTTGCCTGCAGCAGGATGATTTGTGCACCAGCTGCAGCAGCCTGACGCACCAGCTGTTCCCCCTTGTCCTTCGAACAGGCCAGCACAGAATGCCAAGTTGAAGTGCAAAGTTTCAGGGTTCTCAGGGATTGAGTCCTTGTGCGCTTACGGCATGAGCTTGCTTATCCTCCGAACAAGCAAACTGTGTGGCGGCCAATACGACACTTCGGACCATTCGAGACAATCAGGATAAATGGTGAGATAATAGCGGGCGAACGCGATGAAAGTGTTCTGGCCGACGAGAAGGCAACCTCCGCCTGAATGTCCCTGCAATTGAGTCCTTGCGATTGTATGTATAACAACTACATAGTCTTAAAAAAATTTAAATTCAAAAACAGCTTAAGTTGTTACTTTGCGATTGGGAATTTGATTATTGTAGGCGTTGCAGCGTAGGTGCTCGTGTACCCGATTCCGTTGGTACTAGGGTATGATACTCGAGGGGCGACGAAACGAACTTCGGATAATGACAACAACATTTTTGTTCTGTAACGAATTCCATTTTGTCAATTAATTCATTAGGGCATTGATTTGGTAGCAAAGCTGTTGACGGCGGACAGGCGAGTCCGCTTTCATTTCCATTCTATATATAATGCGGCTTCGTAACTGTAACTATAAAACCTTTTTAAAGACAAATTTCGGTCGATCCGACAGCTCAATTGGGCTCTTGACCGCAGTAGGGATGCAGCGGCAAGCCCGCAGCCTCACCCAGAGCAGCAAACCTTGCGGCGTGCACCATTTCTGGCCCCGACCTCACGCGCGTAAATCATGTCATAGACGCGCGGTTAGCGTCTACGCCAGGCTGCGCGATTTTCAGCGTGAGGTTGTGGTTGGCATCGACCTGGGAACAACGAACTCGGCAGTGGCCTACATCGAGGGCGGTAAACCCAAATGCATTCCTAACGCGGATGGTGAAACCATTACTCCCTCGGTGGTCAGCGTTCTCAGAGACGGTGAGACAGGAAAGACTGCCCTTCTCCCGTTCCTTTCAGCCCCCCCCCGTGCCGCTTCCCAGACTGCGCCAAAGGCCTCCACTGGCGTCAACTGAGCTCAATAATCACCTGTGTATTCCCCGGCCCCGGGGCCGCTCATCGTCTCTCTGATACCCGGCCCCACCCACACAGCTCACGGAGCCCCATCTCTCCCGGGCCCTACAGGCGAGGTGGTCGTGGGCCGCCGGGCTCAACGCCAGGCTGTGCTGCACCCCCTGACCACATACTACAGCGCCAAGCGGCTCATTGGTCGGCAGTACAACGACCCTGCCGTACAGGAAGAAATCGCCAGACTGCCATATAAGGTAGTAGATGCCAAGCGCCGGTAGATAGACGGCGATTGCTGGCGGTTATCGGTTGCGTTCCGTGCTTCCGTTTCGAACGGGGCGGGCGCTGGAGGGAGGTTTCCGTGACTTCAGGGCCCCGGGGGCCCCAGCGGGGTTTGAAGCACACCTCACCCTGGTACCGCGTACCGGTGTCCAGGGTGCCGAGCCGGCTTTCGGTGCTTGGGGATTAGTGCGGTCACGCTACCCTCACGTCCCTGATGAAGGGTCCCGTGTCCCGGGCGCAGCTGGGTGTGTATGCTACTTCCTCAGCCGCACCCCTCAGCTGAACCCCCTGCCGCACCTTTCGCCCGCATATGGGGGCTCCCAAAGCGGTAAATTAACGTTTTGGCCCCTCCCTCGACTCCACCGCTAGGTGTTATGTGACGAGGCGGGCTCAGTGGTGTTCGACTGCCCCCGTGTTGGGCCCGGGTATCTGTACCCCGAGGAGGTGCGTGTGTGCGCACTCCCCCAGTGAAACACGAGGTGGGGGGGAGGTGGGGGGGAAAACGGGGATGGGTTCGTGCGAGGGAGGAGGCCGGGCGAAGGAAGACCAGCGGGAGGTCAAGGGTGGTTAGCCAAGAATGGGGGGAGGGTACGGGTAGGTGGGGTGGGAAAGGCGACCTTTGGAAGTGCGGGTTGCAATACGGCGCTGTGCGCTGCGGAGGTTTGACTGCCGCCACTTGCCGGTGGGCGCCTGACTTCCATGCCCCGTCCCATGTCCCGGCAGGTTAGTGCGCAGGTGGTTTCCCAGCTGGTCTCGGATGCGGCTGCCTACACGCAAGGGAGGGTGACCAAGGCGGTTATTGCCGTACCCGCTTACTTCGATGATCGACAGCGAGAGGCCACCATTGCAGCGGGTGGGTCGGTGGGAGGGTATGGTGCCCGGGTGGGTCGCCTGGTGCTTTGGGCATACGAGGCGGCTTGGGGCGGGTGAGGTTGGGTCACAAGGCAACGGACCCACGGGACTCAGGAGCCCGCTCAAGATCATGTGTGTATTTGCACCAGGGGCTACTGATCCTCGGAGCTTCAAACGAGGCCGCGCCACCGCCGGGCTGGGTGGTTGTGTCGGCCCCCGGGCCAGTTTCGATTACCTGGTACTTGGAAGCACCTTGCGGTGCGTTATTTCGTTTTTGTACGACAGCTTTCAACCTGCCCTAAATGCTTTGCATGCCTGATTTTTCGCCGGCGAGCAGGTAAGCTGGCCGGGCTGGAGACAGTGAGGCTGCTGCGGGAGCCCGTGGCTGCTGCGCTGGCGTACGGCCTTGACCTCCGTGCGGACTCTGTCGTACTGGTGTTTGACCTTGGGGGCGGTACGTACGATGTGAGCCTATTGGAGGTCGGCAATGGCACCGTGGAGGTGCTCTCAACCGGTGAGTCAACCCTGAGTCGGCCCATGGGTCGGTCAACACGGGGGAATTCAGCAAAAGACGTACGCCGGGTCCGCAGTCGCGCGGCCGGGGACGATTGAGCCGCCCTCACACTGGGGCTGTGCAGAGGGCACCTGATTGCGGTTGTTTGTTTGTTCAGTTGTTTGTTGTGGTTGAGGTTTCTTCACCGGCCCTCTGCACAACTGCAGCTCCTAACCCGGCCTACAGCTCAGCCGGCCAGGTGCGTACGAAATCACAAGCGCACACAAACACAAACACACATGCATACACACACACCGCCGCCTCTCTCACGCCATAACCGTGTTGGGTCACCAGGTGGGGATGCCCACCTAGGGGGAGACGACTGGGATGCAGCGATCGTGAAGTGGCTGGAGCGCACCTACCTGCGACCCGCGGGTCTCGACCCCGCGTCCGACCCCCGCCTGCGGGCCAACCTCCGCGCACTCGGTCAGGCGGCCAAGCACTCGCTCACTGACAGCGAGGAGGTCGTGTTACGGTGAGTAATGACATACGCCGCTGTTTTCCGTACACCATTACCGGGCTGCGCGGACCGTGTCATGCTGTGCAAGTCGAATGCGTTAAAAATTTACCCCCCTGTCCCCCCTGGTCCCTTTTCGACTGCGGGATCAGCATTATGGAAGCTGACGTCGCTGATCACGCAGACGGTTACTCGTCCTCCCTGAGGGGAATGGGGGCTCAATCTGTGAAACTTGTAGAGGGGGAGGAGGGGGAAAATCTGATGTGTGTATTCCATGTGTATATGTGCGTTTGGTGTTCCCTCGCAGCATGCCCGTGGGCGGCCCCGGAGGTGGCCCCTTAGAGGCTCGCCTCACCCGTACGGAGTTGGACGAGATGACGCAGGAGCTTTGGCGGCGCTGCCGTCTGCCGTTGGACCAGGTGAGCTTGAAGTACTGTTGTCGTCCTGTCGTACGTCAAAAGTCTGCACATGACCTCGCATTAAAGTAAATTTGTTGCCTGCGATGAGCGATCTCTTTGACCCCTACAGCTCGGCGGCGGTTCTACATCGGCGTCGGAGCGGTGCCTTCCCTCCCTCTGTCTACCCCTCCGTCACCATGAGGGCCGGAGGGGGACATGTCGGCGCCTTGGTCGCGCTCTGTTGATCTCCCAGGCCAGTGCTCCAGGGAGCCGCCTGAACCTTCACCCTACCCCGCAGTTGCTCCACCCCGGGGCTTCCGCATGATTCTTCTTTCTCGCAGCTCGCAGCCCTGCACGATCGGCTTCCGGCTTCCCTGCCAGCGGCCTATTCACCAACGACTATTAACCGCCCCTATTAACCGTCATCACTTCTGAACTCCCGTCCTCCATCGTCCTGGACATATGAACGCCATGCTCCTACTCTCCTTTCCCCCCCCTCCGCAGGCCTGCTGGCAGGCAGGTGTGGATCTCAACGAGGTGGTGGGGGATCACGAGGCGTTGAAGGAGCAGCTCCGGAACCGGGGAGTGCCCGGCTGGAAGATCCAGGCGGTGAGGGTTGCGTGTGGGCCTCTGTGCGTCTGTGTGTCGTATGTGCGGTTGTGTTTGTATGGGTCTTGGTCGTGGGAAGGGGGAACGGGGAAGGGGCAACGGAAAGCGGCCCCTTAACAGGGCCAGCTACAGCGTGGGCCCCAACACACACACGCACACGGTTCCGTACCCTGTCCCGCCTCAGATGCAACCGGAGATAAGGCCCTGCAAGCGCTCCCCCCTCAGCACAGTGCTGTTGGTGGGGGGTGCCACCCGCATGCCCGCAGTGGGCAGGTTCATACACAACATGACGCGGCTGCAGCCTCTGGAGGCAGCACTGGACCCGGATGAGGCGGTGGCGCTGGGGGCCGCGGTACAGGTAGGGGGAGGAAGGGGTGTGGACTGAAACCGGTGCATGAATGCATTGCATTGGGTGTTCATTACTACTCTCATGCTCATAGATATTCATGGGATTATCTTATAATATAAAAAAGCGGTCGTCCCATGAATACCTAAAAGCATTTTTTTCATTACAGGTAGTTATCTTTACTTTCGTCGTACCCCTCGCTTCTTCCCTTTTCCCCCCGAGTTGTAAGCGCCTAAGCCATATGTCCCGAACCTCCTCGAACCCTCCTCCCCCCGAACACCAACACCTCGCAGGCGGGGATCTTGCAGGGTGAGATCAGCAACCTGATGGTGATGGACCAGTGGCAGGCATCACTGATGCGCGCACTGGCCAAGCTGCAACTGCAGTCCGACCCGCGGGTCAAACAGCGCCTGGAGCAGCAATACTCTCTCGAGGATGAAGGGGAGAGCGTCGTGAACGGCGATGAGTACGGCGACGGCGGCGGGGACGAAGACAGGGTGGAGGGAGGCTCCAGGACGGGTGGGAGGAAACCGGCCGCGGCGGCGGCGGCGGCGGCGGCGGCAGGGCCAAAACGACCGCTTTCAAAGCGGCAGCGACAACGTCAACGTCAACAGCAGCAGCAGCGGCAACGGGAAGGGGCCCGAGGGGAGGATGAAGGGGAGGCGGGCAGCGGGTTAGACGAGGCGGCGCAGTGGGAGGGTGAGGTGGGCACCGCTGCCAGGAGCTAAACTGCCGACTACTGGGTGCGATATGGGAGTTGGGGCTCGTGCTGCGGTTTCAGGGCGCCGGAGGTCTCCAGGGAGGACAAGGAGCCACTAACGGGAGAGGCAGCAGCGGGGACATGCTCAACTGCATTCAACGTGTGTCGTCGTGACTGTCTCACTAGGACCTCTATGTCACATTGAGTACCAGCGGGTGGTGGAGTCCACCCAGCTATCGTGTACAGTTTTCTGCCGTGCGCCATTCAGGTGCGGTCGTTATATGTCATATGTGTAGGAGTCGTGTAGGAGGGAGGTCGTGATGGTTGACAGGACAGAACAGAGGGGTTATTAAGCGCTGCGCATCCCACCCATACTGGGGTCGGATAGGGCAGCAGTCCACCTTGAAGCTGCGGACTGTACTGGCTGCACCGACAACCAACATCCTGGTGTAGGGTGGTGTTGTTGGGGGTGTGCATGGAGGTAGACGGACACCTGCAGCGAGGTGGGGTGGGCTGACCTGACTATTGGTCAGTAGGCACGTGCAGTGGCGGCTCGTCGGTGGCGAACAACACAACAGGATATGATGTTTTCCCCCTCTGGGGGGAGAAGATGGGCAACGGAAGGGAAAACTGACGGAAAAGGGAGGAAAGATGTGATTGTGATGCAACTGAATTTGATTCCACATCACCGCACCGCATCTCACTGGAAATGCGCGGCTGCTCAAATGCCGGTGATTGCTCATTTGAGGGGGTGATGCCATTGCCGACCTCCGGGATGTGCGTCACTTGAGGGGGAGCCGGGTGAAGGCAATCCAGTTTGGATCCAAATGCTTATCCCATGTACGGCACATAGCCTTGTGGGGTGGGGTGGAACCGCTTGATGCACCAAGAGCTTCAACGCCAGGAGCGCAGCATCAAAGGACTGGTAAGGCAACTTGCTCTCCATTGCGTATGGCATGCTGATTCGGAATGGAGGGCAAAGGAGCGAGTTGGTCTCCGCTCCGTACGGGCTTGCCACAGGAGCGGCTTGCCGTGAGATAGTCAGGGCGGTGCCGCGTGTTGCCGCTGAATTACACGAAGGAGGGCGCTGGGCTGCGAATGATTGAGCCGGGAGCCGCAGCAGCTGGGGGCTCTTCCTGACGTATTCTGCTGAAGGGGCCAATTTGTCCAGCAGGGACACGTAGGAGGTAGCTGCAGCAACTGGTTTATGGAAATGTGACATGTGGAAAGTCCTGATCATTTGCAAGGATGTTGTTGCTGGGTTGGTCGGTCGGTTGAGTGTTTGTATTGGTGTCGCGCGATAAGGCGCCATTTGCTTCCTCGTGCTTAAGCTGCTCTGTACACTTTTTGTTTGACCACTTGCCTTCCCCGCCGTGGTCATTGAATACTCAGGTCGGTGCCATGAACCCACGGCCCACTATTGGCGATTTGGAGCTCGCCTTCATAAACGCGGCGGCTGCATCGAGCCCTCTGACTAAGACAGCAAAGTTCCTGCGGGGACTAATTCCTGGCAACAAAAATGGCTGATGCTCATGTCAGCATGTAACCGTTTGGCAAGTGAAGTGCTGAAGACAGATGAGATACCGTTTTACATGCGCAGTATGCTTGCAGCAACGTACGATGGTCGTTGCACTGGCCTAGTACAGGCAATTTTATGAGAAGTTGCGATATATAAATTAATCTTGCATCAGTGTAACGCTTAAAACTAAGTATAGACTGTTGGTCAATTGGGAACATATTGCTGGTCTCGGGGCGCGCAACTCGGTGCCTAGCTTCTAACCTACGCTGTATATGTAATTGAGAACAGTTTTTTATTATTAGCGAACGTAAAACTTCACTTCATCTACGGTTGTCCAGCTCAAAATCTGGGTGCTCAATATAATTTGCAACATTGCAAGGTGGAAGATCTTGTAAGGACAGCCTCTAACAAATCGTTCGTTTTACAATATTTCCTTTACATGCATCTTCAACAATTGGGCCACCCGCCACGAGGGGGTTTGGCTAATGTCGCAGCACACCGTCGAGTGCTCAGCACACGAGGGGCTGGAAGGTTCGCACCCACGGAGCCAACTCCACAGCCGCCGCCGCCGCAGGTGCAGCAGCAATCTCAACAGCAATCCCAGCAACCTCCCCCCGTCATCCTGGATGACTGGCGCACACAGGCCTTCATGAGCTGGGCGCGGGGCCCGGCCAGCATCCGCTTCGCTGGCGTCCGGCCGTCTACCTTTGCCGGCGTACGCGGGTTGGCCGCATCTTCAGACATTGCCCCTGAAGCCTTGGTGGTTGAGGTCCCGCGCCGTTCCGCAGTGGTGCTCGCACCCAAGCAGCGCAACCCATGTCCGGATATGGTCACCGACGACTGGTGGAAATCCGCGCCCTGGTTCGCCAAGATGGCCGCAATGCTTTTGTGGCACAAAAGCCGGGGTTCCCAGTCGCCACTTGCTCTCTGGCTGGCGCAGCTCCCAGCTGACACGGGCGTCCCGGTCCGCTGGAACGAACGACAGATCGCTGCGCTGCAATACCCACACTTGATCACCCAGGTCCGCGGGGATTGTTGTACGAGCTAGCTGTTCTCATGGGCCTTATCCGGGTCGGGGTTCCGAGCGGGGAAGTCGCTTGTGATGCGGAGGGCGCGGGGCCCTGGGTTTGTGTATCCGTGTTTGCCGCCCCTAGATAAGGAATGGTGGAAACCACACGGACGTCAAGCAGGTTGTTTTAGCAGGTGTTTGCATCATCTGGTGGCCGTACTTAGGGTTTCAGGGGTTTGAGGGTTTGTTAAGAACTAAAAAATTAAAAACCGTGAAAATAAAAAGGATTCCACTGTTTGCCCTCTCTCGTTGACTGCCTCTCCCCGGGCAGGTGAAGGAACAGCAGCGCGAGTGGCAGCAGCTGTACGACGACCTGGTCAACAAGGGAACGCCCCCCGGTGCGCAGCCGCCACCACGCGAGGATTTCATTTGGGCCATGTCGTGTGTACGGAGCCGTACATTCAGTGGGCCGTACGTGGGATCCACACTGCAGGACCGTCTGCGCACAGCAGGGCTGGTGGCGGTGCTGGCGCTGGGCAACACGGTCCTGGGCCTGGCGGACCCACAGAAGACGCTCAGTGCTGCCATTGCCGTACTCTTATTCAACGTGTTGTACGAGGTCATTTTGTCGCGATCATTGAGACAGTACGCCATCTGCCCCCTGATCGACTTTTTCAACCACAGCTCTGCCGTACAGGTATGCGGTGGCGGGATTGTGTAATTGGCCGCGGCGGAGCGGTGGGAGGCGGCTAGTCAGGGGTGGAGGAAGCTGCCTGGCAGTAGCCTCCTGCGTTAGACCGAATGCACGGACGTGAAACGGATCACGCAAAGGAGCTAATGGCCCCAGGGTGGGTCCGCATATCGGGTGAGGGCCAGCGGTAGGGGTGGCGAGAAGGAGGATCAAACGTGTGGTGTGTGACTGAAGAGGTGGGAGGGAGAGGAGTGGGGAGAGAGAGGGAGGGCGATGCACACGCCGTGGCTACCTCGACGATCGCCGATGTGCACCTCCCGTACACCCGTCAATATAGCTGTGTACTAAAACACTCACTTGTTCACATCACCGTCATGGCTGCATCTTTTTGTACATGAAACATGTCTCCATTACCAGATGAGCATCTTACATCGCTTTGGTTGCCGTACACAGAGCGAGGTGTCGTACAATTATTTTGGCGACAGCTACAGTGTCGTGGCCAGTCGGGAGTTTAAGAAAGGCGAGCAGGTGAGCAAGCGCTTTTTTGCCGTGCTCCGGCGCCGTCCAGCAACCCATGGGTCCCTGCGACCGGGTCCATGTCTTTCCACCTCGGCTTCTATGCACCTGTCTGTGTCCCGCGCCTTGAGAGAGAGAGAGAGAGAGAGAGAGAGAGAGAGAGAGAGAGAGAGAGAGAGAGAGAGAGAGAGAGAGAGAGAGAGAGGTAGGTTTCATGTTCTCTCGCATCCGGTCGTCTCTTCCCCTCCCGCATGCGCTGCAGGTGTTCATATCGTACGGACCGCAATCCAATGACTCACTGATGCAGTACTACGGATTTGCGGAGGCCAATAACCCGCATGATGTGTACGTCATGACGGATATGCTGCGCTGGGTGACGGCTGTGAGAACCGTTGGTCAGTCACGACTGGATGCGCTGAGGGCCAGCGCCCTGGCAGTCAGTCTGCAGCAGGTGCGCTGGCGGTGGATTTGTGAATTTTGAATGATTGTGAGTCAAGGGGCTGTGTGTTTTTGACAGACTAGGGGCCGTACGACCAGGTATGAGTTATCCCGCCGTACACACACCAGGTGCCCTACCTTCTTTTGTAGGTAGGTACGGTTGCAGTCTACCTTTGGTCAACCCATGCCGACCCACGGGTCAGCAAGGATCGGGCTGAGTCAGGTCAAGTCTATAGCATGTATGAGCATCACCACCACTGCCACCACCAGCAGTGGGGCTCTATCTGGCCATATTGCTCATCATGTTGCTGAATCTCACACTCACATCGGGCCCCCTTACCGAGTATTGGTGGGTGATATCGGGGTCTGCGCCGCCCCTCATCCCCTTCATCCCCCGATAGGTGGTGATCCAACGGGCCGGCTTTCCCGCGGAGGCACTGCAGGCGATTCGATTCCTCATGGCCAGTGACAAGGAGGCGGCCGCAGGTGGGAACGCGGAGAAAGGGGGGGAACGGCGAATGGACGCAACCCGGTGCTGCTTCTTGGGAGGAGGTTGGGAACGAGGGGTTCAGGGGGATAGGCGAAGCCGTACGACTAGAATCAAAACAAAGCTGATGTAAGATGCGAGGTGGTGCGTTTTTCAATTTGCTGCGGTATAAATTTGGGCAAGAAGGGCAAGAGTAACGAGGACAACGGGTGCGGGCAGGTGGTTGGCGGTTCGGGTGTTTCGGGTGTACGACGGCTCGTGGATAGAGGAGGTGGAGTTGGGGAGTGCGGGCCAGTTGCAAAGCGGTAGCTGACCGGGCAGCAGGTGGTGAGCCTTCGGGAGCTCCTGGAGGGGGGGCTTGCGGCTGATGTGATTCGGACGACCGACAAAGTAGGCCACAGGTTCGGAGACGAGGTGGAATCAACTAACTTGGCCAAATATTAATATGTGGATTTCGTAGTGGGAATGGAAATGGCGGCGGTGGCCATTTCCTGATGTTGCTGTTTGGGGCTGATGGGTGGATGTGTGAGATGTCGGGCTGATGAGATCTTAAGATCCCCGTGTGACATACGATTGGGCAGCGAGGGGCGAATCGGGCAGTAATCGGGCAGCAGTCGTGGGAGGGGTTCAGGGGTATCTCAGCTGATGGCACACCAGTGCCATATGGCCTGAAGTCGTGGGGCTGTAGCTGATCAGGGAAAGGGGGGTGCCGCTTCTTACTGCGTCTTGAACGGGTCCTCTTACCTTAGACCTTAACGTCCACCGCCTGCAGCCTGTTTGTTACCCCCCTCTCGTGATCATGTTTCCGCGGCTGCTGCTCCGATGTACTGTACCGTACGGTGCGATCTTTCGGCTTATGCGGTCCGACCATTCCGCAGTCCTAACCATTCCATCTACTCGTGACGACAAGGAGGTAACGGAGGAGTCCTCCCACACGTTTTCCGCAAACCCCTTCCCGCCGGGGCGCCACCTGCTCCCCAGGCATCTCGTCCTTCTCCAAGCCCGTCTCACCGGACCAAGAGGCGCAATTGGCATTGGTCCTGGCGGATGTGGTGCGGCGCGAGCTGGAGCAGCTTGGGAGCAGCTTGCAGGTGTGTGTTTCACGCTCAGGGGTATTACAAGGTTGGCATCGTTGCAATACGGTGGTTGGATTCTCGTGAACACGTCTGGCTGTAGCTGATTTCGATGGAAGGCTCAGGTGCTTAACATAAATCACGACGAGAACCTGCTGCTGCTCGCAGGAGGATATGGCGCTGCTAAACGGTGGAGGTGGAAGCGGTGGAGGCGGCCGGAAAGGTGGGCTATTGGCGGCGGAGGCGGCCGCAGTGGCCTTCCGTTTGGAGAAGAAGCGAGTGCTAACGGCTGTGCTGCAGGGCATGGGGGCGTAGTAAGGGAGGAGGGAAGGGGTCACTGGAGACATGCATGCCACACGAGTGTCGGATTGCTCCCTTTTTTCCAGCCCTGCTGCGAACCGGGACTTGAGATCGCGGTAGGAGGCTGAGGGGTTGGTGGAGGGCGCAGGTGCTCCTGAGGAACGGCCCACAGCGGGGAGGAGGGAGGCGATGACTGCGCTGAGCTCGAGGGAAGGGACATTTTGGAAAAAAATGTAGGGGCCGGGCGTTTCCATTGGGGGAAGGGTGGTGACACCCGATGCGTCGAGTTTGGGCCCTTCGTTATTATGGTTGCTGAAGCCCGCCGCCTGGGACATGGCTTGTCTTCCTACCATGTCGTCGTAAGTAATGTTTCGCCCGCGCCCGGTGAATGATGGTTGGGGGGTTGGGGGATGATTAGGACGCGGGTAACGCAAAAGGCACGGTGGGCCCCGCTGGAGAAGATGTCTGAAACATCTTCAGAGAGTGGAACGGGATGCACTTCCTCACATAGTGGCGCGTGCTTGCGTATCTGCACAGAAGGTGAGGAACGCGTAGACACGTCTAGGTGTCATGGAGCCGTTCTACGCCTCCAGGGGATTGATTGCGTCAGGAAGAGTGATTTGATGGATGGCTGAGGGCACTAGGCTTGGTGTCGGCCGTTACAGCAGGCGACGCCATATCCAGGGCTGGCATTAGGTGGAATGTGATCTTGTCTGTCTGTTTGTCCGTCTGTCTGTCTGTATTCCTTGATAGAGCAGGGCCCATGGTGTAGACATGTGGAGAACGACTTAGCGGGAAGGCTGTGGGGCCCCGACTTCTTTGTCTGCACCGATAAGGAAGTTGGCAATGGAAGGCAGCGTTCTATTCCGCTTTGGCTGCAATTGTGTTGTACTCCGCCGAGACAAGCGCAGGCGGAGTGCCAAATAAGGCCCAGCTGCCTTTTTCCGTGCTGAAGAATATTGGCATGGCCTATGCGTCCGGACCAAGGGTCTGACATTTAAACTTTTACTCTATTGTGAAGGCTAAAAAGGGGGTGGGACCGGAGCGGCCTCTGCGCCATGAAGCACATACCGGATTCGACCAGGTGACCGTACACAAAAATTACAGCAGACATATCAACCTCCGCTGCCACACCCACACGCGCACGCGGCATTGCGGCAGCCTATTCACGAGCATGTGTGACTGCAGGCGAAACGGGCGAAGGACGTGCCGCTATGAAATGCACAAATCGGGAGATGACCGTCTGGCGGGAGCGGGAAGGCAACAAGAGATGGCGGGGGCCATCCGCCCGATGAGAGTAGAAACGGAGGAAAGGGGGAAATGGAGGACTGGAGACAGTGCGGCGACCAGGTGTGTCCAGAAAGAGCCGAGCCACCTCAAACCATCAATCCGTTGGATGGACACGAAACGGAACAATATATTACTAACATTACACACACATACGTACGCACGGTCTGGCTCTTTTCCTCTCCATGCCTCACCCCACAGCGGGCGCCTGCGGGTCGTCAAGAGTCCCGGAGGATCTGCAGCGAATCCTCCCGGGCCCACAGCTGATACCGGGATGATGGTGGCATCGAAGCGGGCTGCCGTACGGACGAACTCAGACCTGGTGGCGGTGACGAGAGGCAGGGAAGGGGGGAGTTGAGGGAGTTGAGGCGGGAGGGCAAAACAGACTCTACGAGCTCAAGCACATTGGGGGAATGAGATCGTACGTCAACAAGGTGAGGACATATGGAATGAGCGGTTTTGGAGCGTTGGCACTTTGACACTCATTCCCCACACCAGGCCCACCGGGATCACACACACCATTCCACCAACCCCACTGGAAGGGACATCAAAGGGCATGACTTGAAAATCCTTGGCGGCTTCCTGGACTCGGACTCTCATTTTTAGAGGGTGACATCAAAGCTGCTCAGGTCCTTGGAAGGACGGCACGTCATCCCTCCAAGAGGTGGATCCTGGAGGCCTGACCTCATAGGGCTGGAGGGACCCCAGGGCCCTTTGGCAGCAAAGACACCGACTGCCGCTCATCTCCCGACCTGTTCCCTTCTCCTCCCTAACCCCCCTCCTTTCCCGAGTACCCTTTTTTTACCCCTTGGGCTAAAACAGCTCGTACTTCTCATTGCAGCGCTCGAACCTTTCCCGCACTCCTCCTGGGACTGACGAGCACATGCTCACGTTACCTCATCTCGGGATCACTGTAACCTGCTCGCATTTTCACCTTCCTCCGTACATTCGACAATTTTTGTTGGGCAAGCCTACTGGCGCGTTGCGTGTGGGCAAGCTAGGTGGCTATCGAAGCATAGTTCGAAAAGTGATCGATCTTGATGGCTGCAGAGGAGCACGAGGTTCCCGAAGTGGCCACCGCCATACCAATCCCCGGCACAGCACCCTGCCACGACACGCACGGAGGTCGCAACGAACAAGCGCCACCAAGTAGCAGGTACCGTCACCGCAAAAGCTTACCCGATCATCGCGCCCCCTCCAGCCCCCATCCCGCTTGCTTGCCCTCCCTCGAACAGCACCATTGCCCACTCCACGACCTTCTCCACGTCTGCATCCTCAAACACGAGCAGTGCGCTCTTGCCCCCCAGCTCCAGGGAAGCGGGGCGCAGGTTGGCGGCGGCCGACAGAGATACCCGACGGCCCGTGGCGGCACTGCCCGTGAAGGCAACCTTGACAGGGAGCAGTCGGGTCGGCATTGCAAAAGGAGGATACGTGCTCGCATAAGAGGAATACACCCCCATGAGACACAAGACCCTGCCTGGGCAGCTGCGAAGGAGGCGCGCAGAAGTGGATGACTGCCGGCAGCGCGGTGCACAAACAACACGCATATCCCTTTGCCCTTTGCCACCCGACAACCAAAAGGGAGATGATATGAGAGCCCGACACCGCGGCGCCCACGTACACCCCCTTGCAGTCCCTTAAACGCACGTGAACCTCCCATCCCGGCCAAAATTCACACGCGATCATTTGGTGTTCGTCTAGCATTGTTCCAGCATTCAGTTACCCCTTTTCAATTAGCTTCTCCGCACCCTCCCTTCCTCTTGCTCCTGTTCCGCCCCATTGCTACAGCGAACACGCTTTCCCTACCGATGGATACCTGTGACAGCCAGTGTGACCCCCAGTTCGCTCCTTCCTCCTCCCGTACCACGTCAGCATCCGTGCCCTCCGTCGCCCGCACCTGAGAGGAGCCCAGCATCCGGACCCGTGCCTGTCACCACGTTCAGCACCCCCGGGGGCAGCTGCACCTCTGCCGCGATGACCGCCAACTCCAGGCAGGTCAGCGAGGCAAGCTCCGAAGGCTTCAGTACGGCACAACATCCAGCGGCCAGCGCGGGAGCCACCTTCTATTGCAGGAATTGAGATTTGTGGCTGAATGGTGACTGGGAGTTTGGACACGTACGAAAATCAGCACAACCCAGCTTAGAAGCCCAATGTCATTCGTGAGGTGGATGGGAGGGAATAGTTACGCGAAGGCAGCTAAGACACTAAGCTGAAGCAGATAAAAGGGTCCTGATCATCCTGTGCATCCGCAGCAGCCGCTCCCAGGATATGAATTCTCCACCTCCGTATTGGCTCCGTCCTGCCACTCCATTTCCGACGAGAAGGGGTCGCCCCCTGCCCCCTCGCACAGCCGTGTTCTGACATGCTGCCCGATTCAACCGCAAGACATAGCCACGGCCCCCGCCTCCCCTCTCCTAACGCCCCTGTCGTCTTTCCATGCATGCATCGACCCCATTGCTTCCGGTCCCACCCCACAACGGCAATCAGGATCTCACCGGCGCCATGAGGAGCGGGTAGTTCCATGGGGTGATAAGGCCCGCCAACCCCAACGCGTCCGCCTGACCCGCGTAGTACCCGCGTACTATGTCGCCACATCGTCCAGGACAGCGGAGCGCATGGAAACGAAGAGCAGCGGCAGCAACCGTCAGAAGGGAGCGGAGGAGAGTCCATATTCATGCATACGGCGTGCAATACCGCAAAGAACACAGCGCCATAAAAGTAGTGAAACGGGAAGGAGCTACGGGACCCACAAGGGTGGTGTCGAAAGACACCGGTTGTGGGGCCAGACGGACACCCGATTCCATAGCCGACGGGCACGTCTGGAGAACGGAGTTTTATGACTTACCGCCACGGACGCACCACGGCGGTGTCATGCCCTGCTAGTCACATGAATCGCACGCACCCCACCTTCTCGGTGACCCGCACCCACCCCACCTTCCCCACCTACAGGGCCGTATCGCAACCCTCTACCCTGGGACACTCCCGATGCCACTGCTGCAGCAGGGAGATTTCGCGTGAAGATCATTACACGAGTTTATGACCCGCCGCAACCAATTCCCTATCACACATATCACCAGTGCCAGCCCGTAACAGAATACATGAACCCCAGCTCGGCTTGGCCCAGGAAATGTCCTCGGCTGTAGTCACGAAGGAAACAGCACTACCTGTCGAACGACTCAAAACCCAACTGCGTCACCCATTCAGACGTGAAATCGATACCTGGCGTCCATGGAAACCCATTTAGCAATCATCCACATGCTTGCGCATCCCAAGATAACTCGCTAGCAAGCCGAGTGAAGAACATGACCCGTACAGGGCAGTCCTCGAGGTCCGGCCCTGCCCGCCAACCTCCTGTTGGTGAGCAGATGCAAAGGAATGGGTAAAAAGCATAAATCGCCAGGGCCGCAGCAGGTGCGCTCACCGTGTAAAAAGCATAAATCGCCAGGTGCGCTCACCGTGCCGCGACAACTCGATTTCCCGCCTCCACCACCGCCCAGTACACGCACACGCACATTCCTGTCAGGACCCCCAGCACCGCAGTGGATCGACTGACTGCGAGTACAAACGCATATGTATGAGGACAGGTGCTACAGCCCTACGCTACAGCTTAGAGGCCGCGTCCTGCGACTGCTGCTGGGCGGGAGGGCTGTACCAGCCCCAGATATCTGGCGACACGTATTTGGTGATCTGCGCGGGACACCAGGGGAATGCGTCAGGATGGGGACGGAGAGGCTGTGCCGAGCAGTGAAAAAGTCGCAAGCGGAATCCTAGACCGCCGAAGACATAGCGACTGTCAATGCGGACAAGGTAGCACCGGCGGAGTGCGCCAGCGTGGGGGCGAGAGCGTCTGGCTTGCATGCTGGATATGCTGGATAGGGAAAGCCTCCCCGGCTATACCGCGCCCAGGTGGGCTAGAGCACTTCAAGGGGAGCACCCGTGGGTGCGCTCCTCGGCCGTACTTGAGGACCCCAAGACCGAAGGCCTTATCGACAGCTAAAGCAATATCCTGCACGTACCTGCTTGACTGACAGGAAGTTTTAATGCCACCCCAGGGGGCCTGCGAACGCACAGTGATGCAGAGGAGGTAGGGCTATGTGCCTGTCTGCTCACCCTGGGGGCCCCGCAGCGACGCGGGTAATAGTGTGAGTCAGACGAGTTCGGAAACAGTTCGTGGTGATGGGCAAGGTCAAGGGTTCAACACGTGCTCAGTCGCATCAGGCGGCAGGTTAAGTTAAGTCTCATGCGCCGTCAACACTCGCGTCCACACCGCGCCCCACGAGATTGCCTTACGTAGCAGAAACAGGGCTGCGAGCAGTTGGGCGAGTCACTTTCCACACATCGACTCTTGATCCTGATTTTATCGCAATGAAAGCGATCGCACATCGCAAGGCTGCATTGTGACAGCCCACCGATTCATAACGCTGCGCGAACGTGCTAATGAGCGGCTTACTAACTGGATGTGTCGGCGGACAATCGAACAGCTTGACATGCCAGTCATTGAAAGGGCATTCAAACTCATTTGCACGGGTAGGTAGTATTACTAAAGACGCCCTTGTGTGTCTTTCAGCATACATGTCAAGAGTGTGGAAAAAGGGTCCCGGAGAGCGTACGACGTGGCGCATGATGTGCCAGGGGGAGTGGTGGCCAGGGGGCCACGTGTTCTGCTGCGAAGCAAATGCGTCTGATAGGGAATGGCCCGACAACCAAGCAGGTCACGTGGGATCAAAGGATGCCGGGAAAGGCCGTGGCGACCAAATTGCATAAGTTGGCACTTTGAATATCGACCGCTCCTCACACAGATTGCGCTTGCTGCGGACTTGGGCAATAATCGTCCGCTGCCGTCCTGATGCGCTCGCTCGCTTCCTCGAGCCATTCAAGTCGTGGGTGTGCCTTGTGAGTGTGTCTTGACAGGGTGCGGCTACCCAAATGCGCTGCAACGTCGCACTAACTGATTGGTGGGCGGCAGGTGTGTGTGGAGGTGCTGAGTCCCAATGTCCGGGACATGAAGCAAGAGATGCCATGGCAAACATCGTCTGGTGGGTCTTCATCATTTGATGGTGATGAGCGACACCGCTCGTCAATAATCAGCTACACCAGCTGCGCACCTCAATGTAGGCCAGCACCTTGCGGACCTGCCCCTCACTGACCAGGGGTCCAAGGCGGCAGCCGGGAGTCAACGGTTCGCACACCTGAACGGGCAGAGTGAAGGGAGGTAAGGTTAGGAAGTGACCATGCGATGCAGGCGTTATGGGGGGGGGGCACTGCGCTAAACCTCAGACTCGCGAATGGGTTAACCAATGGAAAATTGAAGTTGGATCAGGTCATACCATCGTGTGTCGCCATTACTCGGTACGGAGAAACCAAATGTCCAACGATCAACTCTCATCGGCCTTCAATGGAGTCAGATTATAAGGCTATCCTTCGAACCGTTAAAAGACGCAATTAAAATCATGAATGATCATGTGAATTTCGGCATTGAATATGTTTCTACTTATGCTACGAGATAACGCGAAGATTCAGCTGACAAAATCCAAAGACAGCTTGTGGGTTTTAGCTTATTGGCTGCTATTGGGAACTGTAATTTCAGTGCGGCCAGCTCATGATAGATGAAGTCAGATAGTACCACCGTTTCAGTTACATTGCAGCCTAGACAGGTCACAGTACTTCCGTCCATCTGCACTGTATGTGATATTCATCTAGTTCATAAATTCATTAGATATCATTGAGCTTTCGTTGAGTTGCTCCGCACGGCATATTTGGGGCTTTACAGGTTGAGGATATTGTGCGGAACGCTCAGCAGGCCTTTGGCGAAGTCACATCGGGGGGTATTAAGGTGGTTCTCCGAGGCGAAGCGCTTCCAGTGGATAAGCTGAAGCACCTGGTGGCCTTGAGGGACGGTGGTGAGCGGCATTTCCGACTCTCCCTCCGACTCTCCCTCGGTTTCCGAATACTCACGCACGCACGCGCGCGCACACACAGACACACACACACACACACAAGGTCCCTCGTCCGTCCCTTTCGAACATTCTCTTCTGTGTGCACTGCAGCTCCGAAACGTTACATTGTTACGATGCTTCCTATTCTTCTGGGACCATGTACCTAGTCACCACGAGGGTTGGCGCTCCCCCATTTGGTCGCACAGATGTGTGGTACCCGACTTCCTGGGGTGCCATGGCAGCAAATCCCTCCAGGTCCAGTCATATTAGGCACGGAGTATGGGGACACGTAACGCTGCTTTGGAAGTTACCGGGGCCTGGTGCCAAGTCCACCACTCATCTCGTGCGCGATCACATGAGCCCAAAATTCTGAACGCCATCTCTTCCCCCTTCCGCCTTCTCACAGACCATCTGCTGGTCGCACCCCAGCGCAAGGCGCCCTCTCCGGAAATCATCGCCGCAGTGACACGGGCATCAGCGTCACGGCGCAACGATGAAGATGACGATGGGGACGAAGATCGCATTGCGCTGCCTCCGGACGTTCCGCACTGGGAGGCTGCAGTGGTCGAGCTGCTTCGGAACAAGGCGCGCTGCCCGGATTGGATCCTCGAACGGGTGGTCCTAATACGCCCCTGGCGCTTCGCCGTGATGATCGGGTTTCTGGTTGGCTGCGTGGTGTCGTCACGGCTGGGGCTCGGGCCGTTGTTCATTTTGGGCTGTCTCATCGCGGGCATCTTCACTAACCTTGGAACGTGCCGCACTGGGGAGCTTTCGGCGTATTCAATCTTCAACCGGGGGGTGCGGCGGTTGCCGGGGCAGCTGGATGCGGAGGAGATATGCGGCAGGGGCAGCTAGGATGATGGGACGTACCGCGGAAGTCCTAAGCATCTTGTCCTTGGCCCGGAGCAGCTTGGATTTCCCCCAGTAACTTGGACTTCCCGAGTGTTGCCCCTCTGGCGTCGAAGCGGAAGCAACTTATGTTGGTAACTCTGCTTGGTGATCAAGAAGCAAAGAGTCAATGTGTGGGGTTGCGATTGCCGAATGAGAGGGACGGGTGGGGAGAAGGAGAGAGTATCGGGGGTTTATCGGGGCGAACCCGTGCATTCGACCTCATAGCCATTTAGCCATAGACATTTATGTTTGAGCTGTCTACGAACTAGGGTTTTGTTTGAGGTGAGAGGTTATTTGGTGTCTTGGAGGGTAAAACTCTTGATGGTGTGGCCGGACTACATGCACCAGATAACTGGGGCAGGTCGGGTGTGAGAAGCGGACTCATGGCGCAGCTGACAGTTTGTGGACGTGAGCGCGCTTGGAGCTACGCGTTGGTATGGGTGACTTGATTGGGGACCGCAGAGGCGGGACGACCGGCGAAGTGGGAGATTGAGCTCGGGGGAAGACTGCTCCTGCACATACTGCCTGTGGGGAGGAGGAAGGCGGAAGCGCGGACTGGGAAGGTGTGGCCCCAGGGCAGCACTGCTGCGGTTGTTTTCTGATCGCGCGGGAGCGGGATGAGGACTCGCAGCTAGAGTGATCCAGGAAGTGTGATGGGGATTGGGGAGAATAGGGAATGCAGAGTGGGCCCCCTCTTGCCTTCCTCGTGCGTGTAGGATTCTAGAAGGTTCACTACGCGACTGCCAAGCGGTACCTTATTTGGGTAACAAAAACGGTGTGAGGATAAACAGCGCGTTCCACCCCTCAAGGATGTGTGGCAATCTGGCTACCTTTAGGGATGATGCGATGTCTAACCTCCACGGCCGCACTGCACTGCACGGCAACATGGCTGGCGGCAGCATGCCGATCTCTAATAGGACGCTACCATAGTGTGACGCCGTTGCTGCGTCTGTTGCTACACCTGTTCGAGTATTGTTATGGAATATCTGCGGCTGCACCTCTGTGCGCCTTAGCCTGGATATGTGGCCAGGTCTGCTTTACATACGCACGTGCGTTCTAAAAATGGATGTTCCCCAACCCTTTCCCAGCAGGTAGGTAGGGGACTGGGAGCAACGTTTATTGGCGTAGAGGCCCTTAACGCGGCGCGCCACGCTAACCAGTACCGGCAGGCCGGCGAGCGCTACAGGGTGCAGCACCTCACGGCGGCAGGCGGGGAGATGTAATAAAACTTTGCCCGCCATAGCCACCAACAGCGATGCATGGCATCGCGAAGAGACGCCAGCATGGACTACGGTGTATAGACCACTACGACCACTGTGAACGTTTCACGGGCTACATGCCCTCTTGATTCAGCGCGTCGCGCTCATTATCCGAGTGACAGTGCGACAACAGGACCACATGCATCGGGCGTTTGCAGACGCACATACGTACAAAAAACACACATTATCGAATCGTTAAGCCCTCGGTCCTGCTTCTGTATCATCGCATATTTATCACGATGTTACAGCCACAACACTCGCAGCTGTCCGCGACACAATCCATGTGCGCGCAGCCCCATGCCTCGCACCTCTTTCGGGGAGAGGTCGAAGCAAGGGTGAAGGAGGACAGGCCGGGCGAAGGAGCCGGCAGGTTTCGCTCCCCTGTGACAGAGTTGAGAGGACTCCTTTTCACATTCAGGTTTGTTCAGCACTGTTCAGCACCAATGCACCTTCTGATAGGATACGGCACTGGGGTGCTGGCAAATCTCCTCCACTCTTCACGTGTCTCGTCCCCCTGTGCATCATTATGAATATTACGACGACGCCACGAGCCTACACACATACGAGCGTAGCGTAGCGTCCCTAATGCCGATACTTGGTGTGGACCACACAGCGGCATCCAATTCCTCCCGGCGCAACGCTGCACCGAAATCTAGCTACATCGCAACACCCCATCCTGAGGCGGGGGGTTAAGGCTCTGACACGGCAGACCATGCCAAGTGCAAAATAAATGCAACCATAGTAATCTGTGTACAGCATCATCACCTTCGGGTAACCGATGTTTGGTATGGGTGGTCCCGCCTTCCCCACCAAACCCGGCACCAGAGTTTCTTGAGCAGCTGCACAGCTAACAGACATCACACAATATGAATGCCGCATGAACCCATACACATTTACCTAGCTATGCATTGTGACATAAATCCACAAACAAAGACAAACGCGAAAAGCCCTTTGCTGCAGGGATTGGAACCACCATGACATAGGAAGGGACTCCGCCGCTCAGTGTCATATGGGGGATCGGCGCGTGGTTCACACACACACACACACACACACACACACACACACGAACATGCGCGCGGATCCCGGAACATGCCCATGGATAAACGTCATAGACGTAGAGGGCTACAAAGATCCACACAATCTAAGTTATGCAAGTTGCGCCCGATGACAGCAAAGCAATACACATCCCGCACCGCTTGTGCCTTCCCCCCTCTCGTTACTCCATGGTGGTTCGCACTCCCCGACCCTCCTCGGCATGCTTCACGTTTCAGGCTGGTAATCGGTCAGTGCTGACCCTTTGTTCACACCTAGTGTGTATCGCAATGGCTGGCAGCCTACAGGACGAATTTCATCGTAGATCAGTCAGCTGTGCCGTTGGGATAGCCGTTAGGATGACCCATGGCCACGGTATTGTCGCTTGACACCTGGCCGTTGGCCTGGTCACCCACGGTCGCTGCAGGCAATACAATCTTGCTTTTCATCACGATGCCATTGCCTCCATCTGCCGCTGCCAGCGGCTCCTCCGCCAATTTAGCGGGATCGGGATTGCCGTCGGCTAGTGACGCGATCTCCAGTGGCACCTCCGGCTCCGCCGGCGGCGGCGGTGCTGCAGCCTCGCCGGTGGTAGCGGCGGTGGAGCTGGTACCGTCGTCTGCCACATTGCGCGAAAGCGCCAAGCCGGCTCCATCTGGCCGCATCGACACTGTAATCGTGTCCCCCTCCACGAACTCATTTCGGAGCAGCGCCCGGGCCAGCAATGTCTGCAGCTCACGCTGCAGCGCGCGCTTGACTGGACGAGCTCCGTATGCGGGATCGTACCCCTTGGACGCCAGGTATTCCACGGCAGGGTCCTGTGTGCATCGCAAAGCGTCGTGAGTCCATACATACTTTAAGGAGCCGGATGTGAGCGGATGCCCCAAAAGCTGCGCTGGCTGCTAATGGAATCTGCAATACCGTTGCAAGCTGGATGAAATCAAAGAAAGGGTAGACGCTTAGAGAAAGTGTCGCAAGTGCGTATCCTCCAGGAACAGCATCGGAGTCGATAAGATAGCTGGAATGCAAATGATGGACTGAAAAGGAAGCTTTAAAAGGAACCTAAAGGTTGCATGGTCTAAACATACACGCACACGTAATCCTATACATGTTCCCCGGTCACAACCGCACCGGTGCAAATCTTTGCACCCTCCCACGTTCTCAACATCCCGCACCCAACACGGGCTCATGCCTCCCCGTTCTCTACCGTGAGCTGCAGCTTCATGCGTCGCTCCGCCAGCCGTGACACCAGCTTCTGCGCCCGGAGCGCCACGATCTGCTTGATCTGTTCGGGCTGGAGCGGGTCAAAAGTGATGAACTCGTCCACGCGGTTTATGAACTCTGCGGCCAACCGGACGGGGATTCAGAAACGGGGAACGGGCAGCGAGGCAGTCAGTACTCCGGGAACAAGCCGAATGGGGCCGCGCGAGAGCGCACCGTCAATAAGGTTATCGTAAGAAGAAGGGATCCTCAAGGGCAAACAAGCCACGCAAACGGATTCCCTCTCTTCGTCGATTCCCCATTGGCCTGCCTCCGTAACGTAGCCTCAACCCACCCACCAGGGCGGAAGTGGCTCCGCACGTGCTCCATAACCTTCTCCTTGAGCGCTGCACGGTCCACCCGACCGCCCGTGCTGCCGACAGTGCCACTGCCGTCTCCGCCATCTGGTGAACCCGGTAAGTCATCGACGGTCTGCACACCCGGCTTGGAGTCGTCGCCTGAGCTGTTTCTGGTTGTGGACACGTGCGAGAAGATCTCCGCTGAGCCCAGGTTGGATGTCATGATTATGACCGTGTTTTTGAACGACACGGTGCGGCCCTGCGCAGTAACGAGTAAACCGCACAGCAGTGAAGGGGTTATGACTAACACCACACCCGGGCACGGGAACGCACAGGTGAATAGTACTCTTACTGCAGGCCTTGCTGGGGGAACTGCAGGGAAAGAGCGGAAGAGATCCAGGGAGGTCCAGGAGAAGCTCTAAAAGAGGAAAATGGAAAGCACGGACCGCGCCCGCCCGAAGGAAGGACTCCCAAATTTGACACGGACCGAGTCATGGACAGCGCGCAAACCCAGATAGGGAGGCCTGTTTGTGTATCTCCGTTGCTGTGCACTCGCCTTGGTACAAACCACTGGAAACCCGGGAGACCTTGGCCCCCCCATACCCACAGATACACTCACACACATACCTGAGCGTCCGTGATGCGACCGTCGTCTAAGATTTGGAGCAACACATTGAAAACGTCCACGTGTGCCTTTTTAGGGTGAATGAAGCCGGTGCAGGAGTAGCAGCGGGGTGAGGCAGCGGGGTGAGGCAGCAGTGCAGGAGCGCAGTTGCGGACTTTCATAAGCAGGTGGGCCGTGGCGGCACGTGCAGGTAAGGGGGAATAATTTATACCGGCCGCATTTGTACTGTTTTTAAAAACGCACTCGTAATATAAAACCAGTTGCAAAGACAGTGTATGCACCTTCTCGATCTCGTCAAACAGCACGACGCTGTACGGCCGGCGTCGTACACTGTCCGTCAGCATGCCACCTTCCTCGTAGCCCACATAGCCTGTGGGGAGGCGGGTGGTGGAGGGGAGGCAGCGCGCGGACGCCATGTCGAGAACATGACAAACCCAAAGTCCGCGATCAGGCGATACAATGCAGTTATCCTAGGTGCTGGGCATATTGTACTCTGGAGGGTTAAGCCCTCTTGGTGGGAATGTTAACAACAAAACAAGGGCGAAAACGCCGGAGGCAGCCGGACGGAGGCAGGTGGACGGGGATACCATGGCGCGCCGCACCACCTGTTACGGATAAGGGAATGAATGCGCAATTTTTGAATGAATACACGCTAGACACACACCCCACAGCCCACAGCGCACCACAGAATGTCAACCCGCATGACCCTCTCCACACCCACACCCACCTTGAACCTGAATGCAGGTCCCCCCACACACACATACACGCGCGCACATAACCATGTAACTACGTTGCGCAGTGCCGACTCGCTTCACCCTGGCACCCGAGTGCCTTCCGGTTGCGACGCACTGCTTCCTCAGGGGGCAGAGCCGCACCTCAAATTCACACGCCTTCATTCGTGTGCCAAATCGAACCTAAGCCACGGTCACACCCACCGCCGCTCTTAACGAGCCTCTCCCCTCTCTTCCTCTCCCCCTTCCCCTTTCATCCACCCACCTGGAGGCGCTCCAATAAGCCTAGACACCGCGTGCTTCTCCATGTACTCCGACATATCCAACCGTACCATTGCCTCCTCCGTGTTGAAGAGGTACGACGCCAGGGCCTTCGCCAGTTCCGTCTTCCCAACACCTACAGCGGGTTAGGTTTGAGAGCAGAATGCCCACGGACGGAATATGTAGCGCGCGGGTGCGGGGAGGGCTCGATCTTACGACGGTGCGCCACCACCAGAAGGTATCACGGCGCTAAAACGGGAAGAAAGATGGCGCTCACTGAGGTGAAGTCATGCCATGATTCGATACCGCTGTATGATGTGAACAGGCCAGCAAAGGAAGGGCCGAAACCAGCAAGGAGGAAGGGTACGCCGGATATTCCAGGGTGGTGTTGGTTGGGACCTCAATGAATGGTTGGGACGCCAACGCCTCGGTGACAGGGATGCTGCGTGCGGCCTCACGCGCACGATCTTACCGGTGGGTCCCAGGAACATGAAGGAGGCGATGGGACCGTTGAGGTCCGCGACGTCCGCACGGCTGCGCTGCACCGCCTCCGCCACAGCATCAACCGCTTCCTCCTGGCCGATGATGCGCCGGTGCAGCTCGTCCTGGTAGGGTCAACAAAAATGCAGTTGTATTTACGAAAGTGGGAGTCTTGGGTCGGCAGCTCTATCCTAACTCAAGCACTTATACAATATATGTTTGATGGGGAGTTGAAGAGGTGGACTGTGGCTAGCGGCAACGGGGGCGCATTCGACCCCTCAAAACGCTCGGTTCAGGAAATGGCATATTCAGAAAACGAGGCCAGGAGCGCCCTGACTCGCCAACTGACAGTGCGAAGTCGCATGTGGGTTGAAGCAAGAGGCAGGAGACACGACGTGAGATGAACCAGGCCTGTACTGGAACACAGTATGAGTAAGTTCTCTGTGGAGAGGGCGGGCGGCACAACATGGGTCGCAACACCCCATCACGACCGGTTCCAGCCCTCCAGGCCACACCTACTTGGAGACCGAGTAGCCGCTCCCGCTCGCTGGCAACCAGCTTCGTGACCGGAATGCCTGTCATGAACCGGGGAGGGAGGGTGACTGCCAGTGTAAAGGAGGCCAGATGACTGACGCGGGAAATGAAGGCGAAGGCTAACGTACTGTACAAGCCGGCACAAGGCGGACACATGCAGGGCCAGCGCACAACCACAAGCGCACAGCCACAACAACCCACCCGTCCATCGGCTGATGACGGCGGCGATGTCGCCCTCCGCAACAGTATTCCGAACCAGACGCCCAAGTCCGGGCCCCCTGCTGTTGGGCCCAGCAGCGCCGCCACCCGCTGCCTCAGCGGCGCGAGCGCGCGCCAGTGATACCTCCACGTCAGCAACCTGAGCACGGAGGTGGGCCAGCATGGCACGGCCTTCGCGGGCTCCGCCGCTCAGGCCAATTCCGAGGCCGTGACCAACATCCTCGTCGCCGAACAGTCCACTC
The DNA here is from genome assembly GCA_019650235.1 of Volvox reticuliferus. Taxonomy (NCBI): domain Eukaryota; kingdom Viridiplantae; phylum Chlorophyta; class Chlorophyceae; order Chlamydomonadales; family Volvocaceae; genus Volvox; species Volvox reticuliferus. Next base: position 678,443 of record BNCP01000059.1, read on the forward strand.
GTCATTGGGCCAGCCTGGCCGTACAAGTCGTCCTCACGCTCATCATCGTCCTCCTCATCTACAGCATTGAGATTGCCATTCTCCAGCTCCTCTTCCAGCCGTGTAACCTTCACGAGAAAAAACCTTCTTACGGCTTGTTACAGCAAACAGTCGTGGATGATTAGCAGGCATTCTGACTCAAAACGCGCGTATATGTTCTTGCTTGAACAGCCCTAGACTCTTCCAGCTGCTTCGGTCCTCCTTGCGCCCAATCATGTCGCTCTCTGTGCATACCCTACGTGCTTTACCCCATGCATTACCCCTCGAGCCACAAAGCACACCATTGATAAAGGGACGCCCCAGTCGCACTCCACCCCGTACCTCCATGTCGATGTACTGCTTTCTCAGCAGCAGCTCCTCGACCTTGAGCCCGGCATCCCGCTCCGCCCGCCACGCAGCTGCCACCTGATCTCTCTGGGCCGCCACACTTGCTCGCTCCGCCTGCAATAAAGATGGAAAGGGAAATGGAGAGAATGTTACAATATCGAGTACAGAAACCATCAGCAAGCGCTCGGCTAATCACACCGTACAATGTATGACACGAATTTCGTACAATACACGCCACCGGGATGACGGCTGACCACGACCACGACAAACGCCATGATCACCATGACAGTGCGCCCCGCGAAGCGCGTACCTAATTTATAATCCTGGCCAACACATCGGATCGGTGCTTAGTACGCGACGCACCTTGATCTCTTCCAGGCATGTTGCCGCGGTTCGGTCTTTGCCACCCGAGGCCTTTTCAGTCAGCTGGGTCATTTCCAGGTCCAGCTGCTTTAAGCGGCGCTCCAGGGAGTCTAGAGCACTGGGCCGCAGGGTCATATCCATTTTGACCTTGAGGGGAAGGCGGATAGCAGGTAGAAGTTAGCTGGGTATGTGATGATGGTGGGGAGATGGTGGGGAATCCCAGAGCAAACCTCCCGGAGGCTAGCAGCCTGCAGAGCCTGACTCCGCATACACCTTTCACGCATCCGCACACCTGCGCTGTGGCCTCGTCCATGAGGTCTATGGCCTTGTCTGGCAGGAACCGCCCAGCGATGTAGCGCGCTGACAGCTGCGCCGCTGCGACCAGCGCGTCCTCGCCCACAGACACGCCGTGGTGGCGCTCGTAGTGCGGTCTCAGGCCTCGCAGAATGGAGATGGTGACCGCCACGCTGGGCTGGTCGACAAATACCTGCAGGGAGGGGGCTCAACGACATAAGACGGGAGCAGCTGCACCCGAGAACAGACCCGCGAATTGCCGCACTACCAACTCGAAGGGCGACGCGGAGGGCGGAAGGTGGGAGAGGACGATGTAAAACGAAAACCCACTGGTCATCACAGAGGCCAGCAAACATGCCAGCGCCTCCGCTGCGTCTTGTTGGGTGCACTTTGCCATTGTATGTTTATCATTTCCGACACGGGGATGCGCATAAATACACGCATACACCACAGATGCAGATGCACGCAGCCCAGATCTCACGGCGCTGACACATTCACGTTAGCGTCGAACCCTCTAGTCCACATCGTGCGTTTCGAAGCACGAATGCCACGTTGCCTCTGCCTACGTTCGTCCCCCGTAACCTCGCCCGGCCCCCTCGAGCCTCTCCACACACATACAACACGCCGCGTGCCGCCACCCAACCAGCTGTCTCCACCTGCTGGAATCTCCTCTCCAGCCCTGGATCCTTCTCAATGGTCTTCTTGAACTTGTCAGTGGATGACGCCCCGATGCAGCGCAGCTCACCGCGGGACAGAAAGGGTTTCAGCAGAGCGCCGCCGTCAAGCATGGTGGCACCCTGTGCACGAGGCAAGATGGAATTAGGAACGTCTACTCAATACTAAAGAAATACAAGGATGAGTTGGCAACTGGAGAGGCAACGAATTGCACGGCCAGAAATGGAGCGCGCAGGCAAACGGCATTTCAAAGACACAGCAATTAAGCTCAGGAGCGCCACCCCACATGTTCTTATCTGCTAATGAAACTTCCCCCTTCCCAAACCCACCAAGCTGCCCTCCAAACAAGCCGCCGCACGCATGCCACGCCCGCACCTGCTGCCCCATTGCCGGCACCAGGTTGTGTATGTCATCAATGAACAGCAGCACCCGGCCCCTGGAGGCCGCCACCTCTTGCAGGACCGCCTTAAGCCGGTCCTCAAACTCGCCCGGCATCATGGCGCCAGCTGTCAGCGCACCTGACCGACGAAGTAGGGAAGACAGACAGAGCAAACGCAAGGCGGACGAGAACCGACGCCTCAGAAATACATCGCCATAGGTGGCGAGGAGCCGAGAAGACGGCTCCCAGGGAGAAGAGGCCACGCAGCTCAAGGGCTTTCCCATTTGGGAAGAACCTGCAGACTACGAAAGGCAGGAGCTGCATGAATAGAGAACCAACTTCCTTGCGAACATCCTTGCGTATGGTCGGAAGAAAAAGGGTGCAGCGGCGGAGGGCCGCGTGTACTGTTAGCCCCCAGCCCACCACAGACGCATGTACACCAGGTGAGGTAAGGGCGCTAAGCTCAGGAACAGAGGGCCGATCGGTGCGGCAGGATGAGGGACAAGCGAACCCAACGCTACGGTTCAAGGCCAGACTGGCAAAAGTAAGGCACACAGGGGTCCCCCTTTGTTGTAATAATCCCACCCGCTCACCCAGATCCAGCTCCACAATGCGGCACCCCATAAGGCTGTACGGTACATCTCCCGCCACCAATCGCTGCGCCAGCCCCTCCACCAGTGCGGTTTTGCCGACACCCGTCTCTCCCACAAGGACCTATCCTCAATAATGGGGAAAATGGGAGCAGCACGGGAAATCGAATGCAAAAAGCTAGGTAAATGGATACGAAACGGAGGAAGGGGAGGAGCTAATCATATGATGTCGACCGAGATTCCATGGGTTTTGGGGCGTTCAGTGTGTTGGGCAAGCCGATGTGTGTGCGAGAGCCGGTAAGCACGAGTATATGGGTGCAGTATCCAACAAACTGCCGAGCTCCGGGTCCGCAACGACTGGGAGTATTCTGCGGACGGGAGAGGGACAGCAGCGCATGAGAAACACGCCACATGGAGGCAGGATTAAGGCAAAATCAGGGCCGGGTGGAACCACCGAGCCAGGACGGGTCAACCGCCTGCTAGACCATTGGGACGTTGGGACACAAACGCAGGTTCTTCTTGGCGCTTAGACATACCCCTGCCAGGCAGGGCCCCAGCCTCCACCCTAGAAGCGGTTTCTTACTCGCTACCTCCTCATGTAACGGTCCTCCTATCCTCCCCTCCGGACCCCGCAAGCTTATCGCCATCACTAGCCGTGCACCCTGGTCCCTGTCTCCCCCTATCTCAGCCTCTACAGCCATCACACACCGGGTTGTTCTTGGTTCTCCGGCACAGGATGTGCATCACCCGCCGTATTTCGTCATCCCGGCCAATCACGGGATCAAGCTTGCCTGCTCGGGCTGCAGCCGTAAGGTCCTGCAGATCGTGATGGGGAAAGACAGCACGTGCATGCCGCGAGAAACAAACGCACAGGCGCTGACATGGAGACGAAAAATCACATACAGAAAATAGGCGAGATGCGATATCCACGGTCGATGGAGTAGGGGTGGAGAAGGAGGCCCAATGGTCAAAGCTTCCGACAAGCATCACGGTGTGGCGGTTTCAGGAGTGAGATAGTTGGGATGCGGGCGAACTTGGATTACAAACTATTGGATCAAGCCCCTGCTTCATCCCAGCATCGGAATCTTCCCTTGTGCCTGTTCGGTCCTGCGCTGTTTAATGAAATAGCCTCGGATGTTCATCTATTGGGGTTTTCCTGCTGTACGAGTGACGTCGATGGTGCTGTGGCATATCACGCCGTTGACCGTTAACTTGCCCCATGAAACGAACCACCAACACTTCCTCCGTGTGTCTCTAAACGATGCTATCCTGCAAACTTGTCAAGTTCTGCCACCCCGTCCCGTATACTGGACCCACCTAATCGCATCTCCGCTAATACCCTCGTCTTTACCACGCAGATCTACCTGCGTGAAACGCTCCAATGGGGACTGGTCCGCATCACCTCCGCTCAGCGCCCCCGGGGGCTGCAACAGTGCCTTCATTGTATCCTCCAGCTCCTTCTTAGTAAGGCCACCACCGCCGGGATCTGTTCAATAGGGGTGTTGCACAGGGTTAGGGTACTTGGGTGCCGCATAGGGTCGGGCGGAAACCACAGACTGAATGAGGCTGGGGGATGGCAGTTTCACCACAAGCATCAGCTTGGCCCGGACCACCCAATCGCAACCTCCATCGACTGGCATCTTATTATGTTGAGACTTCGGTCCTCCCTGATGAGGTTACTTCACTTTGACTTTACAATCCTCGCGAAGCAAGTTCGAAAACCAACAATCCGGGTTATATTTCAGACGCCAACGTTACCCTAGTCATAGGCCACGTCTCCTTTACCCCTCACAGTGCCTTCCGCACCGCACCTCCCGGTTGCCCTCGGGAGATTCCTGACATAGGCGGGTGAGGCTGATTTGGTGACTGTAGCGTCGCCCGTGTGACCTCCAAAGCCGCCATCAGACTCTCAAGAGTGACCTCCTCCTTTGCAACGGGGCCCCCAGACGCCTGCTGCAGGGCCGCCGCTCGGGATAACATGAACTCCACATCTGAGGAGATGGGCTGCAAGGGCTGCAAGGTACGGGGGGAAATGGAGGATCTGTAAGGACGGAAATCCCGGTGAATGCGAACATGAGCCGAGCGGAAGAGCTTGCGTGGAGGATGCGGGCAGGACCAACACGATCATAAGTGGCACTGCGAATCCTGGCTACTGCTCTAAGAAAGCCAAGGCCTTAGGTCATGCAGGTAGCGCCCGTGGGCTCCCTCCGCTCCACCGCCGCCGCTGCATCCGGACGGCTTAAGACAGAGCAACCGGCGACTGAAACGACTGACGAGAGGGTTGCAAAGAGATTGGAAATTGACAAATAAAGGAGATCCAGTCCTGAGGTCAATCCTGCGGAATGGTCTGCACGGCCTAACACAAGGCGCGGTCTGGTTTAAACCCCATCCGAGCTGCAAACCACCCGGGTCGCTCGCCGACAAACTACGTACGCAAACGCCGTCCCAAGATGTGACGCCATGGCAATCAAACCGATCAGGATGAGCGGATGGTGAAAACCCGAGGTGGATAGAAACACAGTGGCGACCCTGGGTCAGGCGAGCCGCCGCAGCCTCGCCGACCTCACATGTCGGCCGCTAAAGTACTACCTTGCAATTTCGTCCACGTTTGGTACCAATTGCCGCTACAACGGCACCCGCAACTGCTGCCGCAGCTACACCAACGAAAGCCATCTGGGTAGCGCTCATGCACGACCCTGGCAATACAGTCAGAAGTAACTAACAAAACTTTGAAAGTCTTAAAAATATGTTTAAATACAACTGCACTAACGGTGCCGGCTAATCGCCGGAGCTATGAAACTGGAGATACAGCAAATTTCGAATTGAGTCGCGTATGATATATTTGGCAATGTTTCAAGGTAGTATTTAAGCATGTATAGATGGGGTATTTGGAAAAGGTTTGAAGGGGATTGTCCTGCCATCGAAAAAGTGCGATGAAAAAATACGGGTATATGTGTGCCACGGAAACCGACGGCAGCACCCCTAGCTCTGTTGATGGCATTTCCTAACTTTCACAGCAGTCTTATATCACTTGTGATAGCCATCCGCTGGGGATGCTGGGCCCCACCTCAACAAGGTCGCAGTGCGTTCTCTGACCTGTCGCATTTCTATTATATCAAGCTATGATCACAATACCTGTTGATTGTGCAAATCAAAATTTGGTCGGCTTATCGTTCGTTAGGTGTTGAAAACAAGGGCGCAACGCGGTTGCCACGGTGGCCGCCGCGTTCGCGCGGCTGCGTGGCGGAGAGTTTTAAGGAAGATGCACACAGCAGCTGAGACCTATCTGTTAAGGAGATATGAGCAATTCCGGCAGAAGAAGGAGGTGGGCTGCTTGGGACGTTCGTCCGGGTGTAGCTTAGGTTACAACGTGGCACAGGTTACCCCCTGCGATTATGACTGGATTTTCGACATTAAGATTTGAACAAAAATTGGATGCAGACCATTTCCCTGTCTGGGATCTGGTGCGCAAACACCTCGCGTGTTCCCGGCTTGCGTGTACAGCTCCAAGTCATGGCCAAGAGCCCTCTCCTTGATTTTAAATAGTTCCTTGTCTAAATCTTGCACTGCTGCGGTGACTACGCTTTACAGGAAGCCGCGGTGGCCAGGCGACAAGCTGCTGCACAACAAGCGCGCCAGAGCCTAGCATCCAAGCTGCCACCTTCTTTGGCTCTAGCTTTGGGTACGGGAAGCGGCGCTTTGTCACTGCCCTTGCGGGGTAGCCGTGCGGCACCTGGATCACGGTCCGCTGGCGTTGAGAAGGAAAGCGTCACCGCCGCCACTGACATCGCGGCGGAAGGGACCGTCGCTGCAACGTCGGCAGATGCGCCGCCACCAGGGGAGACGGCCAAGGACCGAGCGCTACGGGTGAGGGCTGGCACCTAAGAAGGGAAGCGTGTCCATTTGTACAATGCCTCTTGGTTGCATGCTATGGGAGGAACGTAGAAGCTGGCGCTTGTTTGTGGGATTGCCTAAAGCTCAATGCGGAAAAACCTTGTGGTGCAAATCATGCTTAAGCCTTCGCAGTGTGATGCTCCACTTGAGGACACGCTCTCGCTCAGAAAGGGAGGTTTTGCAAAGGATGTTTACCGTGCCTTACGTTCCGTGAGGCATGGCAGGAAGAATTCATAGAATCATGTTCATAGAACAATTCGGCAACCGTTTGGTGCAATCTACCGTCAGCAAGTCAACTAAGTGGCCGGTTGACGTGTCATTTCGCTGTTCCTACCCTAAGCCACGAACTGAGTGTGCATCCACGTACGAGGCGTGCATTGGCATCTGGATTTCTATCCACAGTTACGCACACGATTGGATTTACCCTTGTTAGTTGCAGACCAGCGTAAGTTATAGCAGCAACTATTAATCCTAGGTCCTCAACATGCCCTGTCGCTTAATTCATGTCGCATGTTGAGCACAGGCCGATGCTTAAGAACTCAAGCCGGTTGCTTGTAGAGGCAGGTGCAAGCAGTTGGTCCTATTTCGCCCCTCCTCGCGTGCCATATTGGCTTATAATGGCTTAACGTTTAGGATTCGTTGCTTGCAGCAATTGATTGACCCGCCCGAACCCTCCGCGTGCTGCAGGCCCTCCGGACGCAGCGACAGATGACAGAAACAGGGGAAGGTGGCGACCACGCCCGAGGCGCAGCAGGTGCAGGGGTCCACACCGCAACGTCAATCACTGGTCGCAAGTTGCCCAGCGCGGCGCGGCGGAATATGCATGGCGCTGGGCCACCGCCCACGCCTCTGCACGCCCCTGTCGCAGCTGAACCTGAGCCGGCGCCGGTGGGCTACGTACCCATCAATCGTCAGCGCGGCACCGGTGGCAATGACGGTGGTGGCGAGGTCACCGCCTCGGCCAGCAGCGGCTTCGCTAACGCCAGAAGTGCAGCGGTCGGCATCGCCGCACTGCACGCGGCACCGCAAGCTTATAAACCCGCAGCACCTGCTGGATTCAAGCCGCCCTTGCCTGGAGGTTTTAGGCCCCCAGTGCCGTCTGGCTTTAAGCCTCCCAACCCCGCGGGCGTTAGGCCTCCGATTCCAGCGGGCTTTAGGCACCTTGGTCCGGCAGGGTTCAGGCCGCCAGTTCCGGCGGGTTTTAAAGTGGCTCTGCCGGGCGCCGGCAGCAGCGGTGCCAGCGGTGGGGCAGGCGCAACATTGATCGGGAACAAGCGCTCAACACCAGAGCCATCGCCAGCTCCTTCAGCTCCTTCGTATGGCTCTGATGAGGAGGATGGCTATGCGGGATCTGCATTTCACAGTCATTGTTGCACTACCTCTGCCGCAGGGGCTGCATTTACCATATACGGCGGTGGTTTACTATCATGCGCCATGAATCGCACCTGTCAAGCATTTTCAAAATCACCGGATAGGACTGTATGCACCGAAAATGGTGCTTCCAGCCGGCTTAGTCATCTTGGAAGCCACATCAGGCGCAACGGAAGTTGTGGTGGTGGCTCTTACTCGTCTACTGATTTCGGTAATCGTTTCATGCTTAATAGATTGGATGCTAATGGCGTCAGCGTCAGCAATGGCTCCCGCAGCGATGGCGATGCCGATGACGAAGCCAGCGGCGATGAACATGGGAATAGTAGCGATACCAGCGGCAGAATAAGGCGAACATCATGCGGCAAGGACCGGGGGACATGCACGTGGTTCATCCCGCAGTTTGATGGCGCCGATGACGTCATGCACGACGATACTGGTGGAGATGGCCCTGACATTAGTATGGCGACTACGGCCGCGGCCCCGGCCGCGACGGCTGGCCTCGCATTGCCACTGATTCACAGTGATCCGGTGGTGGCGACGGCAGCGGCACTGGGTGCATTGAGTGGACTGCCTCTTGGCACAGACGGCTTGGCAGTGCTGGCAGGAGGTGACGGGGTCGCGGCTGGTATGCCGGCGTGCGAACCTCTGCTGGTTTCTGCTGTACCTGCGGTGTCGCCGGAGGAGGCGCAGTCGGCGCTGGCGGAAGCGACGGCAGCGCTTGTTCAGGCAACGGCGGCGCTGGCGGAAGCGACAGCAGCATTGGCGGAAGCGACCTCCGCGTCACCTGTCCCGATGTCGATGCCATGCGTGACGGAAGCCAATGGAATGCAGATTCTTGCCGACCCCAACGCAATGCAGCAATGTCTACCGGACCCGAGCGCGACGCCCTTCATGACTGCTGTTGACGGCACTGCGGTGTGGGGCGTGATGCCATTTGCTGCACCGTACGCACCCCTGGCACTCGACGGTGGCACCGCCGCATTTGTGGCTCTGGGCGCTTCTGATCCTGCAGTCGCTTGTGGTTCCGTCATCGACGCCAATGCAGCTGGGACTGCGTGTGCAAACATCCATATCGGGGCCCTGGGCCCCGGCAGCTTCGACCCCATATTACCACCGTTGCACCAGTTGCAAGCGCTGCAGCCAATGGACACATCGACAGCTACAACCGACTTCATATCTGCGCCCGCGGTTAGCTTGGAACCTTTCCTAGGCGACCCAGCATGTGCCATCCTTCATACGGGTACTGCGGCGGCGGCGGCGGCGGTGCGTGCAGGAGCGTTGCCAGATTCATCGATGGGAATCCTCCCGGCAGCGACAGCTGCTGTTGCAGTCGGTGGTGGCGCCGTCGTCAGTAGCTTGGCAGCGGATGCTGGGGCGGCGGCGGACATGGACTTAATTGCCATTGCTGCCCTTGGGGACGGCCCAGAGCTCGAGGAAGCGGCGGTGCTGACGTTCGAAGATGATGACGATGACGTACTAGATGCCTCATTCCACGCGTTTATTCAATCCGATGATGACATAGGAGAGGGGGACTTTGGATGTCCGGTTGTTATCGGCCTGGTGCCCGCAGGGCCAGCAGTGCCGGGGACGATTTTGCCGCAACAACAATGCCAACAGCAGCAGCAGCAGCAGCAGCAACGACAGCAACAACATTTGGTTCAACAGCAGTTGCCAACCGTACAGGAGCACCAGGAGCTGCACCAGCAGCAGGGATCAGCACAGAAGGAATGGGGCTTCCGACAGCAGCAACAGCCGCAAGCGAGTGTCAGTATGGACTCTTCGAGGCCAGGATGTAGCTTCGAGCAAACTCATGCCACGGTTGGCTGTACCGAGGGACACGTACTACAGCAGCATGAACGAGAGCAGCAGCGCCAGCAGCGAGACCGGAGCCACCAGCGAGGAGGGCAGCGGCGGCTGATGGAGCCTACCACTGAGCCAAGAACAATCAAGCTGGAGCCAATGGCTGAAGACGCAGCTAGCCGGCTACCGCCGCCGCCGCCGTTACCTAGGCAGGAACACACGCAGACGCAACGAGGCCAGCAACAGCGGCAGCGGAAAGAGGAGCCGTCATTTCTAAAGCAGCAAATGCAGCAAGGAAGGATTCATGATAGTGTGAGCTTAAACTTACATCATTTTAGCGGACTGACTAGCAAGGCGCCACCGCCACCGCCCACGCCTTGGGTTGGAGAGCCCTCGAGCCAACGGGCACGTCAGGCCGGTGCTGACGCAAAAGGGGCTGATGTGGAGGAAGGATACAGCGGCAAAGCTGGAGCTCAGAGCGTCGGAGGCAACACGGCGGGCGTCGTTGCCGTTGCGCGTATTAAGATCAGCGGCTCTCATGCAACGATGGCTTCACAGCCTCCACTGCCGCCCCCACCATTAGGCGCCATGCACAATCTGCGGGGCAACGCTATAGTATCACCCAGCCAGTCTCTCCCGACGCTGCCGCGGCCGCGGCCGCCCTCTTCTCTCCCTGGCCCGCAGCTCCGGAACCCAGCCGGTGGTTTGGGGGAGACACCGCACGGCGGCAGCGGCAGCAGTCCCACCCGCGGCCGGCCGATCCGCGTTGGCTTGTCTTCCAACTCGCCATGTGCGTCCTCTGGCGAGGGTGCTTCGGGGTCCACGTCTGGAACAGCATCCTCCGAGTCGGACCTGGACTGCCGTTCCAGGTCTCGGTCCAAATCGCCAGGCATGAGCCCATTCCGGCGGAGGGGCGCACGTGGAGGCATGCCTTCACCTCGCCGGCGCTCCTCGCGATCGAGGTCCCGATCTCCGCCATACCACCTCCGGCGCCGCAACTCACGGTCCCGTGGGTCGCGATCTCCAGCTCGAGGACGCGGCAGTTGCTGCGGCCGTGTGCCGCGATCACCGTCTCGTTCCCGATCTCGCTCTCGGTCGTGGTCGCCCAGAGCAGGATCGCGACGAAGGGGGTCGGGACGCTCGCCGCCACCAATAGGAGCCCCCTACCGAAATGGCGGCAGCGTTGGTGGCGGTGGCTGTGCGGATGCGGGACGACGTGGCGGGCGGAAACGGCGGCGACGTCAACGGGGCGGCAGGCGTCGTGGGGGCCAGGGGTATGCACAGCCTTCTGCGGCGGTAGGGATGCTGGCGGGGGCTGCTCCACCGCCTCCGCCGCCCTCAGCTGGTCCTGGAGGAAGCGGTGATGGAGGTGGTGGCGGCGGCCCCTCCGTAGCAGGGTGAGTTGCGGCATGTATCGCGTGGTGGATATCTTGTAGATGACGGTTGTATGCGGGATTTGGTTAGGGTTTGTGTCCATTATGGTTGCTGCATCCGACGGATGACCAAAAGTCGAGTTATTAGCAGATTGAGATTTATCCCAAACGGTTAAAAGTCGTTTTGTTCTCACGCGTGAACATGCACGCATGAAGACGGAAGGGTGATCCATGCGGTCATCATGCATGTGTCTGCTACATAATTATTATTTATCTATTTGTCTATTATTATTTTATTTGCTTCCCTAAGTTCATGTGACCAGCGTAGCTGTGATGGCTGAAATATTCCCCCTCATTTGTTGTGCTGCCTCTGTGCGCGTGTTGTAGTCCGGCTGCACGGCCGCTGCCCCTCCCTCCGCCTCCTCCACTTCCTTCGGACTCACGCGACCGCTGTAACCGTGGTTCCGGCGGCGGAGGCGGCGGAGGAGGCGGCACAGTCGCCACCGCCTCCGCTGGTGTTGGTGTCCCTCAGCTTCGAGAGGGGGATCGGCGGCAGGACAAGGACCGTGATGGAACCCGCGAGCGCACCGATCCGCGAGACCGGGAGCGGGAGCGGGAGCGCAGTGAGGCACACGAGTGGGATCACAGGGGCGGTCCCCGAGGCGGCTTTGGTGGCAGTGTTAGCGGTAGCGGTGGTGGTGGCGACCGGCGGTCACAGGAGTTGGCTTGCACGCTTTTCGTTGGGGACCTGCCCCACGGCATCACCGCCGCGGAGCTGCGGGGCGTCTTTGCCGCGTACTCGAAGGTACGGGTTGGGCGTTCGAAAACTTGGGGTGAATGGCACATGTGGTAAGGAGAAAGCGATGCTGTAATCATTGATTCTATGGATGCGCCGCACGTTTGTCTGACGTAAAGTGCCCTGCTTTCCCAACCTCTGGAACCGGGTTCATTTCCGTGCTTGCAGGAGGTGGTCAACGCTCGGCTGGTTTCGGGGCAGCTGTATGGATTTGTTCGATTCTCCAGCCCAGAGGCTGCGACCGCGGTGCTGGAGCTTTCCCGCAACATGGGCGTGGAAGCGGGAGGGCACCGGCTGACAGTAGCGAGGGCGCAGGGCTCCCTACCAGATTGGAAGGTGGGTGGCCTGGCGGAGCCTCCAGGGGAACCAGCCGCATTTGCTCAACGTGTCGGAAGTGCGCGTTACGCACTAAGGGTTTCCTTATGATGGGGGTGGGGCAGGCTCAACTGTAGTCATTCGAGGTGCGTAGCTCAGTAAGGGTCGCACGGCAGAACAGGTTGTACGGGCCAGGTGCAATTCATCAACGCAGCACGAAACCCATTGTTAGGATGGGTTGTCCTCGACAGTAACATCACAGGTATGTAAACTCTTGTTGCCACCTCGAATTCCGCGACCGCAGAAGACGGGTCCGTCTCAACAGCGGCGCGAGTACAGCGTATCGGATGGGTATGGAGTGCTGTACGACCTGCCGCCCATAGCCATTGCCCCTGGGCCGATGCGGATGCCGATGCGCCAGCCGCCGATGTTCGGCATGTTTGGAATGGGCTCGCCGGTACCATCAGGACACCGAGTTACCCGCCACGTCTTGGAATATGATGACTTGTAGTTCAGGCTATATAAGAGACCAATCAGGGTCAAGAGGATCAGTGTCCACTTTCCGATGGGTGTTGAGTTTTCGGAGCGCGTCAGTTAGTTTCCTGATCAAGAGCACGATATGCATACGCATATCTCTTAACCATCTTTGTTTACATATTAGCATCAGTTATTCAGGTAAAATATAGGCAGGAAGGAGAACCTGGCTTGAAATATTAGAGCTGGCTCTTGGCGGTTGAGAGTACGGTCATCCTACCCGTCTATATGTTTTCTATTTTCTGTATACGACTTGAAGACAAGCAGGTTTTTTCATATATGTAGGATTGGTTTCTTTGTCGGGCTTCAATTCTACCGGCCACAAGCGACTTCATTTAAGCCTTCAACCACGAACATGGATATGCTTTCTTGAAAATTGATTGTCCTTGGATTACTCTAGTATTAACCATGTAAGTGCACTTACGCGATCGTGTGGGGTCTCCTTGGAGGATAATTGACAAAGTCACAGGCTCCTTCCGACAAAATTGGAAACGGCATGATGTCGAATGTGGGAGAGACTGAGACAGGCACATGTCCTGAACCGCAATCCTTGGTTCCAGGCCCAGCAGTTGGTCTCGTGAACTTAGGGAACACATGTTTCTTTAATTCAGCGATACAACTGCTTTTAGCCTGTCCGCAATTAAATGAAGCTGCGAGGCCAGCTCGGGTGCAGGCTGGGACACAGCCCGGGCCGGTGGCCGGTGCTGGCGGGGAATCGCCCTTCGTCGTCACTCAACAGGTGCTTGGCCGTGGACCTCTGGGCTTTGCGCTACAACAGGCACTCCTCAACGTCAATGGTATGCTACCTCCATCACGTCGCTTGCACGCATGATGGAAACCCCTTGGCCGGAAGGTTCCCGTGCACGTGCATGTGCGTAGTTTGGGTCGTGCACCCCGCACTACAGTCCTGCCCACGCAGCCTGGGCTGAGCACCAACTACTGTCCCATGTTTTCCTCTATTCAAAATTAGTTATGACGTCAAGGATTACTTATGTACCTTATTTGTGTAGTGTAATATAGAAGATCGGGTAAACGGTGATTCCGCAAGCACGGCAGCCCATGCCCGAAGCGTGTAATGTGGCTACGGTTCCTTCACTCCTTCGCATCTTCATCTACCCCGCTTCGCTCGTCCCGGCATTTGACCCTGCGCTCTGTAGGCCAAAAACACAGCGCGATGGCCTCAGGGTCCTCCCAATCCCACGGCCACCACTCACATCCCCACGGCTCCAAGGGCGCTTACAACCCTCAAGCGCTTCTGGCGGCAGTTTGCCGGATAGCGCCCAGGTTCAAGGTGCGGGTTGGTGTCCCACAAAGAGGGGACGATGGATTCAATTTAACTATTCAGGTGGCGGTCACATTGCCGGGTTTTAGGGTTTAGTAACTGCAGTGCACGGTAACGCCAGGCTCCGCTGAGCCGTAAAAGGCCTATCTGGATGGACAATGTTGCGGCTGCGTCCTATCTTATGCGTGCGGATTATGATGCGCTCTTAGCCGGATGCTTTTAAGGCTTCTCTATCCCTGTACCAAGTTTGCCCGAATTAGCGGATGTGGACCACCAAGAACCGTGTACCCTGTCCTGAGCACATTTGCCACCCAGATTGTGAGTTGCTGCAAGTCGTGTGTCCTATAGTCGCTTCGGTACTTGCAGTCTGGCATCATGTCCTCCGGCCTGGCTGACCCGTGCGGTTTAGGCATAAGACGGCAAGTGAGCGAAAGAGAGCTTTTTCGATCGCATCTCGGTTGAACAATGCAGATTTTAACAGCTTCAGTTCATCCAACTTCAACTGAGAAAAATGAAGCCAAGCTCAACTTCAACGGAAACGTAGTACAGTAGCCCGGTCTGGCGAATTCCTGAATCTGCTTTACCCTATTCGGGCTAAACGCAGGGCCGGCAGCAGCACGACAGCCATGAGCTGATGCGATTATTGCTCGACGGCTTACAGGTGCGTGTTGAGATCCTGACGTGTCTGGTTGCGCACTTCAGTTCATCAACCTATTGGAGCTGGGTACCTGCGGGCGGTGCGTGCACCTGGAATGCGGAGATCTTTGCCAAGCTGTTAGAGGAATGGGAAGGCATCTGCCAGCTGTGTGCGCAGCCGGGGATCGCAGACTGGGTTATCATCCCGGCGGCTTTCGCTGGTACTGGATGGTCTCGCTCCTCTCTGGCGTTGGCGATGTCAAATTTTACACGTCTTCTTATTGTGCGCCCCACCATCTCTGTTCATTCCCACAATCCTTTCTTTTCTTTGGTTGATAAGCATCTAACCTCCTGTCGCCCAGGTTCTAAGGTTCTTGTTCTGGTCTTATGCCCATACCCAGGAGGAAGAGAAGCGTGCGGCGGGGCTGAACCGCCGCCGCCCCAGCAAAGAAGCCTCCCCACCGCCATCGCCCGCGTCCCCACATCCATCGCCGCCGGCCGCCGCCGCGATGGTCGCTGATGCTGGTAATATTGTCGGCGGTGGCGACACTGGTGGAGCCAATGACTCGGTAATTGCGCGCCTGTTTGGCGGTCAGCTGGTGAGTTGTATCCGCTGTGGCACCTGCGGCCATACTTCCATGTCGCCGGAGTACTTCTACGATCTTTCTCTGCCGATCCCCGACGACCTGCCGGAGTTGGACAAGCGGGAGGTTAAGGGCCTGGCAGCCGGCACAGCGGCAGCAACGGCTGGGGATGAGCAGGCAGGGACAGAGGCAGTGGGAGCGCCGGCTGGGAAGGTCAAAAACGTGAGCATGAGAGAGAAACGGGAGCTGGAGAAGAAGGAGAAGAAGAAGGCGTCCAGGGCAGCAGCGCAGAACGTGGGCAAGGAAGCATCCAGCACGGCGAAGGGAAAGGGAACGGAAAAAAGGAAAGGGAAGGGCTGCCAAGCGGAGCTCGATCCGGAGTTGGTCGCGCAGGCTGACGCTGGCGCTGAAGTGAAAGCACCTGCAGCGGAATTGTTGCAGCAACAGCGGGCAAAAACCGGCAAGGGCAAGAGCGGCGCGGCAGGAAGCAAAAATAACTGCGCCGTGGGCAGGGCCAAGTCCATGGATGTGGAAGAGGCTGCCGCTGCTACTCCGGCGCCGGTGGGGAAGGAATGCAGGAAGCTTAGCCTTAAGGCAGGTGAAACCGGAACTGTCGCCAGTTGCGGCTAAGAACGTAATTGCTATTGACGTATTGCTAAACGATAGACTGTCAATATTAAATGATACCAACGTTGTTCAAACTGTGGTGGCTCCTGGTCCACGCTCACATGTCGATGAGGTAACGACCTTGGTTGTTGTAGCTTGCCACGTCATCAGGTCACCACCGTAAGGTTTCTTTAGCACGCGCCAAGCGTGGCAGGGCAGCTTGGTGGTCGTGCCAGCTGGGCAGCGCTCGTCCACTGCTGCGCGTGGCTGTGGACGCGCGGCCTTTGTGTTCATCCTCATACCGTCCCTCTCCCTTTGTAAGCACACCGTCCTTCCCGGCACTTAATAAAACGCGATTAAGTCATACCGTGTTCCCACGTTACTGCATGACCACGTTGCCGTCTCGGATAACTCTGACCACTCGCTGCAGCAACTTAGAAAGCTGGAGAGGGAGCAGCGCAAGGTCAATATTGCGGCCAGGCGTCAGGCCAAGAAGACTGGACAAGCCAACGCGGGTGCCGAGGAGGACGTCGAGTCAGGCACCGAGGGAGCAGAAAGTGGCCTGGGTGAGGCAGCGCACAAGATACTCAGCGACGGGGAAGGCGACAAGCCTGTAGCAAAGCAGGTGGACACCGCGGGAGCGGAGGCGGCAGAGCCAACGGTGCTGCAGACGGCGGCCTCCACGGAATTGGCGAAGGCGGCGGAGCCGTCCCATGCTGCGATGAGAACGGAGCCAGCAGATGGCGTCCAACCAAAGTCCTCTCCAGGCGCCACCGCTGCCGCTGCCAATACCGTCCTCGCCACGTGCAGGCCGGATAACGCTCCTGATGCGAAGGACGAGCTGGGCACCGCAGACAGCGAGTTTGGAGTACCGCCATCCACCCGGAACGCCATGCGAGCCAAGGAAGCTGCGGAAATGGCCAGTTCGGTATCAGAAGGGTCGGCGGCGTGTGCATCGCCAACAAGAGCCCTTCCTCAAGAGAGGGAGCAGCAAGTGGAGCCGGAATCTGTTCGGTCGTTCTTGCAATCACAGCTGCAAGAACGTGGTTCCTCAAAGCCATGTCATCATGCACAGAGATCGGTGCCACCGGCGCAGCGGCCGGCGCCTCTGTGTCCGCTATTTCCTCGCGTGTTGGACGTGGACGCCTGCCTGGCAGCCTTCTTCGCCAGTGAAACGGTGTCCTGGGAGTGCCCACGAGAGCGCGCCGAGGCCGCTTCACCCGCACCCTCTGCTGCCGGCAGTCTGGTTGTGACACCTATGACTGTGATGCTGCGCAAGCAGGTAGGGCCGTGTGGTCGCCGCCCGCGTGGCTTAGGTGTAATGTGTTGACATGCGGCGCTGCCCTGTGCTGTGTTGCAAAGAAATAGTTAGGCGAGTTGTTTGGCCTGACGGTATTAGGTCGCCAATGCGCATGCGCATGATATTGCAGTTGCCTTTCCGCTGGGCAACCTCCGCGCCCCGAAGTTGTATGTGTTCTGTGTGGTCAAATTCTTACAGAGCGAAACAAAGCATATATGTCACGTAGCATATCAACCGAGAAAACAAGGAAATTTCAAAGAAGGAAAAGAGTGGCCCGGGATTCAATTAGGGTCTGGCCACCGAATCCCAGTTTCCACACTCCAAATATCTGCAAATACTTCGGCTCATGGACCTCCCTCCCGATGGCAAACCCCGGTGACCCTTTCACGCCAGGTGTCGTGGAGCCCAAGTGCCCCCGAGGTGTTCTTGGTGCCGGGCAGCGCGGAACAGCGGGGCACCAACCTGGAGGAGGCGATGCGGGGTAACGCGCCCTTTTTTAGGCGAGTGCAATGTGACGGGCGATTAGGCAAATGGAAACATATGACATTTCAGGGAAGTAGAAGGGCTTTTAAACAGTGAAGGCAAGTTTTGGCTAAGCTGGGCTGCTAAATGTCCGCGGGCGGGCTGCTCTCTCTATGGCCTCACCGTTGTGTCTGCATCGTGTAAACACTGCTCATGCGGGTGCACCTGAACTCAGCTTGGGGCCCCTATGCTGCACATGGTACTCCTGGGGGTTTGCCATTGAGATCCTTAACCGCCATATGCTGCCCCTGGGCTCTGCCCTGTGCACACACAGGCCCGCCAAGGCCCTCGGCTCCTCGTTCATCGTTCAGGTGCGTGCATCCGGCAAACAGGTTTCACATGTTATTCACGGCTTATCATGCGCAGGAGATCTAAGAACGTTGCATCTAGAGTACAGCTCCAGATGGCTTGTAACCTCTCCAATGTGGCCCTAGACTCACCTTCCCTCGCCTCCATGCTTGTATCCTAACAATGCCGTTTGCTGCGGGTCCCAAATCACCCACGCCACCATTAGTTCCGGACAACCTCGCGTCGATGAATGGTTTTCCAAATATGTTTTTGCTGTCCAGCCTTCACGCGCCCTCCCTTGGGAATATCCAAGGTCTGTTCAAGGATGCAATATGCTGCTCTTTTTAGTTTCATTTCGATGCCATTCTCCGCGCGCCTACAGGCCCAGCTGGATCCCTTCGACACGGAGACCTTGCACGTCCAGCTGCAACCATTCGCGGGGTCAACGAGTTCCGCCGCGATGCTGGCAAGCGCTGCAGTCACCAATTCGTCCTCTTCCCTAGCTGCCGCCACCGATACCTCGCCTATCTCAGCCGTCGCCATGAGCCCCGTGCTTTCCACCATCCTGGGCAGCAGTCCGCGCGGAAGCCCTCGAGGAGGAGCGGGTACAATGTTGCCTCCATCGACGCGCAATCAGCAGACGTCGCTGGGCCAAGGCGGCGTTAGCAGCAAAAAGACTCCGGTGCTGGACCAGGGTCCGTTTTCGGAGCGGGGTTTGCCGTTGGCCTGCCTGGATGTGAGCCTAGCCTGGCATTGTGGTGATTCCCCGCGGGATCAGTCGCGGTGGGTGCAGGCTGCGGCGCAGCTCGTGATGGATTGTGTTGCAGACTTGATGGCTGCTCCTGGAGGTGAGAGCGAGTGGGTGTAGATGTGAACCCCCCGGCTGTGACGGTACATGGTTGCGGTGTTTGCTTTCAATCTGACATGTGGTGGGGGCTGTCGCCTGTCCGCTCACCAATCAGCGCCAACCGTCTGCCTATCTGCCCTCCTGTCCTATGCCTTACAGGTATAAAGCACATGATGGACATGTTGGAAGGGGGTCTGGAGTTGCTAGAGGCGCCCGCGTCTCAGCCCAGCAGCAGTCGGGGTGGTGTAGGCAAGATGCGCTTCCTGCTGCGCGGCAAGTACAAGGCCAGCCATGTCCTGCCAGGAGTCCCACCTCGCGGTTCGGTGCCGCAACCACCCCGGGTGACTTCTTCTGCTGCTAATGGCGATGGTGACGACAACGACGACAACGACGACGACGATGATGATGATGATGATGATGATGATGATGATGATGATGATGGAGTCAATGGCGCACAGAATATCGACGATCGGAATCAACCAGCAGATGCCATACCCATTGCTCGCGGCATCAGCAACAGAGGAACGACACGGTGTCGCACCACCACCATCAGCAGCAGCAACATGGAAACCTGGGACTATCCTACAGTGCTGCGACGTTCTGCAGAGCACCCTGCCTTCGCACATGTGGTCATGCGGTCCAGATCCAAGGCAACATCGACAGCGTCTTCCTCATCCTCGTCGTTGTCATCGCCATCGTCTTCCTCATCCTCGCTATCGTGCTCTTCTCCGGGCATGTCACCCGGGAACAGCGAAACTGAAACTGACCGCGAAAAGGACGCAGATGGCTTGCGGCGGAGACGGCAACCACATTCACTACCGTTGGTGACACGGCAGGGCGCGGTGTCACTAGCTGAGGCTGCGGTAATGGCAGCGTCGGCGGCACCACCAGCAAACGCAGCGGCTGCTACAGCGCAGGAAGCTGAGCGGTCGGATGCACAACCCACATCCGATGGCATGGATGCGCTTTCCTTATTCGCCGATGGCAGACACAAGGCCGGCGTGGCTGGCCTTTGCCCAAACCTGGACACAGATCCGGACCTGGTTGACAGCGGGACTGGAGAGCGTACGGGCGCTGGAGCGTCACTGCATGATATACCGGGAGTGAACCTCGACCCTGCCTTGCACCCTCACCATCACCACCATCACCACCATCATCATAATCAACCCCTCGACCACCGTCTACGCAATCACGGCAACCACCGCCACTACGACCATCTCGGCAGTGGTGGGCCTCAAAAAGCTCTGGCAGGCAGGGACGGCGATAGCGTTATTGCAGTCAGGACAGCAGCCTTAAATGGGACTACCGCAAGCGCTTTGGACGGGGATGGATTGTTCGACATGGATGATCTCTCATCACCATCGGCTTTGGCGTCCGTCTCAGGGTCCTTCCTAAGTACCAGCCAAGACCAGCCCTCAACACCGCACAAGTTGAGTTCACCGTCAGAAGCAATTCTGAGCTTGCTTTCACCACCACCGCTGGACCAATCCCCGTTTGCGCCCGTTGGGCAACTAGCAGGTGTAACGTCTCCTACGCGTGCGGGGGCGACGATACCAGTGGCAGAAACACACGTCGAATCCTTGGGTGCCGCCGCAACGGCTCCACTGCGGACAGCGATGGCACGCAGCAGCACGATTGCGGCGGCCATTCCTACCGCAGCGACGGCATCGGCAGGTGCATTCACCATGGTGTCGCTGCCCGCATCACCCTCGACCGGTACCGTCGTCGCCGCCTCTGATACAGCACCTATAATTCTGACCGGCACCAGTCCTGCCATCAGCGGTGCCGATGAACACGGGAAGTCGGAGGATAGATCAAGGATGCCGCCGTTGCAACTGCATTTCGTTCCGGTAGACGATTCCGGCTTACAAACGGGATCCGGATCAGGATCTAGGTCCGGACCTGTATTTGTACCTGCATTTGATAGCGACAGTGGCGCGCCAGGTGCACCGCACGGGGCAGAGAATGAGCCGGCAGTTGGCGCAGACAACGCTTCTCCGGAAGCCACAGCGCTCGGGGGAGCGGCACCCGCCATCTCGGATCCCATTAAGATTCCGTCACCGTCATCACCCTTTTGCACACTGCCTGCGGGCCATGCGGCGGAAGCTAACGACAGCGGGGAAGTCAGCGCAGGCGGCGGCGGACCGATGCCCCGTTCTCCGGTGTCCGCAGGGGTGCTGTCGATGACAGCAGCGGCCGCCGCTACCGCCGCCGCTGACAGGATGCCTAACGGCCCCTTACAGCGAAGCAGTAGCGGCGGCCTGAGGCGCAGCAGCGGCGGCAACTTTCAGCGTTCGTCGTCAAAGCAGTACTACCTGCGACATGCCCCCGAGGTGCTGGTACTGCACCTGAAACGCTTCGCAATGGACGCACGAGGCCGCCTGACCAAGATCGGGAAGCATGTAAGACGCGAAGTCCTTGTTTTTTCCGCCACAAGCAGCCAACCGGATGCCGTCTTTCCGTAGTTAGGGTACCTGCGGCGAAGCGCGACGCCAACATAGCTTTCTGCGTTCATTTTTGAAACCTGTTATTTCCTGTGCATCCTTGCTGCACGATACGGCACTTAGCGTGCTATACCGGGAGACGCCGCTCCACGGAGCTTAGCTTTCCGTCGCCATCGCCATCGCCATCGCTGCCGCAGCATTTATCATAGCACGTTTGTGGAGTCCGCCTCGTTGCGGATCTTACCTGGTGAACCATGCTGCGCCCACTGCAGGTCGGTTTTGACACAGCACTGGACCTTGGTCCTTTCATAACTGATGCCGCTGCAGCGGTCGCCGCCGCGGAAATGAACCCCGTACCGGCGTCGCCCTCCCAAAAGAACGAGGTTAAAGGTAAAAGTCTCGATGACGAGATATCGCCACGTTTGCATAAGGTCACAGAATCAGGAGAGGAACCAGGTACACCATTCCAAGGGCAGCCGAGCGGCCGTGAGCAGTTGACCCTGGCGGGGCAGCCGCAGCAACCGGCTGCGGACCCGCACCGGTCACAACCGCAGCAGCAGTTGCAGCAGCCGCGGTCTGCCCTGACAGCAGCAGTAGCGATGCAGCCCGCCGCCGCGCAGCATTCTTGCCTTTACGATCTCTTGGGCGTGGTGGAACACTCGGGAGAGATGCGATATGGCCATTACGTGAGTTCCCGAGTCACGGGCAGTCAGCTGACAACTGAGACCGCGGCATCCTGCTGTGTTGGGGACGCGTTCAAAACTAGATTCCGTGTACGGCTGCTGCCACATGTCCATTGATAAAAAAACCCTTGGCGTCCAGTCTCGCCTCAACGTGACTCATGCTCCAACTGGGACGCAAGCTGATCGCTGTTTGTTGTATTGCCAGTGCCTGTTTTGTTCGTTTCCTAGCTTGCCGGAAGCATAACTCACATTGACATCGAACTCCCGTGGGGTTACGCTCAACCTTCCCCTTGATCCGCCCCATCGGACTGCGCTCCAGGTGGCCTACGTCAAGCGCTTGAAGCCGGGACCCGATGGCGCCCCGCAGTGGTACTACGTGAGCGACACGCAGGTGCGGCCAGTGGCAGAGGCGCAGGTCCTGCGCGCACAGGCGTACATCCTCATGTACACGCGGAGGCGCGAGCCGCTACCGCAGCAGCATCCGGTTGTTAGCGCGAACACAGCGGCGGGATCGCCCCCACCCACACAGCAGGACGAGCCGTAGATCCACTGTGAATGCACAAAATATTTGCATAGTCGCGGTCATAACGCACTATATATTTACAGTCGTGTAATCAGCAGCAGTGAGAGAAGAAGGGAGCGCCGATTCTGCAAAGCGAGTTGCGGCTTGCGCTGTGGGCGGCGTAAGGGTGCTCTTCGCTGAGACGCGAACGGAAAAGCAAGCCGGTGCCGGCGGTGGAGATGAGGTACAAATAAGCGATGGCGATCGCTGATGTTGACTTGTTTGCACTTGTCACGTTCTGCATCTGGCAGCTAATACGCTTGCAAGTTTGAGCGCAAACGAGGTGCGGGTTTGGGTGGCTGTGCAAGGCATACGAGGTGGTCATACGTGCGGCGATAGGCTAGGTCCGCGTGGAGGCGGGATTACGTATGTGTGAGTTGCGGCAAACCACCGCATTGGGTAACATTTCGTGAACGCATCACGAGAAGTGGAGCTGGGGACACCCAAGCAAGGGTTTGTTGCGCTGTCCGCCCTCCGCTTCGCGTCGGTCGGCAGCAGATGGGAAGCTTCATGGGTATATGTCGTATAGGGCCTTGATGCGGGGCGCTGAGAAGCAGCGGGGTGCAGGCAACGTTAGGTAGGGTGCTTCATCGACGCAGGTATCGGCCCTGTTGGTTACGAGGTGACCACCTGTCGAATACATGTACGAATTAAGGTTAGGCACACGCTTTTGGTGCTTTTGGTGCTTTCGGGCTGTCAGGCATGCGCCGTAATAGATATTACGTTCTTGGAAGAGACCTTGGCTTATTGGATGTAAATACACTCAATAAACGCTTGAGGATACGCCTGCCTCCATATATCACAGGGAACGATCGAGACAAAGTCAGGGGGATATCAGGGGACGCGGAACGCTATGGCCCTGCATGGTCAAGGCCCCGTGACGCCTGCAGCGCCCAACCCGCTATTGCTGTCCTGGGGTTTTTGTAAGTAATATTTCCTCCGTGTGCCTCATATGTGAAAACTATCATGGACAAAGCAAGCCATGCTGAGTGTAACACAACCCGTTACAGTTGCCTAGTTGTACGACGTATCTACGGCACAGCTGCTAGAGATGTCGTTGTTATGAACGCTAACACAGAATGTTTTAGCAAGTGGATATGTGCATTAACCGAAGTAAATTGTTTGTATATCATAGAAAATTCAATTATTTTTCATTTCGGGACCTGATTGAGAAGGCATGGCGACCGGGACAACCGAGCTGTGGCACCAACGACCACAACGAGTTGAAAATCCAGTAGTTTTCTTCGGTGCGCAGTGCTAATTTTATGTAGTAATTCATCAATGGTGTCTTTTGCAAAAGCAACCCAACGAGCTGGTTGCCTGAACGCCGCAGATGTCAATATTGGCGAACAGCCTGCAGGGCGGGTTAAAATGGAGCTGTTCGCTGATATATGCCCCAAGACAGCTGAGAACTTTCGTCAGCTTTGTACAGGAGAGTTTCGGTAAGAACGCTTAGAATAGCCTTCCCATCGCAGGCCCTTTCGCCGACCGTTCTAACCGCGCAGGAAAAATGGCCTACCAGTTGGATATAAAAACTGCACATTCCACCGTGTAATTAAGGTGCGGGATATGTACGAAGCCGCCGTCGTACAACAGGAGTTTGACTAGGCAATATTATCCTCCCTTGTCTTCAAAGTTTACCGCACAGCTGCTCCGTGACCCCATATGCTGTTTTCCCAGGACTTCATGATTCAAGGTGGCGATTTTATTAAGGTGCGCCTCGGCGTGGGATGAACGGGGGTTTGCACCTCGGGCCTAACGGGGCGGCTGTACTCCGATGTTGCGGCCATACTTGTTCCTCGACGTCCATGACCCCTTATGCATCTATAAATTTAATATTATCCTGCTCTCAGTATGCTGGACACAATAGCGGGCAAATCCTGTATCCATCTGCAGTAATAGCAAAAGGGCATCCCGGCCTTGAGGACAGTTTAAAGCTGTCGGTTTGCACGCTCCTGCGGCGACACGCATCTTTGAGATCCTCATCATTCACATGAGATCTGACCTTGTGGCCATTCAGCGTATTACCTTGGCAGCTGGCCATACACTGCATTACATGACTTGATTCACTCTGCCCAAGCTGCTTCTGGTGACCGCCGGTCCCCAGCTTGGCATGTAAGAGCGCTTTGCTGCAATCTTACCTCGCATCCCGACACTTTGAAGTGCCTTACCCAAGGGTTGTCTCCTTCCCGATTTTCCTGGCGCAGGGTGACGGAACGGGCTGCGTCAGCATCTACGGCAGCCGTTTCCCCGATGAGAACTTCATCGCAAAGCACACCGGGCCGGGGCTGCTGTCGATGGTGGGTTCAACAGGGAATCGCAAGCGATTGGAGTCGTGGGGAAAGAATGGGTGATGTGTCAATCAATGTGGACGGTATCAGGAGATAACCGACATCCTACCTGTGATCCGGGGCCAGGGGTCCGTGCAAATCGAACCCCGTTCTGCCGCACGCTGTTACAAAGGTATCACTTACCCTGTCCCTCACTGACTCTCACTGCCCCTCACTGGCCTAGCCCTCCCGTCTTGTATGCTCTATCACCCAACCCTCGGACTATGGCAGGCGAACAGTGGGCCCAACAGCAATGGCTGTCAGGTGAGCTCAGGACCGGGATTGTGCGTCTTGTGCTGCTTGCTCGTTTCTCACCCCATTAGCCAGAGGTAAAAGTTGGGCAGATGCGGCATTGCAGCTATAGCTCCGTCAAAAATGTTGTCCCTCATTACTGCAGGATGTCTGTGGTCAGTGGATGTCAGTGGTGCTTGCTGCCGGTCCGAACGCCCCAAACGACATAGTGATCCGAAAAGGCGAATCCTGATTGAGAACCTTGCCTCGCCACAATCCAGGCAATCCGACGTTCCGAAAAGAAAAGGGGGGGGTAGACGGCGACCCAACCACTCGTAGCAAGTGCCTGTGCTCACACCACTCGCGGACGTTTGCACTCCTGCTCTTACATTGTCTTCTGCTTATATAATACTTCGGCATTCCTCCCCGCCGCCTCCCGGTATCAATCCCTCAGTTCTTCATCACCTGCGCGAAGACGGAGTGGCTCGACAACAAGCACGTGGTGTTCGGGCGCGTCATCGATGACGGGTTACTGGTGGTGCGTAAGTTGGAGAATGTGCTCACGGACAAGCAGAGCAACCGGCCGCGGCTTCCTTGTGTTATCAAGGAGTGCGGCGAGATGTGAGCAAGGCGGCGGAAAGAGAGTGTGGCGCGGACTGGGAGGATTGGGAAGTCCTGGGCACTCAGGTACCTGAGGCCGGGTACGGAGGGCGCCGGAAGTTGGTACCTGGTAGCTTCGGGACTTCGGGACAGGTCGAGCGGACGAGTTGACAATTGCCCTTTCAAATGATAGCTCCATGACGACATGAGGGAGAGGTAGGATGATCTGCTGAGGCAGGTCACGCGGCTAACGAAGGGATGGGCGATTGGGTACGCGGCTTGCTCTGCGTCAGAAGTCGAACTGCAGTGATCTAGAACAGCGCAGGGAGATGGGCCGCTTGGCGTTTATATGTGGTCCTGGAGAGCTCTCAGCCTTGGCCGGAGAAGTGCTTCCTTGCGCATAGACAGGTGTTGGCCTGCACGCCGTCATGTGAAGGTGGCATGAAGAGTAAGAGTAATAATAGTGATAAGAGTTGGCCATGCGCATAGCCGAAGGGTGTTGACATCTTTGCAATCTACTTCACTTGCACGCCCGCCAGATGCGAGCAGCGCGCAGATGTGGTAGGAGGGTCCCTTAATGTTCGTGTGGGGCCTGGGCAGCCCCCGGCGACGCGTGTGTCTTTTCATTCGCTCTTCCCGAAGATTCAGCGTAGCCAACGAGCCCCTTTGTTATTGCGATAGCTGTTACACATGACTCCGTCAACCTCTTGCACGCCGGCGAAATATATTCGTGCCAACATCGTAAGCCCGCAAATCTCTTTGGGGCCGCATGTTGTGATGCAGCTTGATGGATATACTGTCCATTGCCAAGTGCATCGGTTCCCCTGCAGCCCCTCCTAGCCCTTCCAGCGCTTCCAATATGCCTGGGCTGTGGCATCGGCACCCCGCCCACAGCCGGGGGAGCTGTAATCAGAAAGTAATTAGACTTGAGGAGAATGAACCAGAAGGAGTCACGGTTCATTCAGGGGGATTTATCCTGTGGAGAACGTTCACACATGTATGGGAGGTGCATAAGTAAAATGAAAGCGAGCTTGCGAGTACATGCGGCTGGCTGGGTAACAGTTGGGCGATTTCAACTTATGACTTGAGATAAGGCTAGCCGTCATTCTGGGCGACGGCTCTCCTGACGTGCGTGGGACTAATTGTCTTCACCGACTGCCGCAGAGACTGATGTGAATCGTACCGCCCACCAGCCACCCAAGAACCTGAAAAAGCACGGAAGAGCCCACCATGAAATAGAGCTCAGTACTGAACGCCCGTTCTTCGGATTATTACGATTGGGAAACGTGTTTCTTATTTCCTTTGGCTTAGATAACGAAACACAGCTGCAGGATCTTGATACTTATATTTGGCCTGCGGAACCGACTATATGTTCTAAACGCTTTCCGCTGCATGCTCCCTCCCTTACATCTGTAACTCTCTTTGGCAGGTCCTCGACCTTCTGGTGCGTACGGAGGCAAGGGGCCAAGTTTGCTTCCGGGGGTCTCCCCTGTTTGGTTAATTGCACCTTGCACAAATTGCAAGTCGTGTGCGTGGGGAGGGGTTGATGCTGGAAGGGCTTGATTGTCTACCTTCAGCTTAAATCACTAGCTCGTTAGGTCCTCAGGTCGCCATTTGCAAATTTGCTGCACAGGAGGCTCGTGTTAGTTACATGCCGAAACTCTATCCTTGGATTCGAGTTGGAGGCGACGGGATAGGTATGTCTGCGTTTTGGCGTTGGGAACTCCTAGTGCGCCGCAAAGCCCTGTATTCAGCAGCCCGTGCGGGGCCCGGCGTAGAGGTCCTTCCCATGTCCGTTAAAGCTGTTCAGCTCGCAGTGGCTTTGCATTTGTTATGGGTCAGGTGGACCTTTATTCTTTCACATATGCTGCTCGCTTCCTCCTTTCCTTTGCTTGTTCCCCCCTGCCAGGTGCGGATCCTGTGTGGGTAAGGCTGACGACTCATTCCGCTGGCATTCTAGAGGACGAGGATATTGATTCGGCGGCTAGCCAAGGTATAGGGAGATGCATGGAGGCAGGCAGGCAGAGTGGTCCCCCCCGTCCTGGGGGAGGAGATGTTGCAATTTCGATAACTGCTTCAGAGTGCATAGGAGGCAGCCGCCGCCACCGCCATGGCGGCCTCAACTTTATGTCACCTCATTGGAGCTTCAGGGCCTAGAAGGCGAGCTGCATGCCATAAACGCGGAGGTCGACGTACTGTCTCAGAAGAGCAGGAGGGCGAGGTGAGGCCACGACCATTCAACGGCTTTCGTGCAAATATGTATCGGCAAGTGCGTGTATGAGTGTGTGTGCATGTGCTTTGTAGGTACGCGTGTGTGCACACGAGCATGTACGTGTCTGCGTAGTCGTGCGCTTTCTGCGGTGGTGTCCTGTGGTGTGCATGGCTGTGTGGCGCGGGTCACTGCTGACGAGTTACTTGCACGTGTGGTCCGGCATGCCGTATGAGCTTTTCCTAATGTTTGCCAGCACGCACGTAGTCCTGACCCAGAAGGATAGTACTTGCACCCAAGCGGTTCTGGGCATGCTCTTCACAGGCAGAAAAGCGACGCCTTTGCGAGTTTCTCGCAGCCAGGCTCAAAGTTTTGTTTTGAAAGTGGAGCATGTTGGTACTAATGCGGATCAGGAGGCGGATGCTGTTTCGCGCTGGATAGGTAAGGTTACCATGCATCGCCTTCGTCCGCGCTTCTTCCAGCTGGTAGCGCAGTGTTTCGGCCCGCATGACGTTAACCTGTTCGCCCCCCGTGTCAATCCACATTTGCCGCGGTTCTGTTCAAGGCATCACTGTTGTACAGGGATTCGATGTCCGTGCATGTCCGGCATGTCGGTGATCTTCCAACATATATTGAGGCTTGGACTGCGA
This sequence comes from Volvox reticuliferus, assembly GCA_019650235.1. NCBI lineage: Eukaryota > Viridiplantae > Chlorophyta > Chlorophyceae > Chlamydomonadales > Volvocaceae > Volvox > Volvox reticuliferus. The sequence continues at coordinate 706,967 of BNCP01000059.1, forward strand.
TTCAGTTGCATGGGAAGGAGCCGAGTACGTCGTTGGCAGCTCATCAAAAAGAGATGGAAGCTGTACGGCGGCTGGTAAGTGGCCAAGATTTTTTTTACGGGTTTTACGGGCGAGAGGCACTAAAGGTGGACATGAAGCATCAACTTCAGGAAGTCCTTTCAGTACAGGACGGGGTCGCCAGGTGACGAGGAAGCTGTGGGCACATTGGCGCAGCAAGTGAAAGAGGACCAGCAGCCCGCTGCACCCGTGGGGGCATGCCATTGGGCCGAAATGCATGCGGCCGTTTTGGGAAAGGTAGTGATGTTGCGCTGGCAGTGGAGGCGGCGCCCGCTGACAACGAACTGTGCCATCACCGTAGCTTCTTCCATGGCCAGCACCCCGGCAAAAGGTGTCAACCTGTTGGAGAAGAAGGTCCGCGTGCTCGGGAAGGTTAGGATGATCTGTATGCAGCGGATCTCTTGTGGTGTGACATAGAAAGCAAGAGAAGGTGGGGTTGAGGCAGAGGTCATACCAAGTTCTGCGTATGTATGTCATTGCGATGTCATTCTCTTGGAATATGTTATTTGACATTAGCAGGAGATACATAAAAAGGCAACAACATTATGATAGTAAACGTGTCCGCTGCTCATTAGCTGCTCACGATATACCGACAGCCTTCCAACAATCGTCAAAGAATCGGTAGCGAATTCGACAAAGGTAGGCTTCGTCGTTACGGATCAATATCGTACCGCCAGCTACCCAGCTCAGCTTCCCTCCGTGCTCGTTGTCGTTCGTAAACGTGTACGTGCTTCAACAAAGCAACCAGAAAAGGACTTCATCACATCAACTCAACTGCACCATTTTTATTGGACCTGGTTGCTTGTCGAGCAGATGAGTAATCTAGGCGACATCTTCTATCTTGCGGTCCTCGTATTGGCCGCGTCGGCTGTAAATGGGAGACTTGCGTGGCCAGATGCTCCTTATGGTTCCATCGTAGCTGTAGCAAAGCTTACGTCGCGAGACAAGGTGGGGCCTTTCACGGGCCTTTCGCGTGATGCATGCCCCTGCACCGTCGCCCGAACTTGCTTCTTTATCATACGCCATTGTTTAGTCCAAAACCTTAAACCATAAAACCCTGCATTTACTTCCTGCCTTTACAACACAGTTTGCGGTCTCAGAAGGTCCCCCGTCCGACCGGGTTCATTTATTCCCTGCCGTTGTGACAGAGTTCGGTCGTCCGCGGATCTATGGCCTTGGTCTGGCCCCGGCCAAATATGGGGAATGCCAGCGTTTCCCTTAACCTCACTGGAGCCCTGGATCAGATCACAATGGCGCATATCCGCTTGGTGGGTGCAGGACGGGGTCGGATAAGTGGCGGGGCCTTCCCCCTCTTTGGGAAAGGCTTAGTAACGTATTGCGCTTCGTCCTGACCCATGTGACGCAGTACCTTATTACAATAATTTAAAATAAAATAAATTATCGCAATGGCTCTGACTGCGCTGCTATCTTTTGGTATCCACCTATGCTCAGCTGACCAATCCTCGTGTCCTTCCGGATTTTAACATGGCCCGATTGATTTCCTTCCTTCCTCATTCCAACACCGCATCATGCCCCCCATCGCACCGCTCTGCACCCCGCACTGACCACTTCGGGGGTGCTGCAGAACGCGACAGACACTCCGATCCGTCTGGACCTGCTGCCGCGCTACCCAGACACCGCCCCCGTGCCCCTGAACCCACCGCTGAGCTTCCGGGGAATCATGGGTTTCACCGTGCCGTTCGACTATCTGCGTGTGGGCGCCTGGGACCCCGATAACGACCACATGAGCTTCATTCAGGCGCTGCAGGAGGGTCTGCTGTATGTCAGTGTGCAGACAGCGGCCATGCCAGGTGGTGCACTGCAGGGCAAGCTCGAATGCCAGTCCCCGTGCATGTTCTCCATCGGTGGCGGTGTGGTCTATGCGGGCCGCTGAACACGCTGTTGGCTACAATAGGCGACAACAGTCCATACACATACACACGCCGCACACTGGAAATCAAGGTAGATTGTCTAATAGTTGAGTGCCTCTGGAGATGCTGAGATGGTGCACCTTTCTTCTACTGTGTTTGTGTGCTCTACTGTGTACGACTACTACAGATCAAGATTGTCTAGTGCAAGAGTCCAAATTGATGACCCCTGTCCCTGAGGAATACGGTGTGTTATATCCCCCATTGTGAAACTATGTATTACAACGATGATAGTGCAACCCTGAGCTCCTTGCAAGAAGTCATCTGTGATTTGCGCTGATGGAGATGATGGCGACAATAGTGGTGGCGATGATAATGATAATGGTGGTGATACATAATGGGTAGCTTCAATACTTAAGTGTAAAGGGAGGCGATGGATGTGTAGTGGCCATTGAAAGTGGGAGGCTCCAGAGGTTCCAAAGCCTTACGCATGGGGCTCATGCTGGAGCTAAGTAGCCTCCGGCGAATAGCCGGAGCGTATGCCTATGCTGATGCCATGGATGCGTTTCGCGGTTGTGAGCATACCCCTCTAGATAACGGCTTGCATTTGCTCACTTACTATACTTTGCGGTTACACGTTAAGCTTGCGGCTACACGGTGCCTTTCCGGCATGACAATGCTGCCAGTCTTTTTAGCCCGTGCAGGGCGGGGCGCGGCAAGATGTCATTGCCCAATGTGAAGCAAAGATGAAGAAGGAGCGGCCTCTTCGGCTTGTCTTAACGACTGCCGGTCCGTTTGGCTGAGCTTCTGCATAGCGCTAGTTTCTCGATTCTTGTTTTCTATATTTCGAATTCATGCTATGCTTGGTATCCTTCCTCAGTGTTGTCACTATTTATACTGGCATGCCTACTGAAGCCTAGAGCTAGTGACATTGGCATGGCTTGCCGAGTCCGTTACGGATAAGGCCCCAGCGTGTGCTGCAGGCACTTGTAGCCGTTCGGGCACCGCTGTAATTAAGTATATATGTTATATAAGCACTAATGCTTCAATAATACACAATGTTAAGTATGCAGCGAGGCATAGTAATATGAGTGGGGTCAATTAACAATTGCTGCAGGTAGTCAGCGAGCCAAGAGCCCGCGTTGTTACTGGACTGTTCAATTCGAGGCCTTCAAGTATTTCATTTTCAATTTTTCATAAAGATTTACGACCTTTTAAACTATGGAGTTTTAGATGCTTTCGTTGCTACCGGTATTGCCGCTAATGGGTAATGGTTTCAGAGTTTCGGGGACAGGCCAAGACACGTGGTACCTTATTATGAACCTTATTCTTTCACGCGCCTATGTTTTGCGAACAAGACAAGTTTAATCATTCCGCACACGTGCCACGAGCTAAGAGCTGATTGTTCGTGTCACTGGTTGGTGCTGCAGGCAGTCACCCATGTTGGGGGCCAGACAGACGAGGATCTTGAAACAAGGACGATCAGCCTTTGTGGTGAGTCTGTTCAAAAAGCGCCGAGGGTGTTGCGTCAAATGCTCAGAACAACTGCTCATCAGAGGGCGATTGGATAGTACTATGAAGATATTATGCATAAGACTTCCGTATCATTTATTTTGTTGGAATTTTTATAGCATTAAAGCGCAGGAAGACAGCTGCTCTGTCATGGAAGATTGCTCAACGTCTTGGCCGTCCCGTGGCATTTGTTGCTGGTCGTGTTTCCCCGACCCGCTGTGTCCTTGAACTGAGAACTTGAATGCCTATTATAATCCAAGAAGACAGTGGGATGCCGCAATCAGGATTTCGGTATGTAGTCTAACTTTTCCTTTGTATCCTCATGACCTCCCACGCCTCCTTGCCCTTCAAGCGCTTCATCCTCTTAGAAGGCCGGCCCGTCAAACCCGCCTACCAGCTCGATGCACCCCAACTCCCTCTCAAACTTTTATTCCCAGAAGGAGGAGGCGGAGGAGAAGGTGGTGGTGCTGCTGCTGTGGAGGAGTCGCCGCAGCAGCAATAGCAGAAGCAGGAGCAGAACTTTTGTCAGCCACACCGATCGGATTCGTATACCAAAGAGGTCTTGGATACAGACGTGATGATGAAGTGCAACATAGTGGGCTAGCTGGGCCGGGGCTTGTTCGGTCTGGTGGACCTGGTCAGTATGGCGCTGCCAGACTGCTCCATCGTGTTACAACACGCACTCATGCAACCTGCTAAGGTCGATGCAGGTATGGAGCATGAAGTATGAAAGGAAGTGGAAAGGCGGGCTGGAGTCCTGTTGATAAAGGGAAGCAGGAAGGGTGGGAGGGGGACATAATCGAAGAAGTATGGGTGGGGGACAAAAGGGAGTTGGAGCTATGGGGGGACGGATTGTGTTTTGACAGCACAAAGGCGGGCCGCCGGGGGACAGTGTACTGCTCCAAGTTTTGTTGCGGACTAACGGCGTGCTGACCTCGCGATCTCGGGATTGGGTTTGGGTGGGCAATATCCAATTGGCTTGCATCCTGTCCGTCGCTGGCATGCGCTTACATGTGACTGAGGTAGCCATCTGATCAATTCCGCGGCCGGCGTCAGCCTGTTTGCGGTGCGCTACCTGGGGAGTTGCGAATACCCCGCGGACCAGATAGAGATCTTCATGGAGTTTGCGGAAGGGAGCAGGAGCTGGTGAGCCTTGACGGGGGGAGGAAGTTGGTGTGGACTGTAGAGCTTGACCATGACCATTGATCATGCAGGAAGCGGAGCTGCCAGCTGTATGCTGGTATTCAGCGTTGCTAAATCAGGTTTGAGTCGGTGGTTCGCGTTGACCGGTCTTAGGCAAAGGCTGTGCCAATGGCGGATCGGCCGGTGTGCAATGCCCACGCACGTTACGTTCCGGGGGTATGCCTGCTGGTTATGCGCAGCCAAGTTCCAAGTTTTCCGTTCCCGCCACGTCACCACCAACGTACCTTTACTCCTGCGTACCTTCCCGTCTAAGTGTAAGCACACGCCCACACATTGTTGCCCTCCGCTGGGTTCCCACTGGTTGATGCCCTCCGTTCGCACTGAATGGCAGCTGATCCCATTATAGCGCATCCGCTGGACCGTTGGCCGACTCGGTGCTGGTGGCCCTGACCGAACTGCATGCGGCGGGTATGGCACACCTGGGTCTGGCGGGGCCCCGCCACCTGCTGTTCAGCCAGCACGGCCGTCACGCTGGCACCTCCTGCCGGAGACACCGTGCTGCACTGCTCACGTTATAGTGTGCTGTACAGCGTTGGGCAATCTTCCACGCGTGGTGGCGGAGGTGGACTTGTACAGCCTGGGGGGTGTTGATTGGGGCATGCACGTTCGGGTATGCGTAATAGCACGCGGGGGAGGAGGGTGAGCAAGGTCGCGTGTGGTGGTGGGGGAAGGCGGGTGTTGGGACGGGGGAGGTGCCGGAGTGGGTGCGTTATTGCCGTGCTGAGTGGCAGAGGATCCCAGGCGGCGACCTTCACTGGAGCGTCACCTTTATTTCTGCGTTTGGGCCCTCGCCACCCCGATTAATAGCCCCGCTCCACGCTGCGTTTCTCTCCATAGACACACACTCCCCACTACCCGTTTTCCCATGCAGCATCTGCCGCGTGGTGCAGGTCCTCACCAAACTGCGCGGGGAGCTCTATCACCGCATCGGAGATCGCCGTTACCTTCCGGATGGAGTGCACGGTGCGCTGCGAAGTCACCCAGGTCGCCCGAAGTCCAAAGCCGTGACCTTCTCTGCTACCGCCGCCGCGCTCCGCTCTGAGCCCCGAATCAACACCATCCAATCAGTACGCATTCTCCTGCGGTCGGGCCGCGGGATATGGAGGTCGTGGGGGGACGAGTGCGGTGCCGCGATCCCGGAGGAGGTTTCCCCGCCAGGTGGGGGGAACCTCGTTCGAGCGATCGATGCCTCCGCTCTCCCTTGATACCCGATCTCACCCGGAAGAGGGGAATGGGGAATGGAGTTGGCGGGGGAGTATTTACAGACGCAACTTAGGTGGCCAGCTTCATGGGGCTGTGCTCCGCACAGCTGTTAAGTGCCACGCACAAAGCTATCTTCATCGGAACATCAAGTGGGTGATTGCCGTTTCTTGGTGTCCGTTGAGGGGAAAAGGGCTACTGTGTGCCGCTTTGCTCGGGAGGAGGGGTGGTATTTTTCCAACCTCTCATCCGTCATCAATGCAACCTGGGGGGAGGGGAGGGGGGTCGTCATGAAGTTGTCGTCGCCGCTCGGACTGCTGATGATGCTCTCAGCGAGGGCGTTGGTGGTCGAAGCTTGAGTGATGTTGCCAGCGGCGAGGCTCACTGTTCGGGGCTAGTGTATCACGAAAGCGGAAGGGAATTAGGGCCGGGGCGAGGAGTGGGGAGAGAGAGGGCAGACGCGCTCCATGGGCGACATAAAGCGAGGCATATGGCTTGTGGCCTTCGTATACAGGAATCTGCGTCGCGGGAAGGAGGGAGCTATGTGTGTGTGAAGACATATATTTTATATAGAGAGAGGTGTGACCCGGACGCCAGGGTTCCCTACCCTCCTCCCAGGTTAAGTTGAAGTTAAGCTTCCATTACCTCGTTGTGTATGCTTTCTCACGTTGTCATCTCCCCGCAGGTGGGGGACATGCGTGCGATATCGTGACTCATGGTACGTAACTTGCCTGGTCGTATATTTTTGTTCTTACTGAGGCATCGTGTAGATGGGCCCAACGTAGCATCAGTATGCAGTATCAGTTTCGTTAGGGACTTTGACAGGAAGCCGGTGACAATCGTTGGCCAACCCAAGGGTGGCAGTTGTCGCCGGTGTTGGAAAAAATCGGCCTCCTATAGGGAGGGTCTCCGTTTCGTCCAATACCGACGCGAACTACTGGTGTTGAGCGTCTGCCTAGGGACATGTGCCAGACCTCAACATGTAAGGGATTTCCCTACACCTAAGGGACTAAATGTCAGCAAAAATCAGAGCCAGGACGCAGTCCCACGCAGATCTTAAGGTGCCACAAGAGGACTTCACAAGCGGAACTGCACGCAGCAGTGGGTGCTGGGCAATGGTGAAGTCCCTCCAGGGACGATCTTATATCTGATCCGCAACCACCTTATCCGCCTGATGTCCCTCATGACTTGGGAACATTGCAGATATGCCCATGCCCCATGTATGCACCTGATTGTTCAAGTGATCCATCTTATGCCCTTCATCATGCCATGGAACCCTTTGCCACGTTTCCCTTGCTGATCTCGCTAGCCAGTGGCGCCAGGACAGTCACCTCCACGCTGATGTCCGCATCCAGACCGTCAAACTGCGCTGCGACGTGCAGCCGCGATCCATGGGTCAGCTCCACCGGCTGCCTCAGCAGGTACACTCCTTGCACCGTTGGCCTCGGTCCACCGTCTGCCGCTGGCGCCGTACTAACCACCAACCCATCACTTCCCGGTCCATGCACCGCCGCCATGGTCGCAGTCGGTACCAGGTCATATTCCAACCATAGCACGACTGCGTGGCACATTGATCCATGGACCGCTGTTAGTGTCACTGCTCCCTGCACATCGTCCAGATGCCCCCCGCAGTCCAGGACGAGCAAATCCTGCCGCGCGCTCAGCTCCTGATAGCCGCCGCCGGCTTGCCAGACCGAATACGGCAGGATGGGCAGCTGCTGCTGCCGTTCTGGGCCTCCTGCGCTGCCGCTGCACTCCGCGCCCCCATGTCCCCTCGATACGTCGCCCGAGAGATCATCTTCATCATTGTCAGCGTCATGGTCTGCGTCCTTACTGCATCTACTCGCGACAGCCGCAGCTTCCTTGTCTGTGATTTGGCGGCCACCACCACCTCCACAGCCACTGTTGTCGCCGTCGCCGCACCCAGGCCTGTTTCTCCGCACGTCGCCGTCCATCCCCACAACGCCCAGGATCACGTTCGCCGCGGACAGGTCAAAACCCTCCACGTCACCTGCGGGCGTCCACGATGGAGACTTTGAAGCCCGACTGAGTCACAGGTCGCCCGGGGGCACACAGCAGCAGCTATTGACGCGGTCACGCACTTCCTGCACACTTTTGCACGCTTATGTGTGCATCTTGCAATGTACAGCCCCCGTCTCAATTTATGCGCAATTCACATTATCCCATTATCCCAACGCGGCGTCTGTATCCGGGTAGATTCCACGATGAATTGCAATTTACACATGCAACATGGTCGCGTGCGTCTGCATCTGCGTGCGAGGTGCGTGAGTGGGGTAGCTGCTCGGACACCAACTGGCTTCTTAGACCTGACTAAGAGCTCCTACATCCCCGCCCTCCCGGCATTGCGATACCAGCCGTTGTACCAGTTTCCTATCCCTCCTCTCCTTTCTCTGTTCCTTCCCCCATACCTCTATCATTGCTTTATATCTCTGCAGCCTCTTGCTTGTTCTAAGCACACAGTTCAAGCCAACACATCAGCTGGGCATTAACAGTGCGTCGTGGTCGCATCGGCACCATAACTGCAGCTCATGAGGAAATCGCGGAGTGCGGACCTCGCGGGGCCTTACCCAGTGCACATCTGGTGCGCCACAACTCGGGCAATGCAGCGGCCACCGCCACCAGCCGGGCGCGGCGGGGGAAGTTCGTCACCTTCCTGCCGCCCCGCGCCGCTGACGAGCCACGGATGACATCATAATCGCGCCAAAACTTGAGATGCGCCCAAGGGACGAGCTGCTCAAACCCAGAGAAGTAAGGCTCCGAAACCAGCACAAGGGGCCCGGCATTTGCCGATGCACTGCAGGCGCTGGCGGCACGGAGCTTTTTGAAGTAAGTTTCGGAACGAATTGACTTGATTTTGTTGGGAGCCAAGCCTACGCGCCGGGCTGAAGCCCGCAGCCAGTTCTGGGCTGAGACATTGTCCTCCTGAGGGAAAGCGGGAACAAGAACGGAGGTGGGCGAAAAGAAGCGGGATGGGTATGCGTAATGTACGCAAAACAACAGGCTTTGTCCACCTGTCAGGTGGTCCAGCCATTAACCTGGGATCAGGGTGGACGTGTACACACAAGCTTCTGGCCGGCGCGGGTGGTCATGGGAAGGTGGGAGGCTGGTAACCCGAGAGGACGCCGGCCATTGCAGATAGGAGGAATGGCACAAGCGGACAGACACCAAGAAGCACAAGAGTTACGAGGCCCATTCGCCCTCCTCTGCGTACGGGTTTAGAGGCGGTATGGTGATAATGCAAGATCACAACGGTATCCTCGAAGCCGCTCAAGTGGCGCCACCTCATATGTGAGCCCCCGTGTCCCGGACAGTCCTCAGCAGCTGTTATTATGAACTGAGATACCACCTCTGTCATTGCACATTGTCCGTAGTCCCTCCTGCTTGGCCCCGTTTACATTCCTACATATCCCACGACTCACCGAACAGGTCAGCAAAAGCCCCCATTAAGTTTCCCGATCTCACTTCCGTCTCCCCCTCCTGACACGGACCTGCAGCAGAGTCACGGACGCCACTGCAGGGTGGCACGCGGCCAACAATCCAAGAGACAGACTACCGTCCACCACCAACACCTCGGCACCGCTGACGGCACTGCTGACGCCGTTGCCGTTGGACGCCGCCACCTCCTCCAGAGCGGTGCGCAACGCGGCGCCGAAGGCATGCAGCCGCTCCCGATCACCCAGCTGAAGCAGCGCCTGCATCATCCCCCCGCAATGGCAATGACGACAATAACTAAGCGGTTATTGGTGGTCGGCAGTTGGCGGGCGATAGACCGGCGGCAGGCATGCGAAAGCATGGGCTGCACCTCCCGTTGGAACAGAGGGCCGTTCTTCGTCCTGAAGCCCTGAGCCCCCGCGGCATCCAGCACGGAGGGCGCATGACTTAGTTTCTCCTAGCACATGCAATTGACCTGCGCCTCAGGCCTATCCCCGTCACCATATCCCTCTCCTGGTCTTCACAGCTCCCGTTTCGAGCCGTCTGCAACCTGCTGCGTCCCAAACACTTCCCTTGTCATCCCCATTCTATCATGACCGTCCGTCTTCTCTCTCGTTTCTGTTCCGCATTTCGCAACGGCTTCGATATCGTGACAAGTTTGAACCGTGCGTTAGGTCACCCACCCCATAACCCTCCATTCCCCCCATAATCCCCCATCGCTCCATAACCGGCACACATCCCATCTTCGCACACCAAGGGGCCCAGCCAGCTCAGTAAGGGCATCAGCTGCTGCCGGGTCAGCGCCTCCTCTTCCACCTCTGCCTGGAGGGCCACCAAACGTTCTTTGGCACTCTGCAGAAGCGGCTTCGGTGCTCCGGCAACTGACGTCCCCAAGTTGGCGACGGTCGATGTTGACACCGTCGCCGCCGCCGCCACCGCCGCCGCTGCAGGTTTCCCTGGCTGCGCTTCCGCCACCATCTTGCTCCGGATGTTGAAGTCGTCGTGTTCAAAGGCAATCCGCAGGACGTTGCCCCGGCGCACCGGAACCGCATCGTACGCCAACTGAATCAGGTTAGAAGTTGGCGGTTTTTGGTTAATACGGGTGCTTTCCTGTGTCTGTGAAAGCACTTGCCCATTTTCTGTTCAAGTGATAGTACTTCACTCGACCGCGTATCACCCGCCATTCCTAGTTCTTTTGAATGCGAATATTTAGGCTGTAGTAAATTTTTCACCATCATCAGCCAGGCGTTGGAAGCAGTCATGCTCGTAACGACTTATCAGGGGCTCTCGATATGCCCTGCATGGGTGACGTGGTGCCGTACACGCACTGACACAATTCCCTGCAAGAACAGGTCGTGGGCTCTTTCGTACACAAAAAAATTCAAAGGACAGCAACGGGGCAGTACAGGACAGCCACGCGGTGGGGCATGTATGCCCGTGACCCGGGGGCCCTCCTTACCCCCTCCGCACCTGCACCCAGCACTGCTTCCAGTGGTCCCGCCACTGCTGCTTCACGCCCTCGAGCGGTCCCCCGTCCCCGCCCGCCTCCACGCAGTCGCCCAGCCATGCAGGGGCGGTGCTGAGCAGCAGCGGAGCTGCATCCGGCTGCAGACACGGTTCAGCCTGTGGCGACCGATCCACTGGTGAATGGCATGCTGCGCCGCTAAATCCTGGCGCCCTCCCGCCAGGCACAGGTGGCCGATCCGATTCTGGATCTTCATTTTGCATTCTGCCTGCCTGATGCTGTGGCTCCGCCGCTGCCATCCGCGTGTCGTATTGTGGTGGCATCATACCCAGCTGCCACCACAATAGGACTGCATGCGCGCTGCCGTCTTGCAACACAGGCACCTGCACGGCCGTACAAGAATACAAACTCAAGCATGTCCGTGTGCTGGGATGCCGCGGGCAAATCCAAACTAGATCCAAACTAGATACAGTCTTCCCAATTACTGATTGCCCAAGCTGACTTTCTGGCGTTGCGTCCTCTATACAGCAAGCACCAAATCTCTCTGCCTGCGAGAAACCCGTTCCCACCATCACCCACCCACCTTGCAAACCGTCTGACGACCCGATGGTGGTGGCGGTCGCAGCCAGTCAAATTCGAAGACCAGGAAGGGGTCGCTCAGCGTTTGTAAGGGCTGCTGCTGCTGCGTTTTGAGACCCACCTCTAGGTATTGAGGTGACACCTGGGGAGCTGGTGAAGGGTCCCGGCAAACAGCGTGCTGATACAGCAGATCCACATGCATCTCCCGGACCTGCACGGATCATAGCAGCGGGTTGCAAACGGGGGTTTGATATCGCTACTAGAACCCCCATGACGTGTGCGTGCCACTGCATATGCGTGTTTGTGCGATGGAAGCTGACACAGCCTCGTCCGGCAGTAAGCTGAAGGTGAGAGCAGCTGACATATTCCTGGCTGATTTGTCAAGGTAGGTACGGAACGATCGCCAGGCCTGTTAGCAAAATCGTGTGCATCCTCAGCACCTGTTCCCATCTGCACAAGACAAGGATAGCAGTCCCCCAATACGCTAACCGTCTGTGATCCCTGCCTTCGCCCCAAAATCAGCCATTCACCACATGGATCCATGACCACGTGCATCGCTTAGGGGCTACCTCATACAAGTCTTCCGAACAGAAGGTGGCCACGCGAGCCCGTGCATCCAGCTCGCCCAGGGCCTCCAGGACCCGATCAGCAGCAGCATCGGTGACAGCTGCAGCAGTGGATTTGGATGGAACAGAAGCACAACCACCACCAGCACCATCGCCTATAGCTGTATAAGCACTGACGCCATCTGACGGCCAAGGACACGGGTCACCGAATCGCAGCCCTGCAAGACCAGGCCGGGTTGGTTCGGGGAAAAAGCGGGGTAAGTAGGACACTCAAACCATATGGATAGAACCTCTGCACCGCGCCGCATTGCGTCTGAGCGCATGAGTCTTAGGGCCGCGTTCAGTCCCGCATTGAGCACCCACTGAGAGCGAGGAAGGAGGGCACCGGCTGCCGGGGTCGGACATGCAGACGGCACTGGTGGTGTGTTGTGGTTTTGGGCAATACGGTGTGGTGAGGGAGAGAAAGGGGGGCCCCACCATATATCTGTGTGCGGGTATGTGTGGCCACGTTGTAAAGATGAGGAATGCCACGACGTCCCTACTGCACGAATGCTTTCGATTTCCGGCTCGTCCTGCATTTCGAACCAGTCTTACGCGCGCCACCATAGCCTGCACAATCCGCTGCCGTGCTCCCCAGCTCGTACCGGTCATTAGGTGCATCAAAGGGCATTTGACGAGCTGACCATACACACGAGATGTTGCGGGAATGACAACGCCGTCATCCTGGATGGGTCAAGGACGGAGCGAAGCCGGGTCAATATTTGAGGATGTGGCCGCGGCGTCTGCATGGTTTACCTGTAGCCACATGCACGACCGGTGCAGATCATCGTGCGGGATACGCCGTACCCCACAGGAGTGCGCCACAGGAGCTCACCCCATACAGGGGTGCAGGCGATCATGCTGTGCCTTCCCTACGCCGGAGCCTGGCCCAAGTTCAAGTAAAGCAAGAAGCATCACACGATTAGTGCCCTTCGGTGAGCAGTTTTAACAATGCCGAGATATTGTTTGCACCCACGACTCCGGTTTCCGAACCGCACCACCTTGAGAAGGTGCTGTACAGCGTGACGCATGGTCGGAATCATGCCCTCGCCCAGCAGCTCTGAATCAAAAATCTCCGTCACGATGATGTCCGCGCGACCGTACATGTCCGGGCCAGCCGCCGCGCCCCCTCCTGCTGCTGCCGCAGCTGCATGCGCCACCACTGCTGCCTGCAGCGCTGCCTTCGGCTGTTTTGCAGCGGCAGGTGCTGCGGCCGCCGTTCCTCCAGGGTGCTGAGCGACAATCTCATCCGACCTTTTGTTCAGGACGCGAATCATGCTCGCCAGACCATTGCCCGCGATCACTCGCCGGGACAAGTTGTGCATAGGCGGGAAGACCTCACATGCAATGACGGGAGCGCTAGGGGTTGCGTCTACTGCAGCCGCTACCGCGCCGGTAGCCGCATCTCCGCCACTGGCCGTCACGACACCGTCGCCTGTCGCCAGCACCCTCGCCGCCATCATCGCCAGTAGCCCCGTCCCCGTCCCGATATCCAGTACGCGCACATCCTCCCGGTCGTTAGGAGCTGGGACTGCAGAAAGATCAGTTCCAGCGCCAGCTCCGTCAGCGCTGCTACTGGCTTGACCGCAGGTGGTAGCGCCAGCGGCTGCAGCTGCCGCCGACGATTCTTGCTTCCTTGCCGGAATCACACGACGTATGGCTGCGTAGTAGGCTGCGTTGCGACGTCTGTCAGTCAGCATGTCCAGGTACGAGGAGGTGGCCACCAGATCCGCCGAGGCATCATCATTATCGCCAAGTCCTGAGGAAGATGAGATGGTAAGGGTGTGGACAGAACGTGCGGGAGTACGTCGAGGGCGGGAATGCATGGACCGTGGATCGCACCGACGCCTAGCGGCGTGCTTTGTGAGCCTTAGGGACTGGGCCCTTAAGGCATGGTTGGATTATATGGGCTGTGATATGCCAGCTTAGGGCAATAGAGAGTAAAATAATGGTAGGAGAAAGACTGCAGGCTGGATGAGCAGATTGGGCCAGCGGTCAGGCGTGCGAGGGCCCCGCCTTGCCGTGGCGCGGCCGGCCGTAACTGAACAGGTTTTTTTTACCTGGATCATTCACAAGCACCCAATCAGCTTCCCCAGTCAGCGGATTGAGCTTCTGTACGAACATTCCCCTAGCCTGGAAGAGAAGACAGCGGTCCGGCGAAACCCTAGGCACAAATAGCGGCGGCGGGACGCGTAATAGTTGTGCGACAGCCGCGCGTGCCAGCCTTTAACATCAACAGCAAGAGCTGTATTTTGACAGCTCCTGATTCCAAAAGTAAGCAAAGGACAAGCTTGGCTAAGTGGTCCCTGTGCGACGCATGAAGGCGAGCTATCTAGGCATTAAGTAAAACAGATGCCACCCGACAGAATCAACTAACTAGACATGAAGCTCTTGAGCGGTGTAGTTAAGGCGGCCGTTGATTTTGAGTTCGTTTGACGATTAATGATGCCGTACGGTACAGTAATCTTCCTAGAGTTTACACAGAGGTCAGTTTGTTCTTTTTCTCTTTCTTAATTATCTACTTTTTCTGACGTTCATTTTTTATCTCTTTCTTTTCTTCTCTTCTTTGTCTTTTTTGCTTTGCGGTCCGTGAGCCTCCCGGCTCGTACCGGGCCTTACGAGTTCAGAGTAACTTGTAATCAATCAATCAATCAGCGTTCAATGCTGCTGGCTCATATGATAATTAACGATATAATACCTATTGTCAGTATCCCTATGGCTGTTCCACAACCTCTAGCAAACTCGCTTGAATATTTGCGTGTTTTTGACTTGCCACCCGCGTCGTCATTACCCGAAGAACTCCAAGGATGCATACTATTTTCTAAGTGAGACTCGCAAATTTCATGTTGTGTATCTTCTTACCCATTAATCTCTTATTGACGGCACCCTCGGAACATTCCATCTTACAGAGGGAAGTTCATCCACGCGAATTCTAATGTAGCGAGGCGCAGCAATTTACATATCACCGCCGATGTCAATCCTAGTATCGAAAAGGGAAACACTGTCCCAAGCGCCGGGGATGGGACCCATCCTGGCCGACGCCGGGGCAAGGCTTCAGTTCCCGGGTTCAATTATTCCAAGGCACTCAAGGCCGCACTTGATGGAGCTAGATCCATCGTCACCAGCCGTGGTGATGGCAAATTTGAGGACGGCAATAACTTCGCTGTTAGGCAAGTGTGAGCCGTGCAGGTGGGGAAATGGGAGGATGTGCTGTTTGGCTTGCACCCGCTTCTTACGCCGCCATTAAGACAATCGTTTCGCGCGGCCGTTACCACACTCATCCGTGTATTCTCGCAACACACTTAATTTAACAGCACGGCTCCTGATCCGAATCCTAAACATATAGCAATTCTCTTCCATCCGGTCACAATGCGCTGGTAAACCCTTACATCCCTCCAGCGATGCCAACGACGCCCAGGCCAAGTTTGCGCACCTGACCCCGGACACCCTGGCTCCAGGGAATGTGGAAGGGATCATCCAGCAGCGTGACCAGCTGCAGATTACTGCGAGTTGCGCGCAACGGGGCCCGGCGGAGATAGCAAGCGGTGATTCTAGGGTAGGTACCACTGCAGGGACCAGAGGGTGTCTATGTGTAGAGGCGAACATTACCTTAGGACTTGCCGTAAAGGTGCATATCTGCGGCTTAATATTACCGTCTGCAATGACTGGTGGTGCACCGTAGCTGATGTAATCTGATGTGATAACACTGCTTCAGGGCCGGACCGGACACCCGCCACTTCAGCAGCACGCCGCCGCATTGGCGATGTCAGCCAACATTCTATACGACATCAATGACGAGGATGCCGGTGTAGGCAACCAGGCCGCTGGACGCGCCGCCAGCCGCGCTATTGCAGCAACACCGCCGACTACGTCGGCTGTCGCCGCCGCAGGTGGTCCGGGCCCCTCTGCGAATCCGAAGGGCATTCAAACTCCGGAGTACGTGCTGCAGGAGGTGCCTGGCGGACCCACGCGTCATAGCCAGCTAGAAATATTGATCCTGCTTCCTTCCGTGTCGTCACCCGAGGAGGTGCACGTATGGCTGAGTAGCGAAGGGGAGCTGCAGGTGGCGGTACCCGCGAAGTACCACCTCAAGGTACGGGGAAGGCAAGGCATTCATGTTACGGAAGCAGTTCAGGGGGGTGACGAATTCGAGGGGGTAATGACTGTAGCAAGCCCGAAACAGACGGGAGGCTGCCGCAACAAGTCCTGGGCCCTGAGAGGCACTACAGGCAGTGGACCTCTGTCAGCTAGGGTAATTGGCTGACGGGCTCAGATCGCATCGCCGCACAGTGAGTAATCAACGATCATGGAGGGCATCCACTTGCCGCTTGGTTGTCTGACCTTGAGCATGCTACCAGCTGTTTGCCGGTGCACTTATAACTTTGAAGGAGGGTCCAGTGGGCTAGAGCCATGTGGAAAAGCTCATGCCCCCGTCGTGCTCCGACGTACGTGCCAGCTTGAAAACGTGAGAAAGCTGTTATCTTTAAAACACAGAAAAATTGTGAATCACATAGACTCGCTCCGTACCGCTTGACAGTCACTGCACCATGCTTCCCGGCTGCTCCCTGACTGCGCAGCTGGAGCTGCCGTATCCGGTCTTGGACGACACGTCATATGCCAAATGGAGCAAAGCCAAGAAGCGGTTGACCCTCATGCTAACCAAGAAGGGGTAATGAAGTACATGTACGTATGTACGAAGTACATACGGCGAAGCTCTGTATGGAAGGTCGTTAAGGAGGTCCTCACCAATCACCGTAGAGGAACGGAACGATGAATCCCCGTAAACAGTCGGAATAGGTCTCCACAACTCACCAACGGAGTCGAAGATTTTTTGCATTACAATACCTCGTGACACGCGTTTATGCGTTCAACGCGCAATGCGCGCGATGGACGCCCTCACCATCGGGCAACTGAGCGCAATGTCCGTGTGCATCGCCAGTTTGTGTAAACCCTGTCACAAAGAGCCGGGATGTACTACCAAACATTAATACGTGGGGGCCTAAAACACAGAAACAAAAGCACACCTGCGAATGGCAATGACCATGACCGAAAATGGCAAACCACATGAGCCATGACCTGGCGTACCAGATTGCCGCATCCACTACCCGCTGGCGAGAAGTGGCAAACAAGACACGCCAGACAAGCTATCAGGTGCGGACGGGAGACACGCAACAACATTAGTACACGGAAACAGTGCCGACAGTTCCATACGCCAACGAGAAGATACATCAAAGTTGCAATACCAGCCTCCCACAATACGGGGCTTCCGAATCCGCAACTCGCATCACAGCCAAAGCGTCACGCACCATCGAAGCAGCCCGACATCCCCACAGCCAAGCAGAACATAGAACTGCACGCCACTAGCACGTGAGCATGTCCATGCCGCAACGTGAGCATGTCCATCAATCCCCTGTGCCCCCCTTGTGGCTTCAATAAGTACGAATCGCGCCCGCATCTTCAATCATGATCCTATCCATTCACCGCAACACCCTTCGTCCGGGAATTGCACCGCGAAGCGGCACCTTCATTCACCCACTTTCATGGGTAACAATAATCTAGGTTGAGGGCGCCATCAATGAGCTTGGCCTGCTCCCGGACGTGGACATCACCGAAGCCCGTGGCGGTAGCGGCCATAGGCGGGCGCCCAGCGTACGGCATCCTGCATGTAAATCCACGAGCAATGCGGTGAGGTGTGGCAAGGGAGCATCCTTACGGCTACGTGGTCCGACCAGGCACCGGTTCGTGCGGGGATTGCATTGCAAAAATACGTTCAAATGTGTTTTTCGTACATGTACAATCAAAGTCTCCGGCCCGCGGCAGCAGCTGCCGAACCTACAATCACACGCTGTAATTGGGCCTGCACGCTGAGTACACGCATGGTGCCATCGCACTCTAGATTCTGCTGCCACAATCCTGGGGCGTTCCGGCCGTTGCGTGGCCAACTGGTCGGCGTGCTGCTAGGGTTTGAAAATATGCACAATTCCTACACCCCCCACCCCACCCCCCTCAACTCTCGCCCACCTGCCAAGCATGGGCCTGCCCTCCTCCTGCAGGCAAGTGTCGAAGCGCGGCTGCACATGGAAGTAAGCGCCCATATTCATGGGCTCCTCCTGGCACCATAGTAGCTGCGCATTGGGGTAGCGCCGGATTTCACGGCAAATGAGGTCGAACGGGAAAGGCGCCAGCTGTTCAACACGCACGATAGCGATCGTGCCCTCCTGTGGAATAAAGATACACGTGACAGAACAAAGGACTGATTAACGGCTACTGACGACGGTGCAAGGGAGTGAGTTCCAACGGGGGCCGTGGCGGCCTCAGTGCCTTTTCCAAATATACCGTGCGAGGATTATGCAAGCGGCCAACAGACCTCGCACGCTACTTGATTGCCAGCCGTCAGCTCTCCCGAATGCCCAACCACAGAAACGATGTGGCAAGCAAGCATCATGTTATGGCCATCAGGACCCACGTGTTAAGGCGCAGAAGCCCCACTGACAGCGCCCCGTCTGATGGAACATGGAGGGACGTGAAAGTGCCGCTGTTATCCCTGGATTTGCACGCACCTTGCCCTGCTTCTCGCGCTCAGCGTGCAGGTCATAAAAGACCTTGCCAGAACAGAACACGACACGCTTTACGTTGGGCTCCTGGGGCGGGCGCGGCCCGCGGTCCTTTGGCAGCAAGCCTGCAGAAGGTTGTTGCCACCGTGATAGGGTTGTGATGAAGGAAAGAGTATTAAGCTGAAAGCCAACCATCTGGCGCAGTGTACTTTGACTACAGCACCAGGCCCAAGCACGGAGCCGTTACACGTGGTCCCACTCCCTGTCGCTCCATGGACCAATCCCAGACCCGGCCGCGACTGAAAGCCCTTCTGTGGCCCTGATGCCGCCGCCGGCGCAGCCACACGTGACCCCGGGGGCGCTTCTGTTGCGAACATGATGACATAGCGCGTGCCGCACCCATTAATGCGCACATACCCGTGTCGTCCATGATAACGCGCTTGAACCGCACTCCCACAATGTTTGCGTCATCGGGCATGTCATCAAATTCGCGAAGTGGCGACTTGCACATGGGATGGCGCAGCAAGTTCTTGGGACTCATCACGATGAGGGGCTTGCGGAACTGGCGGTGCACCTGATTGGAGAAGGGCACGATAACACGATTGCCAGAAGGGATATCACTGGACGCCAATCCGGTGGCAGATGTACTTTTCGATAACGCGAGATGGCTGGTGGAAGGCAACGACTGCTTTGACCGCGTCGCAGAATCCTGCAACATCGCAATCTGCTAACAGACACAAATGGGCGGAAGAAACGAAACTCAACCGCACTGACCCCTGCTTGTGGCATAAGACCATCAGGGAAACGGCCCACCCCGGCCTCACCTGGCGACGCAGCACGTGGAAGTAATTGGCAGGGGTTGTGCAATTGACGACCTGCCAGTTAGCGCGCTGGATTTGGGTGCCAAGGTGGCCGCCCGTGAACCATTGCGCCTCGTCGTGGTGTGGCATATCGTACGGGTTCTCGTCGCACATCTGCAGATTCGACACAATGCCCGGGAGAAGTGCAAAGTTAGGTCGAGCACATCCTAAATAGGCGATTGCGCGTGTACACAACACAGATGGCAACTGGGCGTGTACACAATAACACTCACACGTCACGCAGCGTTGACCCATTATGGCGCCAGATTGCTTACAAAGGGTCGCGAGAAGACCATGCGACTCGCTAGACTGGGGCGGGGCGACAGTAGGTGAGGACATGGACGTGGCTATGCTGGCTAGCAACGAACACAGCAGCAAAATAAGTTGAGATGCCCGGGAGAAGGTACTCCTTTCAGGGGACTGCTGCTCTATCGAGCCACCCGTCCACGGTGCATCACCGGCTTGGGTAGATGTGGGGTATGTGGGTAATGACATTGGTGATGGCACCGCAGCCAACCAGAGATGCAGAAACTCACCTGCAAGAAGCGCTCCAGGCGGGCGCTGCTGTGTTCGGGACCCTGGCCATCGTAGCCGTGGGGTAGCAGGCACACGAGACCGCTCTGGCGCAACCATTTGGCCTCACCCGAAGACAGGAACTGATCGAAAATGATCTGAGGCAGGAGAGTAGTACGCGGCGGGCTTGTAAGAGGGCATGCAGTGGACCTGGGAACTGAAGTTACGTCTAAGGCATTGCTGGCGCCCATCTCACAATGCATCGGGTGTTCCAGCCTCCCTGTCCTCATGTCCCATCCCCCCAATCTATAACTTTCACTTGCGCGATTTCACCATATGTCAATAACACACCACTCACCTGTGCACCGTTGGCGAAGTCTCCAAACTGCGCCTCCCACAGCACCAAACTGTTTGGGCTCTCCATGCTGTAGCCCAGCTCGAAACCCAGCACGCCAAATTCCGACAGAGACGAGTTGCACACGGTGAAGCTGTTGTTCTTCTGCCCAGGGAAAACATGATTCAGCGGAACATACTTGGCACCTGTGAGGATGGGGGCGTGGGCGGACCGGCGGAAGGACACGGCCATCGGGGGAAAGATGCTCAAGAAATCAGCCATCAAGCGACAAGTGATGTACCGGCTTCCATGTTAAAACACCTAACAGCGTGCTTCAGTGCTTTCGTAGGCATGTCTGCGTCAGGAGCCACCTCCTCCTCTATCCCGCACGTACCCGAATTTTGGTCGTGAAGGACCGCGTGACGGTGGCTGAAGGTGCCCCGCTCCACGTCCTGGCCGCTCAATCTCACGTGGTTTCCCTCAGATAGCAGCGTCGCAAAAGCAAGCGCCTCTGCCATGGCCCAGTCCACGCCCTCGCCTGCGGGTGAGTTGAACGCGCGGCGCGCAAAGAAGCGAAGGCAACCTTCTCAGGAGCTCCCATTTTGGGATCAAGCGCGACACCAGGAGCAGCGAGTTGCGACAACGTCTTACCATTACTCTATGACTCAACATCCTAATATACTGAAGACTCCTGCACACATAACCCCACCCGGCCTGTGCGCGTACGACATCATCGCTTCTCGACCCAAAATTGCCTCAATCTTTCCACCATCCAGTGATCGCTATCTTGTGCCGTTCAATGTGGGGGACGCCCCTTCGTCCCAATTCACCATCTTTCGAAGATCACCAGACCTCCGAAGGATAATATGTCCCCGCGTCCATAGATGGATGCCCGCCGCCCGTCGCACCCACACCCACCGGAATCCACCATCGCGCGGCGCTGCTCGTACACCTTCCGGATCTGGCGGTGCGCCACAAAGTCCTCAGGCAGCGCCGTGATGGCGTGCCCCACGGTTCGCAGCAGGTCCGCCGGCACGCCTGTGTTCCGAATGCGGGACATCTGTGCGGGCGACATGAAGCCGTGCCAGTGGCTGGCCAACCAGTCCTTCTTCTGTGGCCTGTAGTCTTTTGCCGCCTCAAACGCATCGTTCAGAAGCGTCTGAACTTTGTCGTGGATGGCCCGGACCTCCTCCTGTATGGTTACAAGTTAAGCAAGCACCGCACATATGGTCCAAATGTCGTTTTGGCTGTAAGAGCACAAGGACACGGCGCAGCTGTAACGAGTTAAACCTGTTCTGCGCGGGCATATAGAGTTCACAACTGATTGTAAAATCTATATGCCACGGATTAGAAGATCGATCGCTTTCTGCATTAAAATCACCTAGTGGCAGGCCAGCGCCTCGCGATCACTGGGGTCCATGACGCAATCAGTAACCCCAGCGCACAGATACGGCCCAGGCACGGTCCTCCTCCCTGATGCCTCGTCGCCGAGATACCTATGACGCATTAAAGGCCTGAGCTCCCATCCCATCCAAAGGGCCCTTTTTCCACGCCACAAACCTTAGTGAAGGTACCCTCTGCAAGTAGTTGTTCCGCGTACATCTCGTGGCTGTGCTTCTTGGCCTTGATCTTCTTATACATCAGCGGCTGTGTGAACATTGGCTCGTCGATCTCATTGTGGCCGTGCTTGCGGTAGCACACCAGGTCAACGACCACATCGGACTTCCAGGCCTGGAGGGGCGCGGGGTAAGGGGATGCGAAAAATATGGGATAAAAGCAGGCAACTAACTGGAGTGCTGGACGAGGTCCCATGCACGGGCGACTTATTGCCTAAACGTGCTGCGGACGTTACTACATCACCTAAGCGACTGCCCAAGATGGCAACGTTAAAAAGTAGTGCTCGAGCCAGCGGAAAAATTGTGCTGGATTAAGCCCAGATGCTCCTGCACCTGCCGAACAAATTTCAGTTCTCCACGCTGAAGCCATTGATTTGGGAATGGCTGCCTTGCCGCCACAGTTCACACCTGGCGCCACTCCGCTGCCAACTGGCACACGCGTACGACGCTCTCCACGTCATCGGCGTTGACGTGGAAGATGGGGCAGTTCAGGCTCTTGGCAACGTCGGTACAGTAAGGGGAAGAGCGCGAGTCCTTGGGGTCGGTTGTGAAGGCAACCTGTGGAGGTCCGTTCACGGGCTTGTTCAAGGCGCTCGGAAGCTTTTCGGATTAACAAATGGAAAAGGAAGGACAAGCGATAAACCTGCAGAACTCACAGCATTTCCGGTTGCAAGTAATAGATCGCATGTTGCATTGGCCCCTTCGTGGGGTCGAGCGTATAATGTCCGGAAGACGGTTGGCAATCCGCTGTACCACTCAAAAATTGATCCATGCTGTATTGCGCAGCACGACGACGTGCAAACCATTGGAACCGACGCCTCCTAGGCAATATGAGAAACGATTCCACATTCCAGAACTCATAACAGCAGGCGAGACCACTGGTTCCTGTTACTTATTTAACGGAAAGGGTGCAAAACACAATCCGAACTCGTGGCCCCGTGCCCTATCCTCGTCCACCTGGTTGTTGACCACCAGGTGAATGGTGCCCCCCACAGTGTAGTCCGGCAGGCCAGACATATCCAGCGTCTCGTACACAATGCCCTGACCGCTGAATGCGCCGTCACCATGAAGCAAGATTGCCATATTGCGCAAACGCTCGTGGTCGTCACTGCAAGATTGAGGACATGAAAGAACTCATGAGAAACGGCGAGAACGACAACACTAGCAACAAGCTAACCTCGGTCGCCAAAGACGGGGTGAAAGGCCGCATCTGTGTAGAACGTGTGGAAACCATCCCACCACCACCGCAAGTTAGTAGGGTAATACCCGAACCCAGGGAGTCGCATATAGACGAGCAAAACACAAACCCACGAGCAAATAATCCAAACAGCGTTGCCAAATGAAGGGAACACGCATGACGTTTCCGCTCCGCTCTCCCAACAGCCCCAAAGTTAATGAAGTGCAAAAAACAAATGCCACTAAAGCTATCCGCGGTACTCTCAACATCATGAGCACGCCATCCATTCTTTTACTCCAGTCTCACCTATAGTACTGCTTGCCCCGGGTCTTGCCCAGCACCACCGTGTTCACAGCCTCCAGGTGTGAGGGGTTGGCCACCAGCGACAAGTGCACCATCTTGCCGTTGACTGTGGGTCGGTTGTAACTGGTGCCAAGGTGGTACTTCACATCGCCACTGCCCGTGTACTCACCCTGCCCCAGGAAAAGCCGGACCGGACACGAATATGCATGTTTCCGTATACATGTGTTGTTTCCTATAGCTCTATGTTCTGACTCTAGAAATAAATACAGCACATCGCGGTTCATGGCAGATGCTGTCTGCAATCGCCACGGCATTGATACTAAGGTCCCACAGGAGGATTACGCGAAAATCGGGAGGGCCCCTGGTCCCATGTAAGGTCGTGCCATATTTCCCCGGCCCCCAACGCTGCTCCCTCTCTCCTGCGCTCCCTGTGATAACACCTCACCTCGTGTGCTTCGTGCATCTTGCCGGTAAACTCGCTGAAAATCTGCGCGAGTGGTTTCCGCACCACGTTTGCCAGGACATTCAGCCGACCTGAGATTTGCAGTTAAAAGGGGGGGTGGGTGGCGGTGCCGTGAAAACACCATTGCGGCGCCGACATGATGGTTTTTTTAGGAAAAATCAGTGCAGTGCTGTGCCCATTCTCCTACGATATGCAGCAAGCACGACCTGCATGATCCTTTCGCTAGTCGCTTCCAAAAGAAACAGACTTAAGACAGCGAAGGTGCAAAGATGTACGGGCATCATCCCCCTTGGGCCTGAAATATCTAGCTTCTTATCCCGCTAATGGCCATCGTGGCGCTATCTGTTCCACCATGTTCTCATCATCCTAACTGCCCCATCAACCTTTCCCAACCACGTGGCTTCTCTGCATTACCATGTACTATGCATCCCGCCTCACCTCGGTGCGGCATGCCGATGACCACCGACTGCACTCCCAGATCCGCAGCCGTGTCGATGATGGTCTTCATGCCTGGAATGAGGCTCTCAGCACCCTCTAAGCCGAAGCGCTTCGCTGCCGTGTACTTATTCGCCAGGAACGTCTCAAACATGTCTGACCAGGCCAGGCGGTCCAGCATATGCAGCTTTTGGGCCTTGGTGAATTGGACCTAAGTATGGCACGCGCACATGTTGAACGCATATGTCAAGGTTTGGGTGAGTGGACCAAACAGCACGTGCGGGTTGGTCTGGGGTCGTGCATGGCCGCATTCACAAGCATGCCTCCATTAGGCCCCAAGGGAGCAACAGCAGCAATGGATGACAAATGGCATTACCAAAACCAATTGCCGTTGGAACAGCCCCTGCACGCTGCATGGAAGCAGCTCAGTCATCGCTCAACAGTTTGGTCCAGGATTGAAAGGGCGATGCCCCGGCCGTCAAGCTGTCTAGTTGGAACTGGAGAAGAATCCACACGAATAATGCCATCGAAGGGATATTATGCAAGCTACCGCAGACCGAGGGCCGCACCCGACCATGAACGCCAAGCAGTGTGCAACGCACTCGCCTTGTCAATGGTCTCGATGCGCTCACGGATCCAGTTGCACTTGTCGCGCTCCGGAATGTGCATGTACTGCTTGCGGGAGAACGAGGGGAAAAGGGCAATGACCCGCACAATCGTGGATTACTTGGTATCAATACAACTTCGCACGGCAGGTCGCCAGGTTCACCGTAGTAATGTAGTCGCATGTAGCATGTAATACATGTCCGCTGCAGCCAAAACGAAAGGCAACATCCTGGGAGTGGGTAGCAGTTTCCCTGCCACATATCAGATATCCTTTTATGGATTTGATGTGCGTGCAGTACGCCGTGTCGCCCGCACAAGGAAATGCCTTAAAAAAACAGCACAATACACCATCATGGGCATATTGCAGCTGTTCACGGCGTCAAGGCTTTGCCGCCGCTCTGCCAAGCCCTTACAAGACCTTGCAACTCACCGTTTTATCCTCAGTAAATCCCGAACCTATGTGCAAGTGTGCATCCCGCCCCAGTGTACAGATAAGGATGCATGCCACCATGCCAGCGCCAAACTGTGGCCAGGATTCAATGGTTGAGGTTTAGACCTCAGGTAGGCGTAA
This sequence comes from Volvox reticuliferus, assembly GCA_019650235.1. Lineage (NCBI taxonomy): Eukaryota > Viridiplantae > Chlorophyta > Chlorophyceae > Chlamydomonadales > Volvocaceae > Volvox > Volvox reticuliferus. The sequence continues at coordinate 732,341 of BNCP01000059.1, forward strand.
CTGACATTTGGCCATGGCCAGCAGCCCTCCAACCCTGGCGCAGCCCTGCCATCGTAGCCCGCTGTGCATGCATCGTGCATACAACCAAGGTATTTGCCTGCAGCTCGTCGCTCAACACGCTGCTAGCTCACATCACCATGCACGCACCTCGTAGCCAATGTTGCTGCAATAAGTCTCCTGCAGGCGCGTAAGCATTTCGCGCAAGGTCCTCATTGGCCGTCCCTCTGCAAGGAAACCCGCTTGATTCCAGTTGCCGATGTAGAACCTGGACAGAAAAGCGGAATAGGCTGAGAAGAGGGAATGCGCATAGAATGTATTCCAAAGCCCAACGGTGTTCTACGGGGAAGGAAATGGCGTAACCCGAGGAATGATGGTAAGGGAGGCAATACACCCTCGCTTGAATAACATATGTGCTACCTCTCTCCTTCCGTGCGTAGGCAAGGGACCTATCCAGGTCAAGTCAACCCAGTAGACTCACTCCCTATCCAGGTCCGTCTCCTTGAAGCCCCAAAACGACGGATCCAACTCCGGCGGGTGCGCATGGCCGCTTATGCCCAGCGGGTCTAGGTCAGCGGCGAAGTGCCCCAACACCTGCAATCCGGGGCTTGCAGTAAAGGAGTCAATATTGCGCATTCCCCGTACTATGAGGTCATGCGGACTTGATAACACCATAATCAAGAAGACCAACCTGGTAGGCGCGGATGAGCAGCAAAAGCCGCATGCTCTCCTGCACTGTCTGATTGGAGACGGCCGCTGCTGAGAACGGCGACATATGCAATGTGCCCTTCTCAAAAGCATCGAATGCCTCGGCCATTGCTTCGCCCGACACTCCTTGATCCAGGTTGCGGAAAAAGGCATGCCAAGTGCGGTCCACTGAGCTGGGGTCTTTGTGATACCGCTCCTCAAGCTCCTCGAGATAGGTAATACTGGTCCCCTCATTGAAGGAGTCCTTGAGCTTGGCAAGAGGCACCGGTTTAGGTTCCGCGGGATTCCATGCACAAGACGTCGTGTGCACGCCAAACCGGCCCAACCGCAGCATGCAAAGGAGTCCTGGAACTCCTTCAGCCGCCGCGCGCTTTGCGGCGGCTGCTAACGCCATGTATGTACCGGAGTCTGCGCAGCCGATTCGCCGCTAAGCTAACTCTCAGCGGAACTGCCGCGACCGTCAATATGCATCTGCGAGTATTTCCTTTACCACTTTTAACAAAATCTTATGGAAATGGCGCATTGTGTTAATCCGTTGCCGGAACAAAATCGTACATGATATCATGACAAGCTCAGTTAACCGTGCTGTTGGCTCAACAGCGCGTACAAGACAGTAATTCAATGCGTTAACGGCAAATTGTCTACAAAAAGTTGAATTGTATTATCCTAGTATTCAGCCTGTCTGATAGTCTTTTCGTATAAAAAGACAGAGTTCGGATAGTATAAATAATGAACTCATAAAGAAAACATCGTGACAGGCAGATCAAAGGCTGCATGGTGGGACTTTTGGATTGTCGCTTCCACTTCGGAACTTCAGTCAAAAAGGTCACTCTAAGACTGAGTCGCATATCGCCGGAATTTTGTTTGGCAATATCAGCCATATCTCAATCCCTGCATGTAAAGTCGGACTGCGTGGGTTAAGGGTTACCTTGCGCAGCAAGCGTCAGCGCACCAAAGAAGGTTATAAGAGGCATCGATAAAAATTTATACTTGGTATTCTGTTGGTATTGACCTTGGGCTACTGGCGGAGGAATACCTCGTCGGAGATTCATATGACATGCGTGCCCTGCCTGTCGGCCCAAGCCAACAGGACTATGGGTAGGACTATGTCCAGGTCGTGCTTCCCGCAGCACACCTTTGACAGCGAAACATCTCACCAGATGCACCTGATATTGTATGCCATGCTCTCTCGTTTAAGTCGTGAACCCGCAATCCGCCGAAACATCTGCCCGCGCAGCCACCCGGTTGAACATTTGTGAACCTTCAAGAGCATCTGGACGGACACAAAGGGATCCGCAAGCACCTTAAATCCAGATCGTACTTTAAAAAAGGTGCTATTACCAACATAGCTATTCATAGCTTTCCCCAGCTTAGTCCAAAGAACGTAGCGACAGCATCGCACCTGAGCCACCTGTGCTTTCACACATACCTGCATATTAAGATCGCCGAGTCAGCCGCCCATCCCGCCAAATGTGTCCCGACCCCGTCCGCGAGGCCGCCATTCCGATGCTCACTTACTCACTGCATTGCCCCCAATTTAAGGGCCAGCTTCTGAATGACTCTGCTTAGCAGTCTGACCCTTCGTGGACAGCAGATACGGAAACGCCGTGAAGCTCCTGGGCGCACAGCCTGCTAAGCCGAATGCATACATCATCGGGTGTACGAATCTCCTGGATGGTGACCAGCACGGTCGAAGTGTGTCCACCTTGCGCGTGCAAGTTCACGGCATATCGGACCCATGGAATGGACGGACTGCTTACCAGCGACTTTCACAATCTTTGTGGTAACCAAACTCACGGGTGCGGGGCCTGTGCGTGTGTCGAAATTAGCCAGGGAGAAGAACAGGGCAGGGCGATATGAACAGCCACGTGCCGGCTGGGCAGGCACACGTACTAACTACCAAAACCACTTAACCACAATAGTAGACCCAACTGCCCCTATGCGTCCGCCCCTGACGATGCTTCATTCATGTAAGGATCGCATCTGACCCAAAGTTATGATACACTTTCGGTTTTTGTCACATACTGCATTATAGTTCAACCCTGGAGAACACAGGATGCAGTCAACCGCACATTGCTGTGAGCCCACAATTCTTCCACAGCACTACCCTGTCCGCTCTTACGAGGCGGTTAAAATGGCACGGTGGTGCATCATGTCTGCCGGCTGGTGCGGTAACATTATGCTGATAAAAATGCTCAGCCATGTGGATATATATTTTTTCGAGATTTTCTAATACGATCATCCCGCATCTTCATCATCGCGCCATTTGTCTCTTCACATGTCATCTCATGTTTGCTGATGTTTGTTAGTATGACCCGCAATGGCTCCGGCCCACCGGTACCGTGCTGCGCCTACCGGTTGGCAGGTGAATGTACCAACGCTCAGAGCAGTTGGATTTAATTTACTCGGCCATATTTTACGGCCATATTGTCGGAGCCACAGATCCTCAAGGCCACACGATACGCAATTTGTGGCTCTACATGTTTGCCGTAGTAGTTGAGCTGGTGGGGGCAGTAAGGGTCTGAGGTGAGCGGTAGCGGTCATAACCCCCCGGTCTACTCGCTGGCACTCTACCCTCTTCTGCCGCATCTGGCAAGCCGTGGAAGCCCCCCTAGCCCCAGAACCACACATCTTCTTAGCCGAGTATGAGAAGCTTGAGGCCCCCCTCGTGCCCTTCCCTCCCTGCACAGTGAAATATGTGTGACACGCACAATTCCCATGGGAGTCGATTGACATACTACATATTTTCCCACTCTTGACAACTTGTTCCAGAATGGTTCCAAGTGGCTTCTTCAATGCCCCACTGCACCTGGAGCAACCGACGGGGACCTGCAGGACGCAAGATTCTCGTCCTCGTATTAGGAGATGCGAACCAAAGCAAGCAGATGGCGGGTGGGGTGGGGGGCGGCGCGGCTGTGCTTTGAAGAGGAGGCAGCGCAACAGGCGGGGTGAGCGGGAGTGGATGGGGACGACGGAAGAACCGGGGTGGGGGTGGGGAAGCAGGGAGGGGGGTATGGAGAGAATCGTCGTCGGCACCCCGCAGGGCGTATGCATGAGGATATGCGGGCACGCTGCGGCGCGTGTAGCTCTTCTTGTTACAATATCCGGCACTATTACGTTCTCCGTTCCATCCCGATTTCCCCACCGGCACCAGGAGCGGTTCGGGCTCTCTGCGCGCATGGCAGAGTGGACGGCTGGACCCCTGGGGCACCTCCACCAGCGACACATGGTTCCGGCAGGTGGGGGGAGAGGGGAAGGGGGGTGTAGAGGGAGGGGAGCAGGTAGAGGGAGGGGAGCAGGTAGGGGAGAGGTGAAGAGAGGGGGACAGACATAGGGGTATGTGTGTGTGCGCGCGAATGGTTGGTGCATGTGTGCTACAGGAAAAAAATGGGAAGAACCGAAACAGAGCCGTACACGTGTGTGTGTGTGAACGTGTGTGTGTGTGTACGTGTGTGTGTGTGTATGCATGTCGGGGAAAAGAAAGTGCGTGCGTTCCCCCCAACCACAACCCCAGCCCCCAGCCCCGGCCCCAGCGCATGCAGCCTGCTAACAGGTAAGCCACAAGTTGTGGTGACTGTTGCGGCATCTCCTCCGTGGCTGCACTTCTATGAGCACAAATCTGATGATGTAGTCCCCACCCTTACCCCGAACACACACACACACACACACACACACTCTTCTGCACACTCTCTTGTGCACACTCTCACGTCCAACGCCCCCTCCCCTCAACCCTGACGAATTTCTTTCCCGGATGGCAAACACGCAGGTTGAGAAACAGACACGCAATCCATACGGCCCATCTCGGCCCGGGTACGGCAGCCTTGGAGATGAGGATGACGACAGCGGCGAGTGGAGCCCCAGTCGCCGGGTACCTGGCTGGAGCCCCCCGGGTGGGTCCCGCGGCCTCTTAAGAGGTGGAGAGGGCTGGAGTGGGGGTTTGTGTTTGCCGTTTAAGAGTGGGTGGATAAATGGGAGTTGTAGCAGTGAGTGGGATCTGGTTGAATGAGTGGGAGAGCGGGGGTCAGGGCAATGCACGTATCGTTGTGTGTATGGTTCTGGGACGTGGGCATCAGGGGATTGGGACGACAAGTACGGAAACTGGCGGGTACAGGAATTGACCCATGAGCTATACGGCCTACGGAAAGCTATAGCTGCAAATCTACCCAACACCGTATCAGCTGATAGCCGTACAAGCGTATTTAGGAGGGGGTCCTGGGGTATCGGTAAGACAGCATAATAACATATGTGCGGTCGACGATTCTAATCGTGTTTTCTTCATTCACGGAATATCCTTTTCTTTGATAATAATGTTTGTAGACCATTCTCTTTTATCTTAGTTATTTTAATTTTAAGGGCATGCATCAATGGTCATACTCGGGATCCATGCTTCATCCATGCATAATTTGCCTCTTGCAAACGTTGGACTTGGAAATGGGCCGATAAGGCCCCCACCCTGGCCCTCACCCTGGCCCCCGCCCTGAAACCAACCCTGGCCCTCACCCTGGCCCCTGCCCTAGCACTCGACCTGGCCCCCGCCCTGGCCCTTGCACTGGTCACGCCACAGGGCGTGGGGAACAAGTGTGACGACACCCCTTAATTCACCTGAGCTCGACCTTGTTTGACTATTTCTTTTCTGGTTGTGCCTTTCCCTCTCAACCATCTCACCTTGAGCTTGCCCGCTTGGATGCCAACAAGACTCTCTATCACCGACCGGATTACATCCTACTTGTACCTGTGACCGCCGACATTCCATATCAGCGATTTTATCGGTACGTCCCGAAAATCAAATACCAGGCCTGGTACAACATAGCCTATAAATTACATACAGGTGCACACTATACCGTTCACCCACGCTGGACTAGCTGAACGCGTTGGCATATCGCAAGTTGCAGGCCCTCAGGCACACTACATCGGACGGGTCGTCCGGGTCCTGCATAGCATGAGCGTCGGCCGTTGGCTCTCATTCTGTGGCGGTATGAGAATATTTAGGCGATACATCTATTGATTGAATAGGTTGGCATGGGCCTTCACCCAGATCGAGGTAGAAATGGCAAACGTTTTGTGTGAGCTCTCAACGGCAATTGCCATTGTCGTGTCCATTCCATAGTGGCTTATTTTAAAGGTGCCCCGTGTATGAGAAGGATGAGGCACTTAGGACTCGGTGCTGTTTTCCATACTCGATCTACCTGGGCGTCATGCATAATGTCAGAACACATCTGCACTCAGATCGATGTCCGCACGGGAAAGCAATGTGCCGAGGCTGACGCCACCGCCCCCACCACTGCCAGCAGGTGTTGCTGCCGGTTATGGACTCGAGCAATACGCGTGGGGTGAATCCCCTGTCCCCGCAGCCGTAGCTGTGGTTGGCGGCCGTGACCACGGACGCAGATGGTCAAAGTGCGTGCAGCGCTTCCATGACCATGACGGGCGCTCCACTTGCCAATTCGTCCGTCCTTCCCATCAGGAACTTAACTTGACCTGCAGTCACGTCCCGCGGCATTCCCCATCTGCTCCTCACGGTACGTTCACGGTCCACGTGGGGTTGCATTGAATAAACGTAACAAATGCCATGCTCGGCATTACCCTGATCAGAACAGTTATCGGGATGATAATATACAAAGGACCCTGCCGCAGTAGCGCACCAAGCAGCAAAAGGGTTGAGGGCTAGCCTAGGTACGCGAAGGAGCAGCGTGGCCGCCGACTCTAGTCATCATTGGCATTATTACGGTATTCACATTTCAACGTTCAGTGATCAGCGACGACCTAGCATGGACGACGCTGCAATGCTTCTTGTAACTTACCCATCATGGGAGCCCAAGACATCCGCAACCCCCACTTTCCACATACCCCAGCTCCTGTGCGCATGCCCCAATCCCTTGTCCGGTAATCCTTCGGAATCATCATAATTCCTTGTGATCATACTCCCATCCCCGGGGGCCCCCACACATGACGTCATCATCCACCATTCTCACGCCATCATCCACACCTGCAGCTCGCCGATATCGGCAAAAGTTTACCCTATCCTTCTGATGCCCCTCCAGTCGCAGATCTACTATACATCTGTCGATTTAGATACAAAGAAATAGCAAGACATTACAACCTCTCCGTGCTTCAACAGGGGTGGCACTTATCCAGATCCTCCGAACTATCGTTATGACATATTCCCATCCCATCCAACTCCAGGGAGGAAGCCGCCACCACCGCCTTCAATCCACGAATCATCACCTGCGGCATGTGTTCAGTCAGCCTCAAGCATTGGTGTAGTCTCATACTGAAGGGCTGACTCGATGGGATGAATTGATTGCTCTTGGTCAGGATAAAGTAAATACTGGTAAGCTGGGCTTCGCTTAGTACTTGGCTAAGCCAGCCACGGTCCCCGGCCAACGAATGAAGTGAAAAGCTTAGTGTGGGCAAAAAAGGATTGGGCATCACAGCACCAGCGGGTGCTGGGTCCGATGTCATCAATCACCCCGGCCCCTATCAACAAGCGCAGATTCCATCTACCGTGTTTGGATCACACAAGGGCACCTTACGGCACTCGCGAACGTAATTCTTAGAAATTCTCTAATTCATGCCAGTGCGTTTCCATTTTCCTTACCCATAACACTGCAACTGTTATTCTGCTCCGCTTCCTTCCACCTCGTATGAGCCCCAGTAAACCTGAAAGCCCATCCCGCGTGCATGGATGTGAATGGAAAGAACCCGTGAAAAGGTAAAGGATTGTGCCGTAGCAGGCGGAAGGCTTCCGCAAGGACGGCAACGTCCTTGACTCACCAATGACTCACCTTGGGCTACGATAGCCTCCCCAAAGACAGATTCTACACGCTCCGAATGTTCTTTACTTTACGCGTACAAAATCCGCTTTGTGAAGGAAACCTATTGACTACCCTATCTATGCCACCCTACCCTTTCATGTCAGCTATAGTTTTTAAAGCATAAATGGTATTTGAGCACGAAGAATGGTGCCTTGTTGTGCATATTTCCAAGCCACGAATAGAACATGAAAGGAATGATGCGACCCGACGCCGTACGCGGTGATCTGAGTACATAGCTTGCTATGATACCGGGGTATAGCATAGGGAATTGTGAATACTCTTAAATAGTTATCCGAATAAAGGCACCTATTTCTTTTTATCATATATAAATATAATATAAACGTGTCAGTCGCTATCATGTCTGAGAAGAAGGTATTTGCGGCCAAGAGGAGATTGAAGTGCGTTTAATGCGGCGCTGTGACTTCGCTGAAGCCAGAAACGCAACCGCGAAGTTGCCAACCGGTATTGCCTATGAGTACGTCCGTGTCGACGCGTCGCACAAGCGCCGAGAACATCGTCAAAAGGGTGAACTTTTTTCCGTAATGAGAAACTTAAATAATTTTATTGACTCACATGTTTGATGGAAATTTGTCCACATGCCGCATGGCGAACCATACCGGCACCTTCGCCCCTGGCCAACCCGTCGGATTGCTTCTCATACTGCTGCAGCATCTGATTTTTCTGTGGTGCGTGCCTACCTATATAAACCAGGACATGAATAACATGTCATACCGGCCGTATTTCTCGGATTGGTTGTATCTGTTGCACCATCGCTTTGGCTGCTCCCGTGCGGCAACAGGTTCGAGCTCGTGCGTCACATAACGGTCCGGGCGCACAGATGAGGAGGTCACGGTGTTGTAATTCTGAAGTTTAAGGAATTCACATGCGCATGTTGTGTTTCTTTGGTTTGCTTATTAGGGGCGTGCACGGGGATATAAATTGAATGTTGTGATATCTATGGTACGCTTCAGCCACAGGACTAATCATTAACCTTAATCATAAGCCTTCCTGAGCAAGACACCTCCGCGCATACAGATTACGGACTTTTGCCAGAAGCGGCCAGAATACGTGACTGGGTACTGCTATCATCATTACGAAAACGTTATGATGACAGCATCCAGCTATCGTGCCAGAATACACAATGTGAGCGGGTTACGGGCGCCCAGGGGCAGGAGTCAGGTAGTTGGTGATAGTGGCACAAGCAACCGATGTGCAGCCCTTCCAATATAAAGGCAATGGCTCATCACCGGTAAGCGCCGTATACATATATGTACAGATGTATACAAAATGTACAACAATGACATAATAAAAGCCTATTGGTCGTGTTGCTCGCTTTGATGTATATCGTTGCGCCATTTGTGCACCTACTGTACCGCAGGTGGGCCATACGCTGGCGTCGCTCATGATGGATGCAAATGCCGTCGTGGCATTGCTTGAGCGTTGCCAGGCTGCCACAGTGGTTGAGCTTGAGTCTGGCAACATCACGGCGGAGCTAACCTTCCATCACCGCTTCGCAGCGTCAGTGCCTTTTCGTGTGGAGGTACGCATAGCAGGTATGTGTCAATTATACGGTGCATGTGCAGTTAGGCATAGCAAGCCCGCCGACTTTTGCCATTGCTGGGCTAAAACATTCACCAACAACAACGCAGTGAAAGAGCCGATTGCTGATGTGTATGTAATTTGTGCCAGCTGCTGGCGACGGGCCGCGGCGACGGGCCGCGACACCAACACCAACACCAACGGTTCTACGAACAGAATTCGCCGGATACTCATTTTGTCGCTGCCGCACTTAATCAAGACATACGGAATAAATGAGCCGTGACCAGTGTAGAAGTCTAAATCGGCGTAACGGGATCACGATGAGGGAGGTAACAAGCACGCAGTGGACACAGCACACCGCGTCAACTGCAAGGCTAACGTTATGTAGAAGGCTTTTGTAACGCCCCATAAGTGCACTTCCATGGCATCAGCATCAGCGGCTTGCTAAATAAGAGGGCCTTAAGGTACCAGGTATAAAGCCATTCAAGGAAAGCCTGCCCTACGTACCCGCCATCTCCTGTTCCTTGCCCAGAAGCGCAAGCAGTATCATTTGCATCTGCGTGTCTCCACTTCTCTGGCATCAGTCTGCAAATATATCGATGGACTCCGCCAAGTTGGTCCCCAACAGCGACAGGGCCCTCCTTTTCCTGAACCACCGCCCGTTCCCACATGGTCTTGGCGCCATGCAGCAAGACGAATGGGGTCTGCTCCACGCAAGCGGCCTCCACCTGACTGGCCCAATCCGGCCCAATCCTGCTAAACCGGCGGGTACTGCGAGGGGCCTGAAGCTAGGGTCGCACAGCTTTGAAAGCTGTACGGCAGCGGTGCTGGGTCTACGAGTTCCCCGGGTGCGGGAGCAGCAGCTGGCGCTCTGGTTCACAGCGGGTACGAGGTGGGGGAGCGGGTTAAGGGGCCAGGATGGCGGGTAGGAGGGGCTCTTGCTTGTGCCGTACACCTGCATCAGTTATTCAGTTTACAGTTCACTACTATTTGCGTTTCCTTATTATGGGTATTAAGGTCGCGAACTTAACGAACCAAGCACCCAAACAATCTATTGAATTCTTCCTTGGAGGTTGGTATCTTGGTGTGTGTATGTGTGTGTGTGTGTGTGTGTGTGTGTGTGTGTGTGTGTGTGTGATTGCTGAGCACTCGCGTTTCTCCCCTTCCCCCTTCCTCTCTGCCTCCAGTTGAGGTTTCCAGCATTTCTCCTCCACCCTCCCCCTCGTCTCCCCCTTCCCTCCTTCCCCCTTATCTTCCGGCGGCCACGGGCCTCCACCACGTGCCCCTCAGGCCCTTCTGCCGGCCGCTGACGCTGTCTCCAGTGGTTGCTGCGTCGCTGCCATCTGGACTTGGCTATGTGTGAACATCTGGTACATCTGGTACGGCGTACAGCGGAGCTGGCACGATATGACAATATTCAGTATGTGCGAATGGGGACCCTTCCTAACCGACGAAGTTTTGTAGGTTAGCGTGATGTTGCGTTTCGACTACATTCATCTGTTTCTTTCTCTCGCCCTTTGTATTCTCCTCTGCCTTTAACGGTTTTCTGCGCTGATCTTACGACCAGGCAACTAACAAGTGATTACCCTGCTGGCAGCCAACCGCCGCCTCCAGCCTCGTCTCCCTGGGGGCATTTGCGATGTGCAGTTTGGCGTAATCATTACATGTTGCAGTACGGCTTTTGGCTTCTGATATGCATTCACACAAATTCAGACGCTCGTTTTTCCTCTGTACGATTGATTTGTTATCAACTGATTTTTCGTTTTCCGTTCCTCTCTACCGTTTCTCCTTTCTTCCTCCAAAACTCCCTCCTGCTTTCGTCTTTGGTTTCCATGCATTTGTTTTAAATAACCTCCCGCCCAACATTAGTAATTTGTGTTTTCAACATCAATTCCGGTTCTAGTCTAATTGCTTCTCCCCCTGCCTCTCCGCCCTCCCTCGGTCTCTTCCTCGGGCCCCACCTAGGGGTATTTGCCATGTAAACAGGCTCTCCCCCTCCCTTCCCCACGACAACACCGCAGCATCTTCTGCATCGACTTCTGTTCAGTGCTGTCCCGGGGCAGTCAATATCGGGTGGAGAGCCTGCTGGTGAGACACACCAACAACTTCATCATGCCGACTTCATCTTGCCATCATCCAGCAGGGAGCAGGTGGGGAGGTGGGCTGAGGAGGGGTCGGGGAAGAAGCTAGGTGAGGGTTTAGGGGGCTTGTTATGGGGAAAAAGGGAAGGGACCACGTGAAAGGACAGGGGAGAGGGCAGAGCAGGACCGGGCAGAGGGGGAAGGGGCGGTAGTGGGGAGGGCCCAGGGGAGGAGGTTCAATAGGTCATCATCAGTACTCATCATACCGCCCCGTCCTTTGAGGGCCGCTTTTGATCCGTATTGGGCTATATTAATGGCAGTTTTTCGCTGCACTTTTTGCGGGAATCTCCTACTCCTGGGAAGGGGGGGCCTAGCCCGGGTTGGGTGGGTGGGTTGGTCGGGTCAGGGCGGGTTAGTTTGAATGCAATACAGGGGGGTCGGGAGGAGCTCGCGCATGACAGCGACCAGCGGTCACTAGCGGTCACTAGGCAGGGGCATATGATAAGCGATGGACCCGGGTGCTACACAGGGGCGCGTATTACTTTTTCGGTGTGGTGTAAACGTGTGAACCACCTGCTGGCTGATAGCTGTTGAGCGGCTGTAGACAGAGGGATGCAGCGAGGGAGGTGGTGGGTCATCGGGCGAGCCAAAGCAGCGTATGCTTGTTTTCACGGGTTGATATGGAGTGGAGTTGGAATGGTAGATGCAACGTGGACTGCACAACGAGGAAAGGTGGGAAGACAGTTTTCACTGCCTGGTACAAACACTCGCTGACCCACGGTTGTTGCTTCCAGCTTTGTGGGCTGCTGAGAATAGTGGTGGTGGTGGTGCTGCTCCTGCTGCACCCAGCAGAGAACTCTGAATACGCCACGTTTCGTAATCTTGAGGAATAATTGTAGTTATTACTCAGCGCCTACTTCGGAACGATAAAGATTCAGGTGTGAGCTTGCGCGTGCAGGGTCGGAGCTGGGGTCAGCATCCCAGGGATTTCACGAAAGGAAGCCTTAACCTACCTGGGGTGAATTGTTGGAGAGGCAACTTGGACTGCAGCCTTGTACGTTCCTTGCTAAGCAACAGCTCAGCAGCTGATGTTGGGGACCAAATAGCTGTTGTTGGGGATAGGCGTTGTCAAGGGCCGCCAGCTCCATGAGCTGCCCATGATCCTCGGATGCGGCAGCCTTGTAGAGGCCTTCGGTGCGTACGTACGAGCCTCAGCTTACACATATCGCTGCATTGCTCGGTGCCCCAAACCAATCTTGTTGGGACATGGCGGGCCTAATATATAAAATCAATACACGCAGCTGCCGAATGACATACACCAACGAGATCCATCCGCTTCTGGTGGGTATGGCTTGCGGTGGGCGGGGACGGGTAAAAGTGGTGGGCTGAATAGGGGGGCGGAGGGAAGTGGCGCCCAGGTTTACATAAGGCGCCCAGCAGGGTTTTTATCAGGGGAGGGAAGGGGGAGGATGGCAAATAGGCGTGCACCGCCATGCACGCGTTCGGACTCTGCACTGCTGTCTGCCGAAGAGCCTTCCCCCAAATCGCATGATGTTCAGTGCGGAAGGTCAGGGGGGAGCGTGGCGGTTTGGAAGCAGGGAGGGCCATAAAACTCCATCAAGGGGTCTTCAAGGTTTCTAACGGTTATTTCAAGGCTGTTATGACGGGTTTCGGAGCCGCCAGATCCGGACCCGATGGGAGGCTGGGAAAATGACAACCTCCTGCCCTGACGTGACGCAATCACAGATCAGCCGCCTCAGTCCACCAGTGCAGAGAAGGGGAGGCCAACCTCTAACGTTCCCCCACCGTCGCAGGGCATCGTGAGATATCGGAACCTACCTGGAGGGAAAGATGTGCTATGGGGTTTTCATCCTGTATACTTCGAAGCACGTGCTGAGCGGCGAGAAGGCCCTGATAAGACTGGTAGGTACGGCATCGGATACGTATTAGTTGGTGGTGATCGGTTGGCTATTACTCGTATTAGCACGGTTGCTTGGGCGGGACGCTTCAGGAAATCGGCATCTCCGCATGTGGGCACTGGGCAGCTTAATGGCTCTATGGGGTGGAGTGACTGGGATGGGTTGAGTCAGCTGGACTCAATGCCGTTTGCAAGGCGGTCGTATTGGAAGAGAGAGGATTGTATTTCACCACGGCCGTTACCATCTGAGTTCGTGTACACAAACACAGGTGTGTTTGTATGTGTGTGTTTGCGGACTTAAGCTTTGCAAGGTATTTTAGGGATCAGGCTCATTGCGCTGTGGGGGGTGTGGCGCGGGGGGGAGAAGTAAGGATATAACTTTTCGCAATATTTTCTGTGGCACTGCAACCCTCCGGCACCGGCCAGCCCCTGTCTATGCTGTCCCCATTGTGACCCGCGGGTCAGGCGCCGTCGGGACCTACATCACCGAGCCAACGGGGCTTCCGCCGCAAGGTATGAAGGCGGGGCCTGGAGGAGGGCGGGGGCTGGAGCCAAATGGAAGAGGGCAGGCTGTGCATTAAGGCATTTTAAGTGGCGCTCGGATCCGAACCTTAGCGGAACCCACACACATACATATACATGCTGGTGGTGGGTACTGAACCCGGGAATATCACCGCGTGGGTGAATGGATGAGGGTGCCCCGAAATACGGGACTGCCGGTAGTGGCCACGGGTGAAGCAAAACCCCCCAATCCTACAGACATATACATGCACATACACATAAACACGCGCACGGACGCGCATGTTATTGCTTATTTTGGGCTGGGGTTTTGGTCTCCTCTGTTGAACCCATATTCCCCCGCCCGCCCGCCGTGTTCAAATTCCTATTCCGGTAATTTCTCGACTCTATCCGGTATTTTTTTATTTACTTTACAAACCCTTGTTATTCCCCGCTTGATGGCACCAGGGCGGCCCTGCAGGCGACCGACGGGAATGGTTAACTATGGCCGCGATGGAGGGGAAGGTGGCGGCGTGCTCTCGGGGTGCGGTTGTCGGATCCCAAGCACGATGCTGTCAAGTGAGTGTGCGAGGCCGCAAGTGGTCTCTGAAATGGTGGAAGGCGGATTATACCGCCTCCTCGTGGCATACCGCCTACCGTTCAAAGTTTGCGTAAGAATTGATTGAAAAAGTGCGCTTCCATTGTGGTTTCGTGTAAGAGGTGAAGATTTGTGTCCTGGTACCGCTGCTTGGGAAGTGGGCGAAAATGGACGCCCTTGCAGCTGAAGGCCCATAATGTGCCAACCAAATTATAAATGTTCCTGCCTTTTGAGAACTTATTTACTTATATGTATTATGTTCTTTACATGAATGCGTTCCCCTTCACGGCTGTAGGTATTTCCGTCTGCACATCCCCTTTTTCGCTCCTGTCCACACGCTGTTATCGTGGCGGTCATGCGCGACGGTGGTGGTCATGCTGCACTTAACGCACGCAGTGTCGCACGGCACGGATTTGGTGACCCAGGTAAAATTAAATTTAAATAAATCTATTCATACCACGACTATACGATTATATTTAATTCCCTATTCACTTGATAAGGTCCGCAACCGTCGTTGCCAGCTCGTGGCACCGCTTGCTTACGGCTACGTCCAATACATCTATGACTCTTTTAAGTGCTATTAGCATCAGCTTGTGGGTATCTCAACATTAAGGGTTCTTTTTAAACATATTATCTCATGTTTCTTAAGAATCAGATCACATTAGCTGTAAGAAACGTAAAACACGGGCCCCAAAGTTGTATTGGTTCTATTTTTGCCATAATAGCTATAGATTCGCCATTAACAATAAAAGAAGCCTGACCTAAAGCATCACCCACAACTAATATGTTATCCCATAATTTTATGTACTTCACGATGAGGCTCTGGGCTATGTGCTCGTGCTTCCCTTCCGACTAATGATTGCTAATTACAGCAGCAACACGCTCCTGCCCCTCCCCTCCCCTCCCCGCCCCTAGCTTTCTAGGCTATGCTTATAAGCAATTGCAGGATTTATCCTTACCCTATGATAATCTTCAGTGATTATGTTTCAAAACGTGCAAACCCTACCTTGGCAAAGGGTTTTATCATTTCATTTTTCAGGTATCAGGGTAAAGATGTTTTCTTTTAAGTCAAATCTTTTGTGCTTTCGTATCGGCTGAGTGCAGATGGTCGACATGCTGATTAGCCGAATCGACCGGGCCATGGAGGACATGGGGCCACGTCGGCACCTTATCGGAGGAAGATGAGGACGAGGACGTGGACGCCGCGGGCATTGCTGGGGGCAGGCATCGCCAGCGCCGTGGTGGTGTAGCTGTGGCGGGCGAGCATAGCGATGAGGGCGAGGATGAGATGGATGATTTGGACATGGACGAAGACGATGAGGAGGAGTTGGTTTTGGGTTTGTTAGCCGATGAGCCCCTCAGGTACTGCCGTTCTTCAGGGCTAAGCCTCATTATCTCTCTCATCTCCATTTCGCGGACGTAATCGCAGGTGATGACCACGACCCCCACGACCCGTTTGCCGATCCGCATAATGGCCCTGGCGATGGGAACATTGCAGCCCTGGGACGTGAGGGCGAGATGGCAATGGCCATGGCGGATGGCGTCGACCAAGATGAGGATGATGGGGAGGACCGTGGCGAGGACGAGGATGACGGCAATTGCGGCGAGGTGGAGGACGACGACGACGACACAGAACGTGATTATGATGAGAAAGATTACGATGGAGCTGACGACGGCGGCGATGGCCGTGGCGGACAGATGGAAGCCGGTGCGTGTGATTGAAGGTGCTGCGGCGGGCCGGTGCGGCGGAAACACGGGAGGAGTTGTTGAAAGGCTTCTTGCTGGCTAACTGAGTGAATGACTGATTGGCGTTTGCGCCTCGCCGTTTTCGCGTCCCAGATGCCTTTTACGCCAATCGCAGGCCCAGACAGTGACATGTTCCCAATCGTCATCCATGGCGCCCGGCGCAGTCCAGGCGGAACACTCGCGGCACAGTTCCATGTGCCTGGCGACCTTGACGACCTGGGCCTCAAATGGGGGCGTACCGCAGGTTGGCCTCAATGCGCTGGCTGAGATCTTGCAAGCCGGAGACTGGGGCGGCGGAACGGGCCAGCGCAATCGGACCTTTAGGTGGGTTGACATTTTTTGCCGGATTACCATGTATTGCGTGGAGAGGCGATTGTGTTAAGAAAATGATGGTGTTTGGATTCGATCGCATCGCAAGAAGTGTTTTAGGAATAACCTCGGTGTATTCAGGTCGATGGTGTTTTACTGGCAACCAAGGCAGGGAATTGTGATGTGATTTATGTTCCCTTTACGAACAAATATTTCTGGTTGTGCATGCTTTTGCGGTTGCTGCTTTGTACGCTGTTGCTGCCTGCCGCCGTTGAGTCACTTCGTAGGTACCGCCTGGTTGGCGCCGATGGAGCGAATGCGGTCATGGTGACTGGCGGAGGCACCACCACAGCTGGGCAAGGCAACATTAGCCCCGCTCAGCTGTTCAGCCTGGCGACCACCCTCATGCCCACACAGCACCGGCTGTTATTGGTGCGCAGCAGTGGGAGTGACTCCGCAGCGGCTGCCTCCGTGGCGCTGGCGGCCTCTAATTCTCTTCCGCTTGGTATATAGCTCAGCAGGGCACCCTGGGTCCGGGGGTCACAGGCGGCGCGCTCATGTCTATACCGTACGCGTTCTGTTTATGGGCCATGGGAATCTGTATTTGCCTCGCGCATTTGCCTCGCGGGAAGGGATCGCGTCTGCGCAAACTGAGGGAAAATGAATCGATTTCATGCATCATTTTTTAACTAATGATATATTCATCATAGGGTAACCACGAGACCCTATCGGAGGTCCACATTTTCATTTTTAGCCGAGGGAGTCCTTCCCACACGCACGCACACATCTGCATACAGACGTGGATTATACCTGGCATTACTTCATCACCCTACAGTTCGTCGCTGTGTGAAGATTATCGTATTGCAATTTTTAGTTTTAACCTTGACTCGTTAGAGGTTGCTCTGTCCTCCAAATAGACAGCTTGTTGCTTGAAGCGGTTTCATCATGGCTGCTTCCTGGGTCTTCGTTTTGTCCGAGGTAGCTCCGTTCTCGATGTCAAAGTATTTCAAGCTTCCTTGCCATTGCCTTGTTTTGTGATGCAAGTCCCAATATACACGTCGCAACAGATGCTAACGGCAATCCACAACATGATCGGCGAGACACTAATGGACGCCGTGCTAGTGCTAATGAACGCCAATGCATTCGGGTTTGGCGGCGGCACGCAGCCAGGTATGGTGAACTCGTTCATGCCCCGCGGCTTTGCTGGCATTGACGACCTTGCCCGTGCCCTGGGGGAGCCACCATACCCGGGGGGAGCAGGCGGGGCCCGGGGTGTGCGGGAGGAGCAGCGTGCAGGGTGAGTATGATGTGGTGTACGCTACTTAAGCAAATGCATTTTCCCTATGCATGATGTGGTGAGCTACCTGACGAACCGTGTGTGTCGCTTTGCCAGCCCTTTGCACGACCTTGAGACCACACATGGGACATACTTAGTGGCTTAGCACGGCGTCATCTCATCCCGGCCCGTCTGGTTAGGCCGGTTCGTCGCGTCGTATGCCATTTTAAAACGCGTTATGGCAGGCTCCCTGGAGTCGCAGCTTATCGCGTTGATGCGGAGCCAGAAGCCACAGCAGCCCTTACAAGCCAACGGGGGTCTCGGGGCACAAGGCGGCAGTACAGCGCAACGGCGGACTGCCCCGATCATGGGGATGGTGCCTGGACCGACAGCGGCACAGCAACCTGGTGGTGATTGGGAGGAAGATTTCCGGCAGGCTAGGGAACGGGTCATGGCGATCCATGAGGCGCTGTTGCGGAGTGAGATGCCATCAATGGTGGCGCCAGGTCCACGGCAGCCCCTTTTACAGCAGCAGGGCGCGATGGCCGGTCGCTGCCGTTGCTGCTGCAACGCCGTTGGCGCCGCCGGCGGCTATGCCTGCAATGACAGGCTTTGCGGTTGAGGATACAACTGTCCCGGAGCGTCCTGTGGGTCCACCCGAGCCGCATAGAGATCAGCAGCCGTCCCGTGGCCCTAGGTACAGGGGGGGTGGATGTGGACATGGCCTTGGTCTCGGAGGCCATAATGGCTGCGTCTCCAGCTGTTGGGAGCGCGCTATTGCCGCTGGCAGGAGAGGCAGCTGTCGCCTCAGGGGCGGTCGAATTAGTGGCGCAGCAGGCGCAACGATTAGCGCCGCATGCGCCTCCAGTAAATGTGGCACGTGCGCAAGGCAACGATATGGAGATGGAGGTGTGCGTCGGAGGTGTGCGGTACAGCTGCTGCTGATAACGCTGCAGCACTGCCGGTCGCTTCGGCTCCAGGTGTAGCGGAGCCAGGCCCAGGTAGCACCCGTTTAGTTGAGACGACGACGTCGGAGATGGACCAATCAGCTTCCTCGGACCCCTTGATAAAGTTAGCACCGGAACAGCAGCCACGGCGACGGCTGCGCCAACCGGCGCGTTGACCGCTGGCGCAAGCGGAACAGACAGCGTTGGCGTTTGCACTGGTAGCACAAGCGCTGCTGTCGCTACGGAGGAAGAGGAGCATTCGCTAGACGATCGGCTTCACCGGGCAGCCTTCCGCAACGCGCTTTTTGTTATTTCCCTAATCAATGCCGCCATGCTCGGTGAGTGACGCAATGATGCAATGACGCAATGACGCAATGACGCAATGACGCAATGCGTATGCAAGTACCACACAGCGTTTAACTTCAGTGAGATGCGGCGTATGATGGGAGTCCCCGAAATAACTAAAATAACTAAATAAATAATTCTGATGTGCCGTCCTCGTTCTTCCTTAAGTGCTAACTGGTCATTCTCGTCTACGTGGGATTGACCTGGCGTTCTTAGCAGCTCTGCCGGTGGGACCTACGCGATGAGGTCATGTACATGTTCGGTGCCGTACTGGATGATGAGCCTCGGGGTGCAACGGCAACAGCGGCGCCCCTGCCAGCTGCGGTGGCAACAGCCAGCGGTCGGTGGCGCCGCACCCTCCGCAGGGGCTGCAGCTGGTGTTGCTGCGGAGACGCCTGCTGCAGGTGGCGTCCGTACGGCTGCAACCCCGGTAGCACATGAAACTGCTGAAACTAATGGCGACGTCGGCAGCGGTACAGCAGCAGGAGGTGCTGGCGCAGCAGGTGCTTAACATGATGACTTGCCGTAGGGTGATGCTAATTATACGCGATGCACTAGGTTTGGTGCCATAGGAACTTCGGGAGGTCTTAATGGAAGCTGCGAGGGCATCAAAGCTTAAGCACGCGTGGTTCGAGCTAGTACGAACCTAAATGTATGCCCTAGCGAAGCTGGAGCCGGAGCCAGTAATTGGTTGATCTGGCCACATGTTAGATCGATTACAAGCATAAACGGCGTGACCTTCTAATACGCTTAATTTTGTACATATCAATAGCCGTTGGACTATTGCTATGCTGTTCGGGCTGGCTGAAGTATTTGTTTAGGGGTGATGCGTCATTATGTAGTCGCGCCTTGATATTGACTCCCCTCATTGCGCGGGCTGTAAAACGGCTGCAATAACTGCGTGGCCGACTCCAAGAAAGCTTTTAACCGTTCGACCATGCTGCTTTGCCGCGGCCCCTCAGCGTGCTGAGCAGGAGCGTCATCGCCGCGAGGAGGAGCGCTGCCTCAATGCTGCCGCTGCAACGGTGACGTCGGGTCCTGCGGATATGGATCTTGCGTCCCTGCTTGCAACCTTCCCGCCAGATGTGCGGGAAGATGTGCTGCTAACCAGCAACAAGGCGCTGCTCGCCACGCTACCGCTGGCACTGCGGGCAGAGACCATTGCATTGCGCAGCCGCTATCAGCGCAACCAGGCCATGGCTGCGGCGGCGGCAGTGGCGGCAGAGCAGCCAGCAGCGCAGGCTGCGCCGGTGCAGGTCTGAATACCCGCGCCGGGGGTCTATGGTGTAGAACCCGTTGTGAACCGGCTTGTTGCGTCACGAATGGTTCCGGGGGCAACACGCAGTGCAGCGGACCCAGTGGGCAAGAAGACCAACACCAAAACAGCGGACGAGCCAGACGAGGTGAGCATTTTATATCTCGATGGCGTTTGGATCTGGGATAAGAATTTGTGACGTGCGTCCGTGCTCCTCGGGTTCCGTATTTCAATCCTACAAATTCATGCAAATTTGAGTTCATGGTAAGATTTTGAAGAGAAAAGCCCGTTTGGGGAGCATGGTGAGCTTGGTAATGTTGTCATGGCTGACATTACTTACTGTATCTATCTTCCGCGGCGGCGATGGTGTACAATCTGTACCTTAACGAGGAGACCATTTTGCCTTCCGTTTGGGTGCAGGCCTTGGACGGCTCGCCACTTCTGGACGACGAAGAACTGCGGGTGCTGGTAGGACTTCCGCGCAGCAGTGGCACGCTGCAACAGGCAGGGGCCCCACTGCAGCGTGTGCTCGGTAATCTATGCGGCCACGCTGCCACATGGCGTGTGCTGCTTGCAATGCTCCTGGACGTCATGCGTCAAGCAGTGCCGGCGGCGCCGCAGGGCTCATGGGTGCATAATGGCCGCGACGGAGACATGGAGGTCGAAGAGGTGTGCACAATGTATCGTTGGAGCTGTCCACCTATCAGAACTGCACTACTATCCCCATGACGTACGCCTAGAGATGAATGCATGGCGGAGTCTGCCGAACAGGCACGGAAGGCGGGTGCTGTGGTGGCCCCCCTGGTGCCTACCGCGGAAGGTGCTTCCGAGAGGGACATGGAGCGGCCGCAGACGGCGGCTGCACCCGTGGGTGTGCCTGCGCAGAGCACGCAGGCAGGGGCTCCTGACCCAACCGCAAAAACAGCGGCAGAGACGGCAACTGAGATCTAGCCGCCGGCCACAATACCAATACCCACTCAGTTATCCGCTGAACGGCATGCAGAGCTGGCGGCGCTGCCATGCCGGCGACGTGCCGACGAGCTGTGCGCCTCCATGGAATCCCTCCTGGGCCCGCTGGTGCCGTTGTTGCTGGCACGGTCGGGCTTGACGGAAGCGGCGCATAGGGTGGCAGGCGTTATACAGGGTTTAGCTTGCGCAGCGCCACAGGCCCATGCAGTGCTGCTCTTGGAGCTTTGCCGTGTGGGCAGCAGTTACGGAGCTGCTGGTGCGCGGGACACAGCATGGCGTATCACGGGCGTGACCACGCAGGGTGGCCATGTACTTCGCGTGCTGCATGCATTACAAGGCTTCCGTTCGCTGCCGGATCGAAAGATGCAGCGGTTACTGTTACGCCCAACCTGGCAGCTGGCACTCATGATGTTGCAGCTGCAGGTCCGAGTTCCAGCACGGCGACACCGTCGCCAAAGAATTACCGTGTAGAGGCGAAAGAGGCGTTCGCCGCGCTCCCTGGGGAGGTACGGAGTGCGTTGCCAACGGCGGCCATGCACCTTGAGCCATCGACATCGACCAGTGCTGGCGCAGTTGCTACTGCACAGCGACGGGAGGAGGAGCGGGCAGCACCGTTCCTGCGCTTCTCGAAGCATCACCGCCGCTTATTGAATGCCTATCTGCGCAGGGCGCCGACCTTGCTGGGAGGGCTTGCTGTCTCCGCTCATGCTGGTAGCTGTGATAACAAGGTCCGCACGACACCCGAGAATGAGGTGCTGGCTCATATGGCTCATTGCGGCTTGCCGATCGTTGCGAGCATGTGTTTGAGGACAGCTTCTAGCTATCAGCTGCGCGGTCAGCCGGCGGAAGAGATGAAGCTGAAGCCCAATGTCACTTTCCAGGTGAAATTAGATTTCAGTTTGCGTCAAAGGTCGTCCCTCCGTCAGTGTGTACCAAATACTTCCTTTTTAACCCTACTTCCCTTCCTTTTCCTTCCCTCTCCTCTCCTGCCCTCCCCTCCAATGCCCTGCCCCTCCTGCCATACCTTTTCCGTACCTTTCTTCATTTGCCCTCCCCTCCCCTCCCGTACCCCTTCTGCCTCCTTATCCTTCCCTGCTCTCCCCTGTCCTCCTCTTTCCTCCCGTTTCCTCACCTGCCTCTCCTGCCGTACCTTTCCGTTGTGCGGACGGTGGGGATGAGGGAGGTGGGGGCAGGGGCCAAACACGGGAGGGGGCACAGGAACCGGTCTGCTGGACCAGCGCCGCCCTGGATGTAGTGGCTGTGGAAATTGCAAGACGGGGGCCCACTGAGCTGTGCGTTGAGCAGCAGCAGCAGCAGACCGCGAGGCATGCCTCAGCGGTGATGCTGTCGCGGGCGTTGGGGGGAAACGCGGCGCGGCTGGTGATGCTGAGGCCCATAGCCGCCGGCAATGTCGTACAGATGCTGACGGCGCATCTGATTGCGGCGGTGGAGTTAGGGCCCGGCAGCGGCAGCGGGACGGCGGCGGCGGCGGCGGCGGCCCAGGCTGCCGCCTTCGCTTTAGATGTCCTCCGCGACCCCCTCAGCGACGCCGATGGGTTGTGGCGGCTTCTGCCGGCGGAGGCATGCGCTGCTCTGGCGGGGATTGCCCAGTTGGGCTGGCGGGCGCCGTACAGGCGGGCTATGGGCCCCACCTATGATTTCCATCACCGCGTGTATGGTTCTGTGGATGAGGGGCCCGGCAGCGGCAGTGCAGGAGAGGACGAGGAGGCGGAGGAGGCGGAGGAAGGGGAGGAAGAGGAACAGGCAAGTGAGACAGACACGGCCGCATCCGAATCCTCCTTTTCAACAGCGGAACGAGGCGGAGGCGGAGAAGGAGTGGTTGGATGGAGGGCAAGGAGATGGCCAGATCGGTGGCACCGGCAGTCTTGAGGCCGGACCGGGGACATGCGGCGGCGTCAGCGGAAGCGGCGCCGTCGGGGTAAGTTCGCGGCGGCTCGGTCGGCCCCCCGCCACAGCGGGTCTTGACACGGCCCAATGCGCTGCGGCGGCGCTGTGGCGGGAAGTGAGACCGCTTGCCGCAGCGGCGGAGGTGCTGCCTCTCGCGCGGATGCACCAGCTGGTACGCCACCTCTCTGAGCTGCTGGCTGCGTGCGCGCGCTCGGCGGCTGCACCACCGTCGCCGCCGCCGCTGCTGTCAGCCTGTGTGCGGGTGCCGCCCCTCTCGCCCCGTGCTTCAGCTGCTTGGCTCAGCGCCCGGCATCCGTACGTGCTGGATGCGCTTCTGTCTGCCTGCACAGGGTGGAGCAGCTGGAGCGCTCTCGCGCGCGGAAGAGCAGCTGGGTCCGCTCCGGATGAGCGCCAAGCGGCAGCAAGCGCCGGGGCATGATCCGCAAAGGGGGGTTTGGCGGAGCCGGCTGGGAGTGCAGGGCTACCGGCCCCGTCCCTGGAGTACTTAGCGCGGCTGGTGGAGGCAGCGGGGCCGGAAGCAGTGCTGATGGGCTCGCCTTTCCGGGCCGAGGAGCGGGAGGAGGGGGAAGGGGCGGAGGAGGGAACGAGGCCGCCCTCTCGCCGGGGTGCAGTTGGCACTGGGCTTCCGGCTTCCGGCCGCTGCTGGGTGCTGCTGGAACTGCTTTGCAGCTACCATGCCGTCATGGGCCAGTCCGAGCAAAGCACGGCATTGGAGCAGAAAATAAATCGGCGGCAGAGGGGAACGTGGAGAGCCGCAGCGGCACCTCCCGCCGGCGGCCCTATATCATCAGCTAGCCCTGGAGGCGGGTGGTGGGCAGGGCGGCGGACGCAATGTTGAGGCACCTGGTGTACGGGGAGGACGCGGACGGCCTCAGTGGGATGTACGGCAATTTGCTACAAAACGTCGTGGACATGCTGGCTGAGGGCTGCAGGTAACTAACAGTGCTATGATGCCCAGCGCTTGCTTTGCACGACAGGGAGCGGATGCCACTCTACAAAGCAACCCGGGGTCGAATTCGGGAGATGATGGTGGTATTGAGATTGGGTGAACCGACAACACGTATACGGCAAGTACGGCACTGATCAGTACCGAAATGTTAGTGGGGTTATTTCGGTCGGTTTGTTTTTTGAAAAGTGTTCACCACTTGGCGCCCACGATGCCATCTCCCACCATCATCACCACCATCATCACCCCCGACCACTCCCCCACCATCATCACCCCCGACCATTCCCCCACCATCATCACCCCCCACGCTTTATTCCGAATGTATGCCCTGGCACACAGGAGCAGAGTTTCAGATGAGTCGGACGCACCGGCAGCTGCCCCTGCCCCTGACCGGAATGGGTGGGAGTCCGGCGGGGAGGTGTCAACTCCTCAGGTGCGGCCCTGCTGACGCGCACTCCACAACCAGTTGATGAGCACGTGACGATGCCAGTCTGGTGGGGATGTCGGGGGTGGGCGGAGCACACCTCATATGGAGGTACGGGGGTACGGCACCAGCTCACTGGGGCGCTTCACGGCGGCTGCCGTAGCTGGCAGCTCCCTCCCACATCCACCTGCGTGGCACCTGCTTTCCATGGCAATAGGGGGGTGCCCCCGCCGCCACTCTGTTTCCTTCAGCAAGGCGATCAAGGTGCTCGCACTTTTGATTTCTCAGCAGCAGCGTCAGGCCTCGTCTGTTCGCCTTCCCTCTCCTCGTTTACACCTGACGTCGGCATGCCCGGGCCACCGAACCATGGGTCACTTGCCCCAGGCGGCCTTCCTAGCGGCGCTCTGCCAGGTGATGATGACATATGCATGGAAAGGGCTTCCGCGGGGCGCGGCCGCGGAGGCAAGGAGTACGGCGGCGGTGGTGCGCCGCCGCCGCTGCTATCCCACCAGCAGCGCCTGTGCCGCATCTGGCTATCCGCGGGACTTCCCTGTGGTGCCGCCAGATCGGCGGGCCTGCCACCGCCGGCACTACTGCGGCTGCTGCCGCTGACGGCAGGTCCAGTTCGACAGACTGCCGCGACTGCGGCGGCGGGGAGGACGTGGTGCGGGCCCGTTGCGGAGGACATTCGGGCCGCGTCAGGCCTTCCGGAGCTGTCGTGTGCCTGGGTGCGGCAGTGCCTCAGCCGGCCCGCGGTCCTTTTGGAGCCTGGAGATTCAGCCGTGGGGGAGCTGGAGCTGGTGGCGGCGTGCTTCCCTGTGCCAGACTCGTGCAGCCGTGGCGGCAGCGGGCGGGCGGCGGCGGCGACGCGACTGCTGGTGCGGGCGGCTGGTGGGGGCCTGGCGGTTTCGGAGCGGCCACCCCTGAAACAGCTGGTTCATCAGCAGGTGAGTAAATGAGTGACCCTCAGGTGTCCAATGGCGCCCGTCGTGCGCCCTATGTGGGCGATATCAAGTGGGGGGAGCTGTGCCCCGGGGAACAAGTTGAAAACAGTCGTACATGAACACTGCGTTCTAAGAAAGATCGAGGCCGATGGGCCCTGTATGTTGCACTGGGACCGTGGATGTTGCGCTGGCTTGGCCTGCTGACAGCAACGTATCACGACCTGAATGCCGTAGTCATCGTTCCTTTTTGCGGCCGTAATCGCTCTGGCCCCTTGCCAGCTGGTACGGCACGCGACTCTGGCTGCTGCTCACCGCCGGCTGGCGGACTCTGAGGCGCCATCACCAAGTTGCCGTACACAAGCTGATGAAGGACCTCAATACGGCGCGAAAGCGGCGGCACGCACAGCGGTCATGCGGCTGTACGACTGGAGGAGCCTCGGTCAGTCTGAGTGGCACGCATTACTGCAAATCGTACAGGTGGGCCCGATGCCACTGTGACCCGATGCCGCCACGGACCTTCCGTGACCCCAACGGTTCGTCGCTCCCCTCCGCCCGTCCCACCCTCGGCATTTGGGGTGCAGTGTGTTTGTTTCGTATACTACACAACACCCCTCCACCCTTCCACCCCGGCCCCCCGCCACAGCTGCCCTAGCTGAGGCGAAGTCACCCCCGGCCAGCGGGATCTGAGTGGGTAAAGCAGCTGGCTTAGTAGGACGAAGTCAGGGCATGCCTCGCCTGCATCTGAGCTTCCCATTCCATCACCTCATGCAGGAGCATATGTCGGAAGCTGTGGAAGCCTTGACGAAGTGCCTGGGCTGGTTAGCGGCGGCGGGACGTGCCGCAGCCGATGGTGTACCAGCAGCCACCTGGTACGACGGCGCCGGGGCCTATGGCCTTGCAGCTTTTGTAGAGGCTGTGTCATCGCGGCACGTTGAGTCTTAGTCTTAGTCTTAGTCTACCGCAGGGCCGGCAGCTGGAGGAAGCCGCGGAGGGGGCGATGGCAACATGCACCATCGGGCCCGCGACACTGGCTGCAGCACAGCTTGAATTGTTACTGTTGGACCTGCAGGTGGGTTGCAGGGGGCCAAGGGGGCCAGAGGGCAGGGGGCCAAGGGGCCAAGGGGGTCACGGGTCCTAGGGGGCCAAGGGGGCCAAGGGGGCCAGGGTCCAAGGGGCCAGGGGGCCAGGGGCCCAAGGGGGCCAGGGGGGCCAGGGGGGCCAGGGGCAGGGGGCCAAGGGGGCCAGGAGGCAGGGGTCAAGGGGCCAAGGGGTCAGGGGACCAGGGGGCCAGGGGGCAGGGGGCCAAGGGGGCCAAGGGGGCAGGGGCCAAGGGGGCCAGGGGGCCAAGGGGCCAAGGGGCCAAGGGGGCCAAGGGGGCCAAGGGGCCAGGGGCCCAAGGGGGCCAGGGGGGCCAGGGGGGCCAGGGACCGAGGGGCCAGGGGGCCAAGGGGCCAAGGGGCCAGGGGGCAGGGGGCCAAGGGGGCAGGGGGCCAAGAGGGCCAGAGGGCAGGGGGTCAAGGGGGCCAGGGGGCAGTGGGCCAAGGGGGCACCACCTCTACCACCCATGCATACCCTGACACTTGCGCGTGTGGGGTAAAACAGACAGACTGAGTTGCTCGGGCTGTGAGTTGTGCGAGAGAGCTTTGGAGGTCTCCTCATCTCCCCCCCTGAGGGTGGGAGGGCGGGGCCACCTGAGCAGAGGACGGAGTCAGGTGGAGCACATGCTTCCCTTCAGCCGGCGCTATCCTGACTGTTTGGGACTGCACCGCCTCGCGCTGTCCCGGTCTTGATGCAGGACGAGGTGGGTGGGGCGGCGGCAGGCGAAATCGCCACCGGTGCCGCTGCGATGTCGAGCGAATACGGCAACACCATGAAAGCCTGCTGCAGTTATGCCATGCAGCTGACAATCAGCCTGGGTGCTTTGGAATGCTGGGGGGCAGCAATGGGGCCCGGAGCCTCGGCGGCGGTGGCGGCGTGGCTTGTTCAGCACCAGGACTTTTGGGGGCCAGTGGCGCGGTGGGCACGCCAGGTACTGGAGCCGGTGCGAGAGCACCTGGGCAGGGGTAGCAGCGGTGGCCGCCCAGGCAACGATGCTGGCGCAAGCTGGCCTGGACGCTGTCAGTTGCATTGACCCCTGGGTCGCACCTGCTACAGCCAGTGGCCTACCGACTGCTGCTGAGTGGGACGCTCCTGCCGCAGATGACGCAGGCCGCTGCTGCATCGGCCGGCAGCGGCACCGCCGGTGCTGCTGGCGTGGAGCTTCCCCAATATGACGGGGATGACGTCGCCTTCCTGGTTGCCGGCGGTGTACGACCCGAGATGGCGCACTGGCTGCTGCCATCGGCGGCACCGGAAGCTGGGGGATCCGGTCACGGTCTTGGCGTAGGTGCGTGTCTTCTCTTCCTTCTCCTGCCCTCTTCAACCTTGCCCTCCCCCTCCTGCTGTACCCTTCCTGCCTTCCCTTTCCCTCCCCTCCCCTACCCTACCCCTTCTGCCTCCTGCCTTTCCTCCCCCTCCCCTTCCCTTCTGTTCCGTTCCTCCCTTCTTCCGGCTACCCTTTCCTGCCTTTCCCCTTTGCTCTCCCCTCCCCTGTCCTGCTTCCCCTAACCCTGTTTTTCCTTCCTTTGCTCTGCCTAATTCTTTCCTCGCATGCCCTCGTTTGCAGCGGAGGAGGAGCGTTTGTGGTCGGTTTCAGCTTCGAAAACACGTAAAGACGTACAGACGTACAGACGTACGGATGTATGATTGCATCGTGCAGGTAGGCCGGAGAAGCATAAAAAGCTTCAGCAGCAATTGCGTCAGCAACAGCAGCAGCTGCTGCTGCGTTGCTGCTGCTGCTGCAATTGTTGCTTCTGCCCTCCTACATCTACTGCCGTACCCGTCCATTCGATTTCTCTTTTTTCCCTCCGTTCCCATGCGCTCTTCACCCCCGTCCTGCCCCTCCTGCTGTACCCTTCCCTTTCCTTCTCTGCCCTCCCCTGCCCTCCCACCCCCTCCCCTACATCTACTGCCATACCCGTCCATTCCCTTACTCTTTTTTCCTTCGTTCCCATGCGCTCTCATGAGTTGGCATGGTTGTGGATGGGTTGGGATGAGTTGGGATGGGTTGGCATTGTTGTGGGCTGGTTTGGATGGGTTTGGATGGGTTGCGATAGTTGTGGGTGGGTTTGCATGGGTTGGGATGGATTGGTATGGGTACGGATGGGTTTGGATGGGTTTGGATGGCTTGGCATGGAGTGGGAATGGGTTTGGATGATTGGAATGGGTTGGGCTGGGTTGGCATGAGTTGGGATGGTTCTGGGTGGGTAAGGATAGGTTGGCATGAGATGGCATGGTTGTGGGTGGGTTGGGATTGGGATTGGCTGGGATGGGCTCAGATGGTTGTGGGATGGGATACTCGTTTTCAAAGTTTGTCAGATCTGTTCAAGTCATGTTCTCCACATCCACTTATCCGTTTCTAAAATTTTTTTGGCCAATGGATTCCTGAGGGTAAGGGCAAAACATTGGTACAAGAGATTCGGTCAGATTTGGCCTCCCTGGCGATCTCCATTTTCCGTAGGCTTATAACAAAACCGGTTGTACCATTGTTTTGTCCTTCCTCTCAGGAATCCGTTCGTCCAAGAAATTTAAGAAACGGACAAGTAGTTGTGGAGATACTCGTTTTCAAAGTTTGTCAGATCTGGCCAGGGCCAGGGCCAGGGCCAGGGCCAGGGCCAGGGTGAGGGTGAGGGTGAGGGCCAGGGCCGGGATGTGCGCCAGGGCCAGGGCCAGGCCCAGGGCCAGGCCCAGGGCCAGGGCCAGGGCCAGGGCCAGGGCCAGGCCCGGGGCCAGGGCCAGGGCCAGGGCCAGGGCCAGGGCCAGGGCCAGGGCCAGGGCCAGGGCCAGGGCCAGGGCCAGGGCCAGGGCCAGGGCCAGGGCCAGGGCCAGGGCCAGGGCCAGGGCCAGGGCCAGGGCCAGGGCCAGGGCCAGGGCCAGGGCCAGGGCCAGGGCCAGGGCCAGGGCCAGGGCCAGGGCCAGGGCCAGGCGCCCTGGCCAGGGCCAGGGCCAGGGCCAGGGCCAGGGCCAGGGCCAGGGCCAGGGCCAGGGCCAGAGCCAGGCCCAGGGCCAGGGCCAGGGCCAGGGTGAGGCTCAGGGTCAGGGCCAGGGCCAGGGTGAGGCTCAGGGTCAGGGCCAGGGCCAGGGTGAGGGTGAGGGTCAGGGCCAGGGCCGGGATGTGCGCCAGGGCCAGGGCCAGGCCCAGGGCCAGAGCCAGGCCCAGGGCCAGGGCCAGGGCCAGGGCCAGGGCCAGGGTAAGGCTCAGGGTCAGGGTCAGGGCCAGGGTGAGCGCCAGGGCCAGGGCCAGGGCCAGGGCCAGGGCCAGGGCCAGGGCCAGGGCCAGGGCCAGGGCCAGGGCCAGGGCCAGGGTGAGCGCCAGGGCCAGGGCCAGGGCCAGGGCCAGGCGCCCTGGCCAGGGCCAGGGCCAGGGCCAGGGCCAGGGCCAGGGCCAGGGCCAGGGCCAGGGCCAGGGCCAGGGCCAGGGCCAGGGCCAGGGCCAGGGCCAGGGCCAGGGCCAGGGCCAGGGCCAGGGCCAGGGCCAGGGCCAGGGCCAGGGCCAGGGCCAGGGCCAGGGCCAGGGCCAGGCGCCCTGGCCAGGGCCAGGGCCAGGGCCAGGGCCAGGGCCAGGGCCAGGGCCAGAGCCAGGCCCAGGGCCAGGGCCAGGGCCAGGGTGAGGCTCAGGGTCAGGGCCAGGGCCAGGGTGAGGCTCAGGGTCAGGGCCAGGGCCAGGGTGAGGGTGAGGGTCAGGGCCAGGGCCGGGATGTGCGCCAGGGCCAGGGCCAGGCCCAGGGCCAGAGCCAGGCCCAGGGCCAGGGCCAGGGCCAGGGCCAGGGCCAGGGCCAGGGTAAGGCTCAGGGTCAGGGTCAGGGCCAGGGTGAGCG
>BNCP01000059.1:772500-775733 GCA_019650235.1 Volvox reticuliferus
GGGTGATGGTGAGGGTCAGGGCCAGGGCCGGGATGTGCGCCAGGGCCAGGGCCAGGCCCAGGGCCAGAGCCAGGCCCAGGGCCAGGGCCAGGGCCAGGGCCGGCCAGGGCCAGGGCCAGGGCCAGGGCCAGGGCCAGGGCCAGGGCCAGGGCCAGGGCCAGGGCCAGGGCCAGGCCAGGGCCAGGCCAGGGCCAGGGCCAGGGCCAGGGCCAGGCCAGGGCCAGGGCCAGGCCAGGGCCAGAGCCAGGCCCAGGGCCAGGGCCAGGGCCAGGCCAGGGCCAGGGCCAGGGCCAGGGCCAGGGCCAGGGCCAGGCCAGGGCCAGGGCCAGGGCCAGGGCAGGGCCAGGGCAGGGCCAGGGCCAGGGCCAGGGCCAGGGCCAGGGCCAGGGCCAGGGCCAGGGCCCAGGGCCAGGGCCAGGGTAAGGGTCAGGGCCAGGGCCGGGATGTGCGCCAGGGCTAGGGCCAGGCCCAGGGCCAGCGCCAGGCCAGGGCCAGGGCCAGGCCAGGGCAGGGCCAGGGCCAGGGCCAGGGCCAGGGCAGGGCCAGGGCCAGGGCCAGGGCCAGGGCCAGGCCAGGGCCAGGGCCGGGCCAGGGCCAGGGCCAGGGTAAGGGTCAGGGCCAGGGCCGGGATGTGCCCAGGGCCAGGGCCAGGCCCAGGGCCAGCGCCCAGGGCCAGGGCCAGGCCAGGGCCAGGGCCAGGGCCAGGGCCAGGGCCAGGGCCAGGGCCAGGCCAGGGCCAGGGCCAGGGCCAGGGCCAGGGCCAGGGCCAGGGCCAGGGCCAGGGCCAGGGCCAGGGCCAGGGCCAGGGCCAGGGCCAGGGCCAGGGCCAGGGCCAGGGCCAGGGCCAGGGCCAGGGCCAGGGCAAGGGCCAGGGCCAGGGCCAGGGTGAGGTTGAGGGTCAGGGCCAGGGTGATGGTGAGGGTCAGGGCCAGGGCCGGGATGTGCGCCAGGGCCAGGGCCAGGGCCAGGGCCAGGGCCAGGGCCAGGGCCAGGGCCAGGGCCAGGGCCAGGGCCAGGGCCAGGGCCAGGGCCAGGGCCAGGGCCAGGGCCAGGGCCAGGGCCAGGGCCAGGGCCAGGGCCAGGGCCAGGGCCAGGGCCAGGGCCAGGGCCAGGGCCAGGGCCAGGGCCAGGGCCAGGGCCAGGGCCAGGGCCAGGGCCAGGGCCAGGGCCAGGGCCAGGGCCAGGGCAGGGGCCAGGGCCAGGGCCAGGGCCAGGGCCAGGGCCAGGGCAGGGCCAGGGCCAGGGCCAGTCAGGGCCAGGGCCAGGGCCAGGGCAGGGCCACGGGCCAGCAGGGCCAGGGCCAGGGCCGGGGCAGGGCCAGGGCCAGGGTGCAGGTTTAGGTCAGGGCGGGCTTAGGGTCAGGGCCAGGGCCGGTGAGGTGCTCAGGGCAGGGCCAGGGTCATGGTCAGAAGCAGGGCCAGGGCCAGGGCATGTTAGGGCCAGGCAGGCCAGGGCCAGGCAGGCAGGCAGGGCCAGGAGCATGGCCAGGGCCAGGGGCCGGGCCAGGGCCAGGGCAGGCCAGGGCCAGGCCAGGGCCAGGGCCAGGGGCCAGGGCCAGGGCCAGGGCAGGGCCAGGGCCAGGGCCAGGGCCAGGGCCAGGGCGGCCAGGGCCAGGCCAGGGCCAAGGGCCGGGCAGGGCCAGGGCCAGGGCCAGGGCCAGGGCCAGGGCCAGGGCCAGGGCCAGGGCCAGGGCCAGGGCCAGGGCCAGGGCCAGGGCCAGGGCCAGGGCCAGGGCCAGGGCCAGGGCAGGGCCAGGGCCAGGCCAGGGCCAGGGCAGGGCCAGGGCCAGGGCCAGGGCCAGGGCCAGGGCCAGGGCCAGGGCCAGGGCCAGGGCCAGGGCCAGGGCCAGGGCCAGGGCCAGGGCCAGGGCCAGGGCCAGGGCCAGGGCCAGGGCCAGGGCCAGGGCCAGGGCCAGGGCCAGGGCCAGGGCCAGGGCCAGGGCCAGGGCCAGGGCCAGGGCCAGGGCCAGGGTGAGGGTCAGGGCCAGGGTGAGGGTGAGGGTCAGGGCCAGGGCCGGGATGTGCGCCAGGGCCAGGGCCAGGCCCAGGGCCAGAGCCAGGCCCAGGGCCAGGGCCAGGGCCAGGGCCAGGGCCAGGGTGAGGCTCAGGGTCAGGGTCAGGGCCAGGGTGAGCGCCAGGGCCAGGGCCAGGGCCATGGCCAGGGCCAGGGCCAGGGCCAGGGCCAGGGCCAGGGCGAGGGCCAGGGTGAGGCTCAGGGTCAGGGTCAGGGCCAGGGTGAGCGCCAGGGCCAGGGCCAGGGCCAGGGCCAGGGCCAGGGCCAGGGCCAGGGCCAGGGCCAGGGCCAGGGCCAGGGCCAGGGCCAGGGCCAGGGCCAGGGCCAGGGCCAGGGCCAGGGCCAGGGCCAGGGCCAGGGCCAGGGCCAGGGCCAGGGCCAGGGCCAGGGCCAGGGCCAGGGCCAGGGCCAGGGCCAGGGCCAGGGCCAGGGCCAGGGCCAGGGCCAGGGCCAGGGCCAGGGCCAGGGCCAGGGCCAGGGCCGGGGCCGGGGCCAGGGCCAGGGCCGGGGCCGGGGCCGGGGCCGGGGCCAGGGCCAGGGCCAGGGCCAGGGCCAGGGCCAGGGCCAGGGCCAGGGCCAGGGCCAGGGCCAGGGCCAGGGCCAGGGCCAGGGCCAGGGCCAGGGCCAGGGCCAGGGTGAGGGCCAGGGCCAGGGCCAGGGCCAGGGCCAGGGCCAGGGTCAGGGCCAGGGCCAGGGTGAGGGTGAGGGTCAGCGCCAGGGTGAGGGTGAGGGTCAGGGCCAGGGCCGGGATGTGCGCCAGGGCCAGGGCCAGGCCCAGGGCCAGAGCCAGGCCCAGGGCCAGGGCCAGGGCCAGGGCCAGGGCCAGGGCCAGGCCCAGGGCCAGAGCCAGGCCCAGGGCCAGGGCCAGGGCCAGGGCCAGGGCCAGGGCCAGGGCCAGGGCCAGGGTCAGGGCCAGGGCCAGGGTGAGGGTGAGGGTCAGCGCCAGGGTGAGGGTGAGGGTCAGGGCCAGGGCCGGGATGTGCGCCAGGGCCAGGGCCAGGCCCAGGGCCAGAGCCAGGCCCAGGGCCAGGGCCAGGGCCAGGGCCAGGGCCAGGGCCAGGGCCAGGGCCAGGGTCAGGGCCAGGGCCAGGGCCAGGGTGAGCGCCAGGGCCAGGGTGAGGGTGAGGGTCAGGGCCAGGGCCAGGATGTGCGCCAGGGCCAGGGCCAGGCCCAGGGCCAGAGCCAGGCCCAGGGCCAGGGCCAGGGCCAGGGCCAGGCAG
>BNCP01000060.1:0-212500 GCA_019650235.1 Volvox reticuliferus
GGACGTCTTGCCGCCGCTCATGCCGGGTCTTAAGGCGCGACAGCAGGAGTAATGTGGGGGACGTGCCCCCGGGGGAGTCCAGCGGTGACATGGGAGGGGGAGGCATGGGAGTAGTCAGCTAAAGTGGGAAAGAACCGTGGAGGGGACTCAATCACCGGACCGACCCACAGGATGGACGGAGGAGGAGGAGGAGGAGAGGAAACGAAGAGGAAACGAAGAACATGAGAGCGAATATGATTGTGGGGGCAAGGAGGAAGGGAGTGGAGAAAAGAGAGAGATGAGAAGGAAGAAGGGAGTGAGTGATTGATGATGATGATGTGGGACCTCACCTTACGCCCCTTAGCACATACCAGAGGGGCCAAAATGGGAAGCAGAGAAGGGACAAGAGGAGGAAGGAGGGTGGGCGGAGCGGAGGAGGAGGAGGAGGAAGGGGGGGGAGATTGAAGGCCGGAAGGGGGAGGGCGGGGGGGGGGGAAGAGCCGCAAAGACGAAAAGAAGCTAACAGCTGAAGCTTTGAGTTGCGATGGACCTATCCGCCATGAGATTAACTCGCTGCGATCTGAGAGCCCTGATGTAGAGGACATACGTACGTGGAAGAGGATACCTGTTTTGCCGAGCGATGAGGTGGGGGTCTCAATGGGGGGTTTGGCAGCTCGCAACGTGATGATGGCTTGGTGTGCTCTGCTGCGGATCAAAGGGGATCAAAAAAAGGTCGGTGAGTTTACGGCCGCCACGGTTTTCAGGCCCATACGAGGAGGTGTGCCGTTCCGCAAGTTTGCAAGGATGCGATGCCCGAAGGACCTCACAGACCTCACATGTTTTGAAACTCGAGACGGATGACATATCGTTAAGAGATGGTATTGAGGGGTCTCTTCTTTTCTTTCCGTCATATTGCACTGTGTCGTTATGAATGGGGAGTTAAAGTCGTTCTGGAGTTCGTTATTTGGTTCGTTTGTTCGTTGGTTGTAGGAAGGGAGGTTAAGGTTAAAATTGGCAACACAGCACACGGAGGAGAAATGCGGAATGGCGATGCTATGTGCTATCACCTCGAGATAACCCCTCTGGGTTCCGAACACCGCGCTGTGTGCACACAGGCGTGACTGCTTTTCCCCATAAAAGGAGGAGAAGAACCGTGTCTGTGTGTCTGTGTGTGTGTATGTATATATATATATATATATATATATATATACACGGGAAGGGAGTAGGTGTCCCGCCCCCAGGGCGGTCATGCGGTTTCCACCACCAGGGTGGAATTTTCTCTCCCAGTGAGGGTCCATATGTGGCCGTTGAAAAGGCCCCGCTGCTGCCGGAATTTTGCTGCTTTCTACGCCTCTCCCTCCGTCCGGCTGTTTTTGGAACGTAGTCGTGGAAGGTGGACGGCCTTTCTTCGAGGTTGAGCCATGGACCGCTATGGGCCGCGTCCCCGAAACCAATTTTTGTGGCTGTGGCACCACCGCGGTGTGGTGGTCGTACCGCGCATATCTCACCGTCGTCATGTATGATCCCCGGTCCCAGTCCCCGTCGTAAAGTTGCTCCGACGATGATCGGATGTGATATGTTGCCTGTTGCTTGAAGTGCTGCACCTGCTGCTGCTGTTTTCGCTGTACTGACAAGCTCTGCTGGGCTGAAGGATGGACGTCCGACAAACACCGATGGGACGGATAGATGCGCGTTCGTACGTGCGTACAGGTACACTCTCTCCGTCCTGGTCGTACATCCCTTTACATCACCTGCATGCGTCCATCACCTGCCTTTCCACTCCAGGTAATATGATGACTTGATGAGAGACGGGGAACTTTATTTGCAATCCCCCACAAGGGGGCTCATCATCATATGACTGCAAGAACGAATTTCGCTTCATGCAAAGCTGTGATAGATAGATAGGTAAATAGATAGATAAAACGTGTCACGATAGATTAGGTAACCGTACATGATAGTATGTTTGCGGGGCGGTGATCGGGCGTGACATACGGCACATACACATGTCGCGCACATACACAGATAGATGCTAGCTAAGATTCCACGTAACCCTAAGCATACATATGCGCCCGAGTAATTACTCATGCAGCTTCCCAGTTCTCCCATCCACTTGTTTCCAATTATGCACATTCACACATACGGACAGACACACATACGCACAAACAGACAGACACAGACAGGTCGAAAGAAGTACCCGCCGGACGCCACCACACCACCATTGCCCTCCCTCCATTGCACACTTGATCATCAACACAGGTTAAGGCTCAGTCGTGTACAGAATGCTCTACACAGAGTGCCACGTAAACGGTTGCGACAAATTAACACGCACCTTCCCTTTCCTACCTAAACGGGCAAGATGTGAGTTTCTTCCCATTCGCAGATAGAGCAGGAATAAAAAATGAAATAAAATGACAGATATAAGAAAATCATACGCCGAGCACCTAAAAGTAATTTTACAGGATTTTAATTTATTTCCCTACATTGTGTTGCAACCCGATTTAAGTACCATCCATAATCCTCAGAGCGGCGTCGTTGCATGGTGGTAAGCAAATGGTACGAACGTACGACATGACACTTTAGAATCGGTCGTAAGATGCGGATGCGGATGCGGATGCGTGCGTTCTTTCATTAAAAACTCCTCCTCTTTGGGTTGTTCAGGAGGGCGTTGAAAAACAACGGCCTGGGCACAGGAGGCAAGGGGCGCGGTGGAGGGCGCGAAGAACAACAGAGCCGTGCAACGGAAGCACCTGAGACAATTCAATGGCTGGGCGCTCTGACCGATTGGAGAAGCACGCTCTGACCCGAACTCTAAGTTGTATCAGGACTGCAAGCAGTCGTTGATGAGCAAGGTCCTGCAAGGTGGAAATCGCGAGGGTAACTGTTGCCGTTCACATATGCCCCCAATCTCTACTGCGCAGGCAGATACGAGCCTTCCTGTGAGGAGGACACCCAAGGAAACATCCTCCTTAGGGCGTTTTCAACGTCGGATCTGTCGCCGTACACCCGTCCGTTGGCCAGCTGGTATGGAATCCCTGCATCATGGAATGCAAGCACAACATTATGGCTGCCCCGAGAAACATATGCCAAAATCCGCGACGTGAGAAATCGGTTCTTAAAATTCCTAAAATCCGTATTCTTTCTCATATTGTCTTGCCCTCACGGAACGCACCTGGCGATATCCACTGCACCCGTGCCAAGGAGAACCCATATTAAATCTTTTAGGCAACAATTATAACGTCATAAGTTGATTGCAATATACATAGCTGACGCAAGAGATTCGCTTATCATAACGACACGAGCTTGGTCAGCTTGGGGTACATCAGTAAGCCGGCGTCTAAAGTTTTCCTCTGCTTTATAGACATATTCATTACTGAATTTCAAACTATTACATCTATGATGTTCAATTTCAGTATGAACATCTGTGTAAAGCAGACAACTCCCGGCTGTGGCCGCATTCGGACCGACAGCCATTCCCTGCCGTTCCCAGTTCATCCTTACTGCTTTTCAAAAGGATACAGGTATCCGCGTTCATCAAGTAAGAGAAATGCCTTCGCAAGTTAGCTGCGTTCCACTATGTCCTTCCAATTGTAACCGGGCCATGTTCGCCGCAAATTTCTATTCTCTTGCCTCCAGGCGGTTTCCCCGCGGTCGCCTGCCCGCAGAGGGCTTTAAGCAATCTACATCAAAAATACTCAGAAGCTTGCGCCCCCCGCCGTTTGATCTGCCGCTCTGCACCGGCTGCGGAGCCTTTGGCCAGCAGCCAGCCGGCTCAGCCCCGCAGCGGCGCCGACTTCACGCTGCATTGTGAGGATACCGGAACCTCCATCCATGTATTTGGAGTGGAGCACCTTTCTCCCCAGCCGCATATTGGTATGTGGGGGAACAGGGGGAAGGAGATGGGGGAAAGGGATGCAATGATGTGCATGTGTGTGTGTATATGTGTGTGTGTGTGTGTGTGTGTTTGTGTGTGCGATGGGTGTACGAACAGCGGGGGATCCTGACCTTAGATCTCGGATGTTCCATATATTATCATGGCAGCTCGATGGCATGACATGCCAAAGTTCTCTTGGCTAACATAGGAACGGGAACGCGGCTAACGTAGGCCTAAGGGGCTGGCTAGCCAGCATATGGGCTTGCCCATTGCTGTTGGGGGGAGGGCGGTTTCGCCCCTAGCGATCGAACGAATGCGTTAGTAGTTATGACTACAATGCTATAATTATGCATCGGATGTGCCTCGTACACCACTGTGAGCTTTTTAGGTTAGGCTTGTTGCTGTAAGCTGTAGCTATGCAGCTGTTGCTGCTAAGGTGGGGCAGCTGCTGGGTATTCGGGTTGCGAGATGTGCATGTAATGTGCATGTAATGTGCATGTGGGATTTGGGGGTTGGGAGGGGGTGGGGTCGAAGAAAAGAACACTGAGGTATTCGGGACTGCTGCTGTGCGCCGCATCCGCACAGGGCTCGTGCGCGCCGTGTTACTTGCCGTGTTACTTGCCGTGTGACTTGCCGTGTTACTTGCCGTGTTACTTGCCGTGTGACTTGGGCCAACAAGTCCAGCAGAGAGCAGCAGACCCCACGCTCCAGGCAGACCTTTCACCTTTCAGTGTAGACGCTCAATGTAGATCACTCCGGCGTGGCTGCGGTGTAAACAAATTATTATTATTATTATTATTATTATTATTATTATTATTATTTATTATTATTATTTATTATTATTATTATTTTTTATTATTATTATTATCGAAAGCGATTGAGCTTCTTCCCTAGTGATCGTTTGGAATCTTCCTCACCTCCCCGAAGCGCCCCTTCCGTTTTCTTTGGAAGCCCACGCTAGCTATATTTCTTAATGGACATATACCTATATTATATTACCTATACATATATTACTATATTCATCGCCGCCCGCTCCCACCTGGGCCCCGGTCCCCGACCCACCTGGTCAGGCGAGTGGATTATTCGCAACCGTCCCCAGGCGGTGGTGGTGGAGACGGCGATGGGTCCCGAGCACGGCTCCATGGCGGGCAATGTCATTCGCTGCGGGGATCAGGTGGTCGACCCCACCGCGGGCTTCTTTCTCCGGATGTTCTGCCAGGTGTGTAAGGGGCGGGGGTTCTCGTGTGTGTATGTATGTAAAAAGGGGTATTACACTGTGGGCGACTCGCCCTGCATATGTATGTATGTATGTATGTGTGTGTGTGTGTGTGTGTGTGTTTGGGTGTGTGTGTTTGGGTGTGTGTGTGTGTGTGTTCCAGAAGACCCTCGCGCTCGCGAGCCCAGCAACGTCCTTCATGATGAAGAGCAAAGCCGAGGGCCCGCCTCCCCCCCTTTTGTAATACGCGGTATCACTTCTCCCTTCTCACTCTATCTTGATGACCATCAGCATGTTGAGCAGTCCTCAACCGCTAAAAAGGGCCTTACGGTTCCCGAACAAATGCATAGCGACATGAAATTCGTGAAGCTGAAGACAGACAGTCGCGACGGACAGCCCGACGGACAGGGTGCAAAACGCTTATTGCTTATCGAGCCTATTCCACAGACCGGGAGGGAAGGTGGACATCAAGGATGTATGCGTGTGCAGCTGGGTGCGCATATTCAAATGAACTGCGCGGCCTTTGGTTTGACTGTATTATAATATATATGTGGTAAGCCTTCTTCACCAGCGAGCGGCGGCCCACGAACCACGGACCACTAGCCTGGGCAGAGCCCTGCTCCTCCCGTCTAAGGAGACGGCCCCCCACCCAACCCTATCCAAATTCTCCACGCGGCGCCGGCCATGTGGGTTCATCTCTGTATGCATCGTTCCCCGTCTGGAAGTTGCGGCTTGGTCTGCGAAGCAGTTGTGTACTGTATTATACATGTACTACATTGTTATAACTTATCGACATACTTAACGGAATTTTTATCAGTACATATTTAATTTTTTTATTGAGTGTGTTAAACCGATGTGTTAAATTAGTCCATTAAATTGATTAAATTGATTTAATATAATAGCCCGTTCGGAGTTCCAGTTCGCTCTATTCAGGGTTTGGCTATGTGTCTACTTCCATCTTCTTCTATTGCCATAAATGGTTTCCTACACTTCCCACTGGTCTAACTTTCTTATTGTTCA
Organism: Volvox reticuliferus; assembly: GCA_019650235.1. Taxonomy (NCBI): domain Eukaryota; kingdom Viridiplantae; phylum Chlorophyta; class Chlorophyceae; order Chlamydomonadales; family Volvocaceae; genus Volvox; species Volvox reticuliferus. The sequence continues at coordinate 6,087 of BNCP01000060.1, forward strand.
TTCTGACACCATCTCACTTTACTCACTCACTCAAAAGAGTGAGTCGTATTTCACTGTGTCGTATTTTCCCGGCCCCCCTCCGTCCTTCTTCTCCCTCCCTGGCGCCTTCCGCCATCCCCCCTCTCCATGCGGCTATAGATCGGGGTGACGCTGCAGGAGTTTAAAGAGGGAGACTTCACGCAATCACCCCTCTGGAATCAGGTGCGTGAGGTCCGGTATGTACGTACATATGTACGACACAGATCAGGTGCGTTGGTAGTTGCTATGCTGCGGTTATGATACGGCATGTCGTAAGGGCGGTCTCCACATACTTGCAACCCTAAGAGTCGCTGAATACGATGTCCCGTGGTCCGGGTTCTTTTTTCCAGCGTGTCTTTTCACATACACACTCACTGCTCGTCTTTGCAGGGCGAGTCGCCCACAGTGTAACACCCCTTATACACTCACTTTCATATTCACGTACATGTACACGTACACACGACCCCGTGATAAAGATCCCGAAGAATGTCTTTGGTCTTATCGCGTTGATCACTCCCAAGTATTTAGGCCGCTCCAGGTGCGCCCTGACGCCACCACAGATTGTGCCACTGAGCTCCTTGCCCTGCGCCCCAGTTGGCAACTTTGCAGGCGGCCTTGCCATTTGGCCGGTTCCTGACTGCATGTCCTGACTGCATGTCCTGACTGCATGTCCTGACTGCATGTCCTGACTGCATTTCCCGTTCGCACCCCCCCCCCGAGCTGGTATCCATTATGCTTATGGTGGGCCCTTCAGTCTCCTTTGGGAGTCTTTACATTTGCACTTATAGCCACGGTATTGAACTCCCGTATTTCCTCCCCGTACCCCTCGTTTCCCCCTCTCCCCCACACACGCGCGCGCGCGCGCATGTACCTTCCTCCACCGTTTCCGTACATCCTTAGGTTCGCTCCAGTTACAACGGGGAGCAGTTGGCCTACATCGGGGCATTCGCGACAGGGGCTCCGCTGGTGTTTGGAGACAGACCGAAAGATATCACTTACAGGTGTGAATAAGTGTGTGTGGGGGGGAAAGGGGGAGGGGTAGTTACGGGGGCATGGAGGGGGGTGAAAATGGCTTGGGCGACGATGAGTTACAAACGGACCCATGGGTCATAGCATCCCCCTGGCAGTACAAACTAGACACCCCTCCTAGATACCCGATAGCGGATGCGGCCCGGGGATGGATTTGAATAAACAACGGACCCGGACACCAGAAACCCACGCGCGCGCGTGTGTGTGTGTGTTGTTTAGGGGTTCTTGTGCGTGTGTGTGTGTGTGCGTGTGTGTGCGTGTGTGTGTGTGTGTGTGTGTGTGTGTGTGTGTGTGTGTGTGTGTGTGTGCGTGTGTGTGTGTGTGTGTGTGTGTGTGTGTGTGTGTGTGTGTTGGGGGGGCCCCTCCAGGATGATAGCGGACCCAGGTATTTACTCTGTGCGGATGGGGGGTAGGGGCTGAGGGCATAAGGATGCTGCACTGACACACTACGTTTGCTGTGTACTTGGCCTGACAGCTCTGACCATGTGCCGACAGAGCCCCTGACCCAGCGGTGCATTAATCGCCTCTCCTCCTCCTCCTGCTCCTCTTGTTGAGCCGCTCCTTCCAACCCCCGCCTCCCGCCTCCCGCCTCCCGCCTCCCGCCTGATCCTGATTCTGATCCGTTGATTCGCTCTTTCGGTTCACGCCATGGTTCCGGAGCGGAGCTAGGTGTGAACTATGTTCGCGCAATTCATTCGCCCCGGGGGGCTCAACGCCGGGGTCTTCAACTGCCCTCTCTATGAGTCTACGGGTCTTTGCTTCTCACTGTATTGCTATCATCACGGTATTGGTGGTGCGGCTGGCACTATTAATATATTGCTCCTCTACCAACACATCAAAGACCGAACAAAGTTACGCCTCCCTCCCCCTTCTTTCCTTTCCTACCCTCTCCCCTTTCCCGCCCAAAATTTCGCACACTCAACAGGCGGCTGTTCGGCATGACGACCATCCCGCAGTTGGACCAGGGCTTCAGCTACGCAGCCGTACAAAATTACCGTACTTTTCTGGGTTTGCCGCCCCTGCCGTACGATCCAGACAACCTTCCCGTGACCGAGCAAATTATGATGCAGGTTAGTGTCGGTTAGTGTCGGTTTGTGTTCGTTGGTGGTGGTGGGAAAGGATGTAGAGAAAAGGGAACCCTAAGCGCGGTGGTGGTGGGCGGTGGCAACTTGTGAACACCGTTGTGGCGGTATGCTTGTAAAGCAATGGTGGTCGTGATGGCGGTGAAGCAACTTCATTCATAGTACGAATCTTTGCAGTCGTACTAGGTACGGCATACACAATCACAAGGTAAGGTGGCATAATATATCTCAGCATTTCGAGAGGCCTTTTCGGCACTCAACTACTTCAATCTGAGTACTACCGGTTTTGGAATTTTTTGTAGTATCCTGATTAGGATATCTATGGGCAGCAGTTTCCGAGATGTCATCCGGTGCTGCTGTCTGGACATCTTTCAACCGAGGATCAGAATTTGCTGTTGGTATGCGGATAGATATAACAGAAACAGAGACAGATGTAAAACACATCCGCAAGGAGGAAGAGTGATTGTTTCATTCAGGGGTAGAGCTGTGGGCAGAGCTCGGGGCAGAGCTCGGGGCAGAGCTCGGACAAATATTTCGTAAGTCCCCCAAGTACGCGTGTTTCCCCCCTTCCCCTTCCATCCGCCAATGTCCGTTCTCCCCGAGGCCCCCATTTCCGCTCTCATTATTCTCCCTCCCCCTCCCCCTCCCCCTCCCCAACATCCTGTCTTTCTCTTCCCCCTTCCTCCCCTTGTGGCCATGTTGAACAATTTACCCGTCTGCAACGGTTGTTTTGGATAACAAACTTAACCACATCTGCAACCGTACAACCGTCCTGCCGTGTGCGGCTCGCCCTTAGGAGCGTGAAGCAGTGATGCTCAAGGTTGTCCACCAGCTGTGTAGCAACACCCTGCCGCAGCAGCGCCTGGCGGCAGGACGACCCAGGGACCTGGCGCTGGTGGTAGGGAGCGCGCACTTGGCAGGTGTGTCTGTGTGTCTGTGTGTCTGTGTGTCTGTGTGTCTGTCTGTCTGTTTGTCTGTGTGTCTGTGTGTCTGTGTGTCTGTGTGTCTGTGTGTCTGTGTGTCTGTGTGTCTGTCTGTCTGTTTGTCTGTCTGTCTGTGTGTCTGTCTGTCTGTTTGTCTGTCTGTCTGTGTGTCTGTTTGTCTGTCTGTCTGTTTGTCTGTTTGTCTGTTTGTGTGTGTGTGTGTGTGTGTGTCTGTGTGTGTGTCTGTGTGTGTGTCTGTGTGTGTGTCTGTGTGTGTGTGTGTGTCTGTTTGTGTGTCTGTTTGTGTGTCTGTGTCTGTGTGTGTGTCTGTTTGTCTGTGTGTGTGTGTGTGTGCGTGTGTGTGTGTGTGTGTCTGTGTGTGTGTCTGTTTGTCTGTGTGTGTGTGTGTCTGTGTGTTTGCTCCATATCTAGCCGGGACACATCTGGCTCTGGAATACATCAATACGGAAGACAACGCCCTCAACCAATGGCGACCAAACTAATGACAGAAAAGAAAACGTGAATATGCAATCCTACTGTGTTGCTCCATGGACCGGTTGCTTCATCCATTCTGTGAAAGATGCGCGTCTGTAAAACACACCCACTCATTCCATATATTAAGGGGTGTTACACTGTGGGCGACTTGCCCTGCTGCAAAGACGAGCACCGGCGGGGGTCCTGACCGGACCGAGCCACAGCCATATATGTATATCATGCTTTTACATATTCCTGAGACTAACGATTTCCCTGAACGAGCCAGTCAGTTCAGCAATGGTGAAAATTCCCAAGGGGGCCTTACATGACTAGCACTCCGTACAGTAGACGTGGATCTACGACATAATAACTCATAGTTATTATGTCGATATTTCTTATACGATTTTAAATTATACGAGGCCACTAGGCCAGCTAATTAAGTGGTAGCAATTAATGTACGTTTCAACATCTGAACACTCGGACTTACACGTGCCTGAAACAACCACCCCACCCCACCCCTATTCCAACCCCACCCCACCCGAATAAATCCCATTCAACCCAATCAACCCAAAACAAACCCCTATACGTCAAGGTGTGGAGTATTTGTGGCGTAGTGGTCGATGGCGTGAGGTTGTGGGCAGTGGCGGCGCAAACCATCCCCTCTCCGCCAGCCAGCTGCTGGCCACCCCCCGGTCGTCCTCTGACACCCATGACGACCCCCAGCACGGGTTGAGGAGGGGCCTGATGGAGGCAATGCTGAGACTGAGCGTCACGAAGGAGGTACATACGTGCGTACCCTCTATCATCATATATTATATGTTTAAGCATCAGTTTATCCGTCGGAAAAATGTCACTGGGAATGAAGGGAGGAAAGGAGGATGGTGGCGAAAGAGTGGACCTGAGTTGAGTGCCCGAGGTGGGGTGCAGGGTTTGTTCGGCGACCCCGGATGTGGCCATATATCGGAAGATAATTTATCGAAAGTCATATCCGCGGAAATATATATCCCGGGAAATGTGCCATTTCGGTGAGGAGGACGGCACGCCTAAATAGTAAGGAGAATTGTTTTCTTATTGATCTACTTGACAGAAATACCAGACCTTATCTAGTCCCGAAAAGCTGGACCATATGGATACGTGCAGAAGCTGTAAAAGCCCCCATGTACAGGATTATATTTATTATTACTACCGCTTTATTGCCACCGCTTTATTTAGCTAGCCTAGTCATTGTTAGTTGCTTTTCATTTTTTCATTTAGTTTGGGCTTCCAAGATCCTGCTTCCAAATATTTGGGGTGTTACTGTAGTAGTCGTAGACGTACGGCAACACACTATCACAATATAAGGTGCAAGTAGCACCCTGTCAACATCTCGAGAGGCCTTTGCGGCAATCAACTACTACAGTTACACTGTGGGCGACTCGCCCTATAAAGACGAGCACCGGGGGGCCTGACCGGACCGAGCCACAGTGCAACAGGGGAGAGGCGGCACGTGGCTTCGTCTGTCTGTCCTGCCACGTGCTCCCCCTCTCACCCGCAACCACCGTACATTTCAGCATTGAAAGCGGTAGTCCAAAGAATATTTAAAAGCATTAATAATAATGATAATATTATTTATTTATTTATTATTATTTATTATTATTATTATAGAAAGGCTCAATGCAAACGCCTGCGTTATATATGGGAGTTGCCCGCCCAGATACTCAGCCATACGGAAAACCGCTTCCAAAAACATTTGTAAAAATGTAAGGAGGTCCGTACTGTACTGAAAGCAGCAATACTACATTACGGACCCATCTGTCAGCAGGGCGGGAAAGACTTCACACTACTCACATGATGTCCGTCTTGCTGCCTACAGGTTATTTCTGACCTTGAGTCCGTTCTCGGACCTGTACCGGAGCGGCAAATGCAATCGTACACCTCCATACAGGAGGTCTACGGAGCGCCTCGCATGCAGCTCGCCAGCTTGCCACGGGATATGCTCAAAAAGCTCGTGGAGGGCTTGGGCTGTGATTTTTACGAGGTATGATACTGGATGGCGCTGCATGAACGCACTAAACAGCCAACAGTTCAATATCAAGTGATCATGCCTTATTATCAGGGCCGAGGGCGGAGTGGGTGGAGTAATGCAAAGCTTTAAAATGCACAAACAAATCGACGGTAGCCAAATCCGAACTCGAATGAATCAAAGTATCATGAACAGGAGTATTGGAGCTGAAGCCGAGCGAAGGCTCATCATCCTTATTCCATATGGGTGTAGTATCATGATAATGATGATGATAATGATTAATGATAATGATTAAAAAAATGCCTGATCTCGTTAACTCGCGAGCCCTTTGCTTGTTTAGGACATGTGATATAACAATGGGGCTGTTTAGGTTAGTGGGTGGCGGTGAAGGGGCAGACTTCGTGTAGTATTGGAGCGCCGAAAATGCGTTTCTGGATGCTTACCTACTTGGCGGGTGGTTCTTGCAACTTAGATTGCGCTTACGTAAGTCCTAAGTTGTATGTACGACAGACTACTATACTTCGGGGCAAAAAGCCTGGAATGACGAACATGACGAGGTGATAGCGTGTGGTCCAGGAGGATTCTGCTGAATGATAATTTAACCTGTGCAAATTAATGGAAATGAACTGCAAATCGTACTTGATAGCTCCGGCATGCAAAAGGTTAATTGCAATGTTAGCGTCCGTCGTTTGCATGAGATTTTGCAATCAACAATTGCTCCTTCTTCTGCAGGTCCTACAGCCCTTACGAGACATCAGGCCCCTGAATGGAGGCCCAGGCTACTCAGATGACATGGTCATGTACGTGCGCGGCCTTAACTTTGAGCTGGAGTGAAAGGCGCGGGGTTGAGTGATGTCAACCGAATGCAACATACAGAGTGTGACAGGAACGAATAGATTGTACTTGCTTGTGAATAGTGAGACTTGTTAAATGACAAGCTTGGTATCCCTGCATAGCGGTAGCCCTTCATTACCATGATGATTATTGATATACAACGTGTCTGCCTGTTGCTTGAAGAGCATCGATCCGAGCAAGACAGATCATACATGATCTCTCTAGCTCACTCAGTGAACATTGTAACATATCGTCTCTCTGGGGTGTTACACTGTGGGCGACTCGCCCTACAAAGACGAGCACCGGGGGGCCTGACCGGACTGAGCCACAGCGTCTGTTACAAACGTATAATCGTTTTGATGTGGAACATCACGTGGCATGGTGGTTAAGTGTAGTAGTCGTACTGGTACTTGTACTGCACAATATATCAAAATATAAGGTGTAAGAAGCACCCTGTTGACATCTCGAGAGGCCTTTTCAGCACTCAACTACTACATTAAGTCTGAGTGGCAACAACAGATGGATGGATGGAGGCCGAAGGGGATAGAAGAAATGATAAGGGACAAGAGGGCTTACTTATTTACAACATGGCAAGACGACAGTGAAATTGCAGACCTACATGATCTGTATGACCTTACATGGTCAAACATAATAATCGTAACCTGCGATAATGAAAGGATATAAATAAATAGATATGTATATACATACATGTATATAGTACTTTCCTGCTGGCATCTCTCCTCTGAGGGCTTCAGTGTGTTTCAGTCAGGCTCTTGCCAGATCAATTTCGTGATGGAGGAGAGTGTTCCCCTTCTTTTGAGCAGCTACTTGTCCCCCTTTTATTTATCTGTTGGTTCCTTCTGTGGTTTGTCAGTGCCCCTCTGTGCTCTGTTAGTGGCCATGCTAGAGCCTCTGAGTTTTTGTTTACTCTTGCTGGTCTGAGTAGTGAGAGGAGAGTGCTGTATCCTGTGTTGTACCCCTCCTGCCTTTCAAGCATATTTCTGCACGCTTCGGCGTTAAGTGCTAAGGCGCAAGCACAGCAAGCCAAGCGCACCGTAATGAGAGTCAGGCACAGCGGAAGTCTTCGTAGGCCAGGGGTTACAACGTACGATCCAGGGTGCAGAGTATCCAGTGCGTGAAGGCTATCAGAACCGGAAGCACGCTATCATCACTCAGCCGCTCCTTTAATGCTCAGGCTTCGCTCAGGCCAAGTGAAAGCATATCCAGACTCAGGACATCAATATGTAAGAGCATACAATCGAGGGAGATCGATAGCATGTAATATTCATAATAATAAACAAGGCCGTCATCTCTCGACTTATACCCGCGACATCGTCTGTAGTACACATCACACCAGATCGCTGATCCACATGTGTGACATGTTCGTAATCATGTCGCAGACGATATTCTATCGTCCTTTAGCCTTCACAGCATTAAGGCAATGCAAATGCAATACTTGGCAATGTTCGTTATGTGGTTCAACCGCCATGTGAGTCGATGCGAATATCACTCACTCAGTCGCATTCCGCTCGCGCACATGAAGTGGATATTGCATGATAAATTGGTATGAGAGAATGCGCGCTCTCAGATAATTATTCCAGTGCGTGTACGTGGACTTGCTCCGGCCGCATGACTAAAGCTTCCGCGAGGCGTCGCGTGATCCGAGCCGCACTTCTCACACTTGTGCGTCACATTGGTCAAACCATTTGCATGATAACGAACCGAATATGATTGCTTATAATATTATGCCAATAGATTTATGAAAATTTACTTTCTGCGAGTTCTTGTCCTGTCGTACTATCCACCTGGATTGTACGGCAGGTCGAGCAGTGGAATGTCGGTTATTCCAATACCGGTCGCATTGCAAGCGCTACACCGAGAGCATGGTGCCAATATGACAATGCACCTAATCACCGGTTGCCGGGCGCCTTACCGGGTCATATGGTCCGGTGCATGGGCGTGAGGCGAACCGTGATACAACATCCTGGGGTATGTACGGGTAGTATCTGATGAGATGGCCATTTGTCAGGCATCTTCATTGAGGCTTTGCTTTAGGCGGATGTAACAGAGATACCACAATTGGTATCAAGGCGAATAGTTACTGACCCGGATTCAAGTCCCTAGCTATGCACTTGTATGTTGCACAAAGCTTGATTCCTTCAGAGTCTATGTGTGAACAGCAAGAGGTATACAACGGCATGTAGGAAGCTTAGAAGAAGGGAATATTATAGCATGCCTTCCAGCCCGCACCACTACTCAGCCATATTCACCATCATTATTCCTACACATCTGTCTGTTGCATCTGTCTCATACGTTACCCACATGACCAGCGCAGCCAATACGTGTCTCGCACCTCCATCCATGCGCTGTGGCAGGCTGCGTTGCTATCTTACTCCCTCAACCATGTGTTGCTGGCACAGGATTTCATGATATATATATAGACAAAACTGTGCACCCGGTGAGGTTCGAACTCACGCAGCTTTCGCTATGGGAAAGCACATTCTCAAAGCTTGAGACCCACCCGTTAGACCACTCCGGCACAGGTGCAGGCCAAGGTCATCTTGGCAAGCCCATGTTGCATCAAGACCCTGCGTCCAAGCCTTATATCGATGACCTAACCTAGGTAACCTAGGTAACATATACATACATCATCTGCACATCACATAGCCACTCGGACAGTGGCTCAATAACAAGCATGCATGGTGACACTAAAGTTCATTCATTATCTGTAGCATTTGCAGGGAAATGGGGGGAGAGGCAGGGTGCGTGCTGAGGAAGAAGTTAGGGCTGAAGGAGGGCGAGACAGAGAAATCAAAGCGGTCTATCGGAAGGGAGGCCCAAGGCGACAGCTACAACCTCTCCAGGCAGCACATCCACCAAATAATGACACAATGAAACTCCCACTGCCACCATATGTACCTCAAATTGCATCAGGTGGGTTTTATGCACACATGCATGCATATGGTTAATAATCACGTCATCAATCAAGTAAGTCAAGTCACTGCATGCACACTCCACTACCATGCATGCCAGGTCATTACCATGCGTGTGTGTGTGGCTCCTCAGGGTGACTCTTTACTGTTCTCGAGATGTACATGTGCATACATGTATATAGTGCTTTCCTGCTGTAGCAGTCGTCTTAATGATGCTGCTAGACTTATGCGGAAGCGTAGCTTTGGAAGGTTTAGAAATGGTTCGCAAATAAGTTAACGTCGCGAAATTGTACATCTACTGGTAATTGGTGACAGCGGAGTCTTGAACTCCGAATAATTAGCATTATCATACTAATGTATCAGGCCGAAGCTCTTCACCAGGGTGGTTTTATTATTGGCTCACCTAGCCAAGATGTACGACAATTCGCTTTGCAAATCGCGAACTTTACTCGCAGTTAGTTTTCGGTTAGGCATCATGCTTATTGCATGATTGCCTACCGCTTTATCTAGGCCTATTTCTCTAAGGTAAATGTAGCTTGCTACATTCCCCCCCCTCTGAAGCGAACCGTCCCGGGAGCGTTACCGTCTCTTCTTGGATGAGGTTGCTTTGTCAGTGGGTTTCGGCCGTGCTTTGGCTTTGAGTTTTCGCTCATATTCCTCAATGGCTTCCACCAGAGGATCGGAGTCTTTTAGTGCCGCCTCGGTTTCGTATGTATTGTGAGTGGAATCATATCCTTCCCACTTGATAAGGTACTCACGACGAGTTTTACCTCTGCCCCCACGGATTGAGACGTCACGATGATCTACAATGGCTTCAACCATGTAGAATGGTTCACCCTCAATAACAAGTGGTGAAGGTGGTTGTCGCTGTGCACCCTCCTTGAATGGTTTCAGGAGAGACACATGAAAGACCGGGTGTAGGCGAGATTCAGCCGGTAATTCGAGTTTTACTGCTGTTTCACCAATGTTAGCGACAACTGTATATGGGCCAATGAATTTTGGCATCAGCTTCTTCGTTCCAGGTTTTTTGAGATTTATATTCTTGGTACTTAACAGCACTTTTTGTCCAACCTCATAACGCACGGGGCGCCGAGACGAGTCAGCATCCTGTTTTTGTCTAGATTGCGCAGCCTGGAGACAAGTTTTAGCGAGTTGTAATCGTTTGCGCATGATGGTGGAGTACTCATCAGCAGCCGGCACTTTAGAGGGTACATGTAGGTCAACCGGCACTCGCGGTTGGTGGACACCATTAAGAGAAAATGGTGTCATACCCGTCGAGCGTTGTTTTGAGTTATTAATAGCAAACTCAATCAACGGTAAGTGATCATCCCAATCATCCTGATTAGGGGAGATATAGTGCCGCAGTGTCTCTTCCAGTAAGCGATTCATCCGCTCGGTTTGTCCATCGGTTTGGGGATGGAAGGCTGTGCTCATATGGAGGTTGGTGCCCAATAGGCGAAAGATTTCCTTCCAGAAGTTGCTTGTAAAGCGTGGGTCCCGGTCAGAGATAATATTCTTTGGAAGGCCGTGCTGCCGGAATACAGTGGCTACAAAAAGGCGAGCCAACTCTTCCGCTCCTGCGGTCGTGAGTGTGGGAGCAAAGTGCGTCATTTTGCTCAGTCGGTCCACAAACACGACGATCGCATCATGCCCATTGCGAGTTGTTGGTAGCTGGGTTATCAAGTCCATTGATATGCTCTCCCACACGGAAGAAGGTATGGGGAGCGGCTGCAGCAAACCACCCGGTTTGGTGTTGTTTGGTTTGTTATGCTGACATTGAGGACAAGACTTGACGTAGGCCTTCACGTCAGTGTCTAGTCCAGGCCACCAATAAGTTTGTGCGATCGCTTGTTTGGTGCGGTCAATGCCGCGGTGGCCGGCACATGGGGTATCATGATACTCTTTCATGATAACCTGTCGTAAGTCAGCTTGATTAGGGATGTAGATCTGGGACCCATGGTACCAGAAGTTACCCTTCTTTTTGAGCCGCAGTTTTGCTACCTTAGTTTTCGTGAGATTGGGATCACCGTCATACCCGCGGATGATTCGATGTCCTAAGTCGCTGTCAATCAGCGCGGCAGAAAGCAAGTTGAGCACCACATCGTGGACCCGACTGATGGGGTCAGCTACATTCACCCGACCAGGGCGATACTCCCATTTAAATGTGAAACGTGATAATCGTTCCATCCAACGAGCTTGGCGGCGGGACAGCTTATCCGCGCTTTGTTGATCCTGTAGGTATACCAGTGGTTGGTGATCAGTGATCAACGTTACATCACTGGCTCCTTCAAGGTAGCAACGCCACTCTTCCAGGGCTAAAACAGTGCCTAGGCACTCTTGGTCTGTTGTGGTGTAGTTATATTCTGCCCTATTGAATTTAGAGCTGGTATAAGCTACAGGGTGGTCATCCTGCAAGAGGACGGCTCCCGTGCCATGTATAGAGGCATCAGACCAAACCGTGAAAGGTTTATCAAGCTCGGGGAGTTTAAGAACTGGTGCATTGGTCAAGGCATGCTTCACACCCTGGAAGGCTGCCTCGCAGGCTTCGGTCCAGCGGAAGGGCACTTTCTCGCTGGTAAGGGTTGTGAGGGGGGCCACAAGGGAGGAATAACCCTGAATAAACCTCCTGAAATAATTGGCTAAGCCAAGGAACGCCCGCAGTTTCTTAATATCCGTGGGGACAGGCCAGTCTTTAATGACTGTTACTTTGCGGTCGTCTACTTTCAAGCCTTCTTGGCTTACTTTGTGGCCCAGGAAATGCAGTTCGAACCGGTTGAACTGACACTTCGACAATTTTGCCTTGAATTGGTGCTTTCGGAGCAAGGACAGTACCAAACGGAGGTGCTGTTCATGCTCAGCCGGGGTCTTACTAAAGACCAGGATATCGTCCAAGTACACTAGCACAAATTTGCCAATGTAGTCAGTGAAGACGCGATTCATCACTGCTTGGAACGTTGCAGGGGCATTGGTGAGTCCAAAGCAAAGGACTTTGAACTGGAACTGGCCCATGCCTGGGGCTATGAAGGCCGTTTTCTCCACATCCTCGGGAGAGATTAAGATTTGATGATACCCCTGTTGTAAATCCAGGGAGCTGAAAATGGTTGCTCCTTGGAGTTGGTCGAAAAGGTCTGTGATATTGGGCATGGGATACCGCCGTTTTATGGTCAGTTTATTAAGTGCACGGTAGTCTAACACCATGCGTAGTCCTTGCCCATTTGCCTTTTCGACAAAGAGGACTGGAGCCCCATAGGGTGAGGTTGAGGGTTCAATGTACCCCTTACTAAGTAATTCAGTAACTTGCTTTTTAACCTCTTGTTGCTCCAGTTGAGTGAGCCTATAGGCTCGTTTAGCTGGTGGTACGGCACCATCTACTAATGGAATAGTGTGACCAATATTCCGGTCGGGGGGAAGGCCTTGAAGGTCTTCGAATACATCCTTGTATTCCTCCAGTAATTCAGATAATTTCGAATCAGTCAGGAGATTTTTCCCACCGGAATTGGGTTGAGGAGCAGTAATTTGTTCCTCTGCTTGTACGAGCAGGAGATAACTTCGTGCTCCTTTAGCAATTCGTTTGCCTGCTGCTTTAGCAGATACCGTTTCGACAGTGGTCGCTGCATACAGTGTTGCAGTGACATAGTTCATGAGGGTAATCGCATCAAGGTTATCGTCGATACCCGGGGAAGCCCAAAGAGATGGCGTAAACGTGTACGCCGCATTTGGCTTCTTATACACTGTCAGGGTATTGGTTGTCCAGCACATTGTGGCTTTTCGTTTTCCTAACCAGTCATTAGCCAGGATAATGTCAACACCTGGGACATCTTGTTTGAGAACAAGGAGTTTGACTGTGTCATGGAACTTGTCAATTTGAAGGTTGGCAACAACTGAGCCCTCAATCAGTTCGGTGTTGCCATTAGCCACTTTAACTGAGCTGGTAAGTGTTGGTTTGAGAGCAAGGGCCATGTTCTTAACGGCTGTTAGGGATATAAACCCATCTGCGGTACCTTTACAATCAGCACCGGAATCGGCCAAGACTTTGCAGGCCGTTTGGCACAGGCGAGCATCAAAGATCATAGACGGTGTAGAACCAACTATGGAGTTTAAGTGCACGGTAGTGGACGGTCGGTCGTACCATAGCTGAATAGGCCATGAAACACCTGGTATGAGTTCCCGTACTCCTGTGCTACTTTTCTGCAGGAATAATCGTTTTCCTGGTGTGTATGTTTTTATCAGGCGAAAGCCTGCTGCTCGCATACTGTGCTCTACTGAGCTCCACTTTGGGACTACAAAGACTGCAGAGGTATTTTCTGGATCTTTGTGTTTGCAGGAGATGTAGTGTTTTTGCCACTGAGCAATTTGATTGTAAGGAGGATGAATCCAGGCAAACTCACCCGCAAGGTTATGATTGACGAATGGGTTTGATGGAGAGGCAAAACGTGGACAGAGACTATTATTGCCCGAATCGTTACATGCGGCGTCAAAGGTAAATTGACGGCCGAGTTGAACCTCAACCTGGCGGAATTCGTCAGGCCGGAACATCCGATCAGTCCGAGGGCTGTCGGTCATGGGCAACACAAACTCTCCATCTGGTGCAACCAGTCTAACTGGTTCACACTCCTCCACACGCTTGCCAGGGTCCTACTCCTGCATTTTAGATTCGAGCCGGGCAGCGAGCGCCAACTTCTTTTCCGCCTCAGCCTTGATCGCCTTGGAGCAGTCCACCGCGTGGTCCGGCCAAGACTGGCCTGGCTTCTTGAAGCCGTGGCAATAGCGGCACCGGTTGCTAGAAGGCTTGTCAGAAGCTTGGTCGGTCCGGGGTTTTTTGCTCGCGGACTGCCAACCCTGTTGTGATCGGGAAAAGGGGCGTTTTTGGTAGGGATGTCTGGATTTAGGGGTGGTTACCGTAGCAGCTTTCAGCTCAACGGTGGCAGTCTTATCTTTTCCTGCCTTCCACCGGACCTCTTGGCCCACTGCATAAAGAATGCATTTATCTAAATCCTGCCAGTCCTTGCCCTCATCGTCGGTTGCACACCGACCCCGAAGTGCTGGAACTAAGCCTTTGATATACCAGCTAATCTGGTCTGCTTTGTCCATGTCCTTAGCTTCTCGTAGGACATCATGGAAGCGCTGGGTATACTCAGCAACGGTTTCGGCAGTTTTCATGTCGTATTCATGAGAGTGCAAGCGATCCCGTGCTGCCATGGCAGTGTTGCGTTGCGTGTCCCCATATTGCAAGAGAAACGCCGCCCTTAAGGTTTCGCGTGTGAGGGGTTTCTTGCCCGACTTGTGCATCTCGAGGACATCTGCCGCCCAGACCTGTGCTTTGCCCGTTAAGAAGTACACTATGTGCTCAAACGGGTCCATGTTCATCAGGTCGAAATATTGCATGAGCACATTGAACCAAGACCGGGTGCAAGTGATGGTGTTATCCTTCTTCCCAGAAAATTTGGGGGGATGCGGAATCCGTCTATTAGGGCTTACCTCACTTGGCCGGCTGGACTTTGGGGCGGTTGTCTGAGACCCGCTACCCCCAGCGAGGTGTGCGGTTGCCTCCGCCCAGAGGGATTGAACCTCCTCGAGCGTTGGCACCGGAACTAGGTGCTTTTCCAGGATGGCTTGCAGCGTTGTGTGCTGAAGGGCATCCTTCGGTAACAGGGTTGCGACGCTCGACCCCGCGATTGTGGAAATAATGTCCACGATAGCCTTTTTGCGGGAGTCAGCCACTTCGGACGCTTGAGGACGCTCCGAAAGGCGTTCGAAGATTTGCTCCAATAGGGCGCGCGTGCGGTCGGAATCCGCACGGATGGCACCCATTTGGTCGTCGAGCGACTCCTTGAGGCGCGTGAACTCGCCTTCCAATGCGACAACACGATTATGCGTTGCGTTGCGCATTGTGTCGGCAACATGCTGGGCAGCGCGCGTTTGCTCTGGTGTGCGCTGCGGCAGGCCATTGGAAGGCAACGCGACGTCGCCTTCATCCGCCATGGGTTCCTGAGGACCGCGGATAATAGGGATAGAATTCTTATTATTATTTATGGGAATTACTGGAGCGGAAGGCACCGTTTCCATAGGGTCAATGTTCGAACGACTTGGTCGTCGATTGGCGGCTATGGCGGCGAAACGCCTTAGTCGCAAATTTTCATTGACCTTTTTACGTTTAAAACGTAAGATTTCCTTCCGCGCTTTATGCTGCGGAGGATTTGTTGTTGCGGTGTGCGTGTATCTTGGCATTGTGCAAAGTTTAGCTCACCTTTGGAGGATCGTTGCTCAGACCCTCGCTACCAATTGTAGCAGTCGTCTTAATGATGCTGCTAGACTTATGCGGAAGCGTAGCTTTGGAAGGTTTAGAAATGGTTCGCAAATAAGTTAACGTCGCGAAATTGTACATCTACTGGTAATTGGTGACAGCGGAGTCTTGAACTCCGAATAATTAGCATTATCATACTAATGTATCAGGCCGAAGCTCTTCACCAGGGTGGTTTTATTATTGGCTCACCTAGCCAAGATGTACGACAATTCGCTTTGCAAATCGCGAACTTTACTCGCAGTTAGTTTTCGGTTAGGCATCATGCTTATTGCATGATTGCCTACCGCTTTATCTAGGCCTATTTCTCTAAGGTAAATGTAGCTTGCTACACCTGCTGGCATCTCTCCTCTGAGGGCTTCAGTGTGTTTCAGTCAGGCTCTTGCCAGATCAATTTCGTGATGGAGGAGAGTGTTCCCCTTCTTTTGAGCAGCTACTTGTCCCCCTTTTATTTATCTGTTGGTTCCTTCTGTGGTTTGTCAGTGCCCCTCTGTGCTCTGTTAGTGGCCATGCTAGAGCCTCTGAGTTTTTGTTTACTCTTGCTGGTCTGAGTAGTGAGAGGAGAGTGCTGTATCCTGTGTTGTACCCCTCCTGCCTTTCAAGCATATTTCTGCACGCTTCGGCGTTAAGTGCTAAGGCGCAAGCACAGCAAGCCAAGCGCACCGTAATGAGAGTCAGGCACAGCGGAAGTCTTCGTAGGCCAGGGGTTACAACGTACGATCCAGGGTGCAGAGTATCCAGTGCGTGAAGGCTATCAGAACCGGAAGCACGCTATCATCACTCAGCCGCTCCTTTAATGCTCAGGCTTCGCTCAGGCCAAGTGAAAGCATATCCAGACTCAGGACATCAATATGTAAGAGCATACAATCGAGGGAGATCGATAGCATGTAATATTCATAATAATAAACAAGGCCGTCATCGCTCGACTTATACCCGCGACATCGTCTGTAGTACACATCACACCAGATCGCTGATCCACATGTGTGACATGTTCGTAATCATGTCGCAGACGATATTCTATCGTCCTTTAGCCTTCACAGCATTAAGGCAATGCAAATGCAATACTTGGCAATGTTCGTTATGTGGTTCAACCGCCATGTGAGTCGATGCGAATATCACTCACTCAGTCGCATTCCGCTCGCGCACATGAAGTGGATATTGCATGATAAATTGGTATGAGAGAATGCGCGCTCTCAGATAATTATTCCAGTGCGTGTACGTGGACTTGCTCCGGCCGCATGACTAAAGCTTCCGCGAGGCGTCGCGTGATCCGAGCCGCACTTCTCACACTTGTGCGTCACATTGGTCAAACCATTTGCATGATAACGAACCGAATATGATTGCTTATAATATTATGCCAATAGATTTATGAAAATTTACTTTCTGCGAGTTCTTGTCCTGTCGTACTATCCACCTGGATAGTACGGCAGGTCGAGCAGTGGAATGTCGGTTATTCCAATACCGGTCGCATTGCAAGCGCTACACCGAGAGCATGGTGCCAATATGACAATGCACCTAATCACCGGTTGCCGGGCGCCTTACCGGGTCATATGGTCCGGTGCATGGGCGTGAGGCGAACCGTGATACAACATCCTGGGGTATGTACGGGTAGTATCTGATGAGATGGCCATTTGTCAGGCATCTTCATTGAGGCTTTGCTTTAGGCGGATGTAACAGAGATACCACAATTGGTATCAAGGCGAATAGTTACTGACCCGGATTCAAGTCCCTAGCTATGCACTTGTATGTTGCACAAAGCTTGATTCCTTCAGAGTCTATGTGTGAACAGCAAGAGGTATACAACGGCATGTAGGAAGCTTAGAAGAAGGGAATATTATAGCATGCCTTCCAGCCCGCACCACTACTCAGCCATATTCACCATCATTATTCCTACACATCTGTCTGTTGCATCTGTCTCATACGTTACCCACATGACCAGCGCAGCCAATACGTGTCTCGCACCTCCATCCATGCGCTGTGGCAGGCTGCGTTGCTATCTTACTCCCTCAACCATGTGTTGCTGGCACAGGATTTCATGATATATATATAGACAAAACTGTGCACCCGGTGAGGTTCGAACTCACGCAGCTTTCGCTATGGGAAAGCACATTCTCAAAGCTTGAGACCCACCCGTTAGACCACTCCGGCACAGGTGCAGGCCAAGGTCATCTTGGCAAGCCCATGTTGCATCAAGATCCTGCGTCCAAGCCTTATATCGATGACCTAACCTAGGTAACCTAGGTAACATATACATACATCATCTGCACATCACATAGCCACTCGGACAGTGGCTCAATAACAAGCATGCATGGTGACACTAAAGTTCATTCATTATCTGTAGCATTTGCAGGGAAATGGGGGGAGAGGCAGGGTGCGTGCTGAGGAAGAAGTTAGGGCTGAAGGAGGGCGAGACAGAGAAATCAAAGCGGTCTATCGGAAGGGAGGCCCAAGGCGACAGCTACAACCTCTCCAGGCAGCACATCCACCAAATAATGACACAATGAAACTCCCACTGCCACCATATGTACCTCAAATTGCATCAGGTGGGTTTTATGCACACATGCATGCATATGGTTAATAATCACGTCATCAATCAAGTAAGTCAAGTCACTGCATGCACACTCCACTACCATGCATGCCAGGTCATTACCATGCGTGTGTGTGTGGCTCCTCAGGGTGACTCTTTACTGTTCTCGAGATGTACATGTGCATACATGTATATAGTGCTTTCCTGCTGGCATCTCTCCTCTGAGGGCTTCAGTGTGTTTCAGTCAGGCTCTTGCCAGATCAATTTCGTGATGGAGGAGAGTGTTCCCCTTCTTTTGAGCAGCTACTTGTCCCCCTTTTATTTATCTGTTGGTTCCTTCTGTGGTTTGTCAGTGCCCCTCTGTGCTCTGTTAGTGGCCATGCTAGAGCCTCTGAGTTTTTGTTTACTCTTGCTGGTCTGAGTAGTGAGAGGAGAGTGCTGTATCCTGTGTTGTACCCCTCCTGCCTTTCAAGCATATTTCTGCACGCTTCGGCGTTAAGTGCTAAGGCGCAAGCACAGCAAGCCAAGCGCACCGTAATGAGAGTCAGGCACAGCGGAAGTCTTCGTAGGCCAGGGGTTACAACGTACGATCCAGGGTGCAGAGTATCCAGTGCGTGAAGGCTATCAGAACCGGAAGCACGCTATCATCACTCAGCCGCTCCTTTAATGCTCAGGCTTCGCTCAGGCCAAGTGAAAGCATATCCAGACTCAGGACATCAATATGTAAGAGCATACAATCGAGGGAGATCGATAGCATGTAATATTCATAATAATAAACAAGGCCGTCATCGCTCGACTTATACCCGCGACATCGTCTGTAGTACACATCACACCAGATCGCTGATCCACATGTGTGACATGTTCGTAATCATGTCGCAGACGATATTCTATCGTCCTTTAGCCTTCACAGCATTAAGGCAATGCAAATGCAATACTTGGCAATGTTCGTTATGTGGTTCAACCGCCATGTGAGTCGATGCGAATATCACTCACTCAGTCGCATTCCGCTCGCGCACATGAAGTGGATATTGCATGATAAATTGGTATGAGAGAATGCGCGCTCTCAGATAATTATTCCAGTGCGTGTACGTGGACTTGCTCCGGCCGCATGACTAAAGCTTCCGCGAGGCGTCGCGTGATCCGAGCCGCACTTCTCACACTTGTGCGTCACATTGGTCAAACCATTTGCATGATAACGAACCGAATATGATTGCTTATAATATTATGCCAATAGATTTATGAAAATTTACTTTCTGCGAGTTCTTGTCCTGTCGTACTATCCACCTGGATTGTACGGCAGGTCGAGCAGTGGAATGTCGGTTATTCCAATACCGGTCGCATTGCAAGCGCTACACCGAGAGCATGGTGCCAATATGACAATGCACCTAATCACCGGTTGCCGGGCGCCTTACCGGGTCATATGGTCCGGTGCATGGGCGTGAGGCGAACCGTGATACAACATCCTGGGGTATGTACGGGTAGTATCTGATGAGATGGCCATTTGTCAGGCATCTTCATTGAGGCTTTGCTTTAGGCGGATGTAACAGAGATACCACAATTGGTATCAAGGCGAATAGTTACTGACCCGGATTCAAGTCCCTAGCTATGCACTTGTATGTTGCACAAAGCTTGATTCCTTCAGAGTCTATGTGTGAACAGCAAGAGGTATACAACGGCATGTAGGAAGCTTAGAAGAAGGGAATATTATAGCATGCCTTCCAGCCCGCACCACTACTCAGCCATATTCACCATCATTATTCCTACACATCTGTCTGTTGCATCTGTCTCATACGTTACCCACATGACCAGCGCAGCCAATACGTGTCTCGCACCTCCATCCATGCGCTGTGGCAGGCTGCGTTGCTATCTTACTCCCTCAACCATGTGTTGCTGGCACAGGATTTCATGATATATATATAGACAAAACTGTGCACCCGGTGAGGTTCGAACTCACGCAGCTTTCGCTATGGGAAAGCACATTCTCAAAGCTTGAGACCCACCCGTTAGACCACTCCGGCACAGGTGCAGGCCAAGGTCATCTTGGCAAGCCCATGTTGCATCAAGATCCTGCGTCCAAGCCTTATATCGATGACCTAACCTAGGTAACCTAGGTAACATATACATACATCATCTGCACATCACATAGCCACTCGGACAGTGGCTCAATAACAAGCATGCATGGTGACACTAAAGTTCATTCATTATCTGTAGCATTTGCAGGGAAATGGGGGGAGAGGCAGGGTGCGTGCTGAGGAAGAAGTTAGGGCTGAAGGAGGGCGAGACAGAGAAATCAAAGCGGTCTATCGGAAGGGAGGCCCAAGGCGACAGCTACAACCTCTCCAGGCAGCACATCCACCAAATAATGACACAATGAAACTCCCACTGCCACCATATGTACCTCAAATTGCATCAGGTGGGTTTTATGCACACATGCATGCATATGGTTAATAATCACGTCATCAATCAAGTAAGTCAAGTCACTGCATGCACACTCCACTACCATGCATGCCAGGTCATTACCATGCGTGTGTGTGTGGCTCCTCAGGGTGACTCTTTACTGTTCTCGAGATGTACATGTGCATACATGTATATAGTGCTTTCCTGCTGGCATCTCTCCTCTGAGGGCTTCAGTGTGTTTCAGTCAGGCTCTTGCCAGATCAATTTCGTGATGGAGGAGAGTGTTCCCCTTCTTTTGAGCAGCTACTTGTCCCCCTTTTATTTATCTGTTGGTTCCTTCTGTGGTTTGTCAGTGCCCCTCTGTGCTCTGTTAGTGGCCATGCTAGAGCCTCTGAGTTTTTGTTTACTCTTGCTGGTCTGAGTAGTGAGAGGAGAGTGCTGTATCCTGTGTTGTACCCCTCCTGCCTTTCAAGCATATTTCTGCACGCTTCGGCGTTAAGTGCTAAGGCGCAAGCACAGCAAGCCAAGCGCACCGTAATGAGAGTCAGGCACAGCGGAAGTCTTCGTAGGCCAGGGGTTACAACGTACGATCCAGGGTGCAGAGTATCCAGTGCGTGAAGGCTATCAGAACCGGAAGCACGCTATCATCACTCAGCCGCTCCTTTAATGCTCAGGCTTCGCTCAGGCCAAGTGAAAGCATATCCAGACTCAGGACATCAATATGTAAGAGCATACAATCGAGGGAGATCGATAGCATGTAATATTCATAATAATAAACAAGGCCGTCATCGCTCGACTTATACCCGCGACATCGTCTGTAGTACACATCACACCAGATCGCTGATCCACATGTGTGACATGTTCGTAATCATGTCGCAGACGATATTCTATCGTCCTTTAGCCTTCACAGCATTAAGGCAATGCAAATGCAATACTTGGCAATGTTCGTTATGTGGTTCAACCGCCATGTGAGTCGATGCGAATATCACTCACTCAGTCGCATTCCGCTCGCGCACATGAAGTGGATATTGCATGATAAATTGGTATGAGAGAATGCGCGCTCTCAGATAATTATTCCAGTGCGTGTACGTGGACTTGCTCCGGCCGCATGACTAAAGCTTCCGCGAGGCGTCGCGTGATCCGAGCCGCACTTCTCACACTTGTGCGTCACATTGGTCAAACCATTTGCATGATAACGAACCGAATATGATTGCTTATAATATTATGCCAATAGATTTATGAAAATTTACTTTCTGCGAGTTCTTGTCCTGTCGTACTATCCACCTGGATTGTACGGCAGGTCGAGCAGTGGAATGTCGGTTATTCCAATACCGGTCGCATTGCAAGCGCTACACCGAGAGCATGGTGCCAATATGACAATGCACCTAATCACCGGTTGCCGGGCGCCTTACCGGGTCATATGGTCCGGTGCATGGGCGTGAGGCGAACCGTGATACAACATCCTGGGGTATGTACGGGTAGTATCTGATGAGATGGCCATTTGTCAGGCATCTTCATTGAGGCTTTGCTTTAGGCGGATGTAACAGAGATACCACAATTGGTATCAAGGCGAATAGTTACTGACCCGGATTCAAGTCCCTAGCTATGCACTTGTATGTTGCACAAAGCTTGATTCCTTCAGAGTCTATGTGTGAACAGCAAGAGGTATACAACGGCATGTAGGAAGCTTAGAAGAAGGGAATATTATAGCATGCCTTCCAGCCCGCACCACTACTCAGCCATATTCACCATCATTATTCCTACACATCTGTCTGTTGCATCTGTCTCATACGTTACCCACATGACCAGCGCAGCCAATACGTGTCTCGCACCTCCATCCATGCGCTGTGGCAGGCTGCGTTGCTATCTTACTCCCTCAACCATGTGTTGCTGGCACAGGATTTCATGATATATATATAGACAAAACTGTGCACCCGGTGAGGTTCGAACTCACGCAGCTTTCGCTATGGGAAAGCACATTCTCAAAGCTTGAGACCCACCCGTTAGACCACTCCGGCACAGGTGCAGGCCAAGGTCATCTTGGCAAGCCCATGTTGCATCAAGATCCTGCGTCCAAGCCTTATATCGATGACCTAACCTAGGTAACCTAGGTAACATATACATACATCATCTGCACATCACATAGCCACTCGGACAGTGGCTCAATAACAAGCATGCATGGTGACACTAAAGTTCATTCATTATCTGTAGCATTTGCAGGGAAATGGGGGGAGAGGCAGGGTGCGTGCTGAGGAAGAAGTTAGGGCTGAAGGAGGGCGAGACAGAGAAATCAAAGCGGTCTATCGGAAGGGAGGCCCAAGGCGACAGCTACAACCTCTCCAGGCAGCACATCCACCAAATAATGACACAATGAAACTCCCACTGCCACCATATGTACCTCAAATTGCATCAGGTGGGTTTTATGCACACATGCATGCATATGGTTAATAATCACGTCATCAATCAAGTAAGTCAAGTCACTGCATGCACACTCCACTACCATGCATGCCAGGTCATTACCATGCGTGTGTGTGTGGCTCCTCAGGGTGACTCTTTACTGTTCTCGAGATGTACATGTGCATACATGTATATAGTGCTTTCCTGCTGGCATCTCTCCTCTGAGGGCTTCAGTGTGTTTCAGTCAGGCTCTTGCCAGATCAATTTCGTGATGGAGGAGAGTGTTCCCCTTCTTTTGAGCAGCTACTTGCCCCCCTTTTATTTATCTGTTGGTTCCTTCTGTGGTTTGTCAGTGCCCCTCTGTGCTCTGTTAGTGGCCATGCTAGAGCCTCTGAGTTTTTGTTTACTCTTGCTGGTCTGAGTAGTGAGAGGAGAGTGCTGTATCCTGTGTTGTACCCCTCCTGCCTTTCAAGCATATTTCTGCACGCTTCGGCGTTAAGTGCTAAGGCGCAAGCACAGCAAGCCAAGCGCACCGTAATGAGAGTCAGGCACAGCGGAAGTCTTCGTAGGCCAGGGGTTACAACGTACGATCCAGGGTGCAGAGTATCCAGTGCGTGAAGGCTATCAGAACCGGAAGCACGCTATCATCACTCAGCCGCTCCTTTAATGCTCAGGCTTCGCTCAGGCCAAGTGAAAGCATATCCAGACTCAGGACATCAATATGTAAGAGCATACAATCGAGGGAGATCGATAGCATATAATATTCATAATAATAAACAAGGCCGTCATCGCTCGACTTATACCCGCGACATCGTCTGTAGTACACATCACACCAGATCGCTGATCCGCATGTGTGACATGTTCGTAATCATGTCGCAGACGATATTCTATCGTCCTTTAGCCTTCACAGCATTAAGGCAATGCAAATGCAATACTTGGCAATGTTCGTTATGTGGTTCAACCGCCATGTGAGTCGATGCGAATATCACTCACTCAGTCGCATTCCGCTCGCGCACATGAAGTGGATATTGCATGATAAATTGGTATGAGAGAATGCGCGCTCTCAGATAATTATTCCAGTGCGTGTACGTGGACTTGCTCCGGCCGCATGACTAAAGCTTCCGCGAGGCGTCGCGTGATCCGAGCCGCACTTCTCACACTTGTGCGTCACATTGGTCAAACCATTTGCATGATAACGAACCGAATATGATTGCTTATAATATTATGCCAATAGATTTATGAAAATTTACTTTCTGCGAGTTCTTGTCCTGTCGTACTATCCACCTGGATAGTACGGCAGGTCGAGCAGTGGAATGTCGGTTATTCCAATACCGGTCGCATTGCAAGCGCTACACCGAGAGCATGGTGCCAATATGACAATGCACCTAATCACCGGTTGCCGGGCGCCTTACCGGGTCATATGGTCCGGTGCATGGGCGTGAGGCGAACCGTGATACAACATCCTGGGGTATGTACGGGTAGTATCTGATGAGATGGCCATTTGTCAGGCATCTTCATTGAGGCTTTGCTTTAGGCGGATGTAACAGAGATACCACAATTGGTATCAAGGCGAATAGTTACTGACCCGGATTCAAGTCCCTAGCTATGCACTTGTATGTTGCACAAAGCTTGATTCCTTCAGAGTCTATGTGTGAACAGCAAGAGGTATACAACGGCATGTAGGAAGCTTAGAAGAAGGGAATATTATAGCATGCCTTCCAGCCCGCACCACTACTCAGCCATATTCACCATCATTATTCCTACACATCTGTCTGTTGCATCTGTCTCATACGTTACCCACATGACCAGCGCAGCCAATACGTGTCTCGCACCTCCATCCATGCGCTGTGGCAGGCTGCGTTGCTATCTTACTCCCTCAACCATGTGTTGCTGGCACAGGATTTCATGATATATATATACACAAAACTGTGCACCCGGTGAGGTTCGAACTCACGCAGCTTTCGCTATGGGAAAGCACATTCTCAAAGCTTGAGACCCACCCGTTAGACCACTCCGGCACAGGTGCAGGCCAAGGTCATCTTGGCAAGCCCATGTTGCATCAAGATCCTGCGTCCAAGCCTTATATCGATGACCTAACCTAGGTAACCTAGGTAACATATACATACATCATCTGCACATCACATAGCCACTCGGACAGTGGCTCAATAACAAGCATGCATGGTGACACTAAAGTTCATTCATTATCTGTAGCATTTGCAGGGAAATGGGGGGAGAGGCAGGGTGCGTGCTGAGGAAGAAGTTAGGGCTGAAGGAGGGCGAGACAGAGAAATCAAAGCGGTCTATCGGAAGGGAGGCCCAAGGCGACAGCTACAACCTCTCCAGGCAGCACATCCACCAAATAATGACACAATGAAACTCCCACTGCCACCATATGTACCTCAAATTGCATCAGGTGGGTTTTATGCACACATGCATGCATATGGTTAATAATCACGTCATCAATCAAGTAAGTCAAGTCACTGCATGCACACTCCACTACCATGCATGCCAGGTCATTACCATGCGTGTGTGTGTGGCTCCTCAGGGTGACTCTTTACTGTTCTCGAGATGTACATGTGCATACATGTATATAGTGCTTTCCTGCTGGCATCTCTCCTCTGAGGGCTTCAGTGTGTTTCAGTCAGGCTCTTGCCAGATCAATTTCGTGATGGAGGAGAGTGTTCCCCTTCTTTTGAGCAGCTACTTGCCCCCCTTTTATTTATCTGTTGGTTCCTTCTGTGGTTTGTCAGTGCCCCTCTGTGCTCTGTTAGTGGCCATGCTAGAGCCTCTGAGTTTTTGTTTACTCTTGCTGGTCTGAGTAGTGAGAGGAGAGTGCTGTATCCTGTGTTGTACCCCTCCTGCCTTTCAAGCATATTTCTGCACGCTTCGGCGTTAAGTGCTAAGGCGCAAGCACAGCAAGCCAAGCGCACCGTAATGAGAGTCAGGCACAGCGGAAGTCTTCGTAGGCCAGGGGTTACAACGTACGATCCAGGGTGCAGAGTATCCAGTGCGTGAAGGCTATCAGAACCGGAAGCACGCTATCATCACTCAGCCGCTCCTTTAATGCTCAGGCTTCGCTCAGGCCAAGTGAAAGCATATCCAGACTCAGGACATCAATATGTAAGAGCATACAATCGAGGGAGATCGATAGCATATAATATTCATAATAATAAACAAGGCCGTCATCGCTCGACTTATACCCGCGACATCGTCTGTAGTACACATCACACCAGATCGCTGATCCGCATGTGTGACATGTTCGTAATCATGTCGCAGACGATATTCTATCGTCCTTTAGCCTTCACAGCATTAAGGCAATGCAAATGCAATACTTGGCAATGTTCGTTATGTGGTTCAACCGCCATGTGAGTCGATGCGAATATCACTCACTCAGTCGCATTCCGCTCGCGCACATGAAGTGGATATTGCATGATAAATTGGTATGAGAGAATGCGCGCTCTCAGATAATTATTCCAGTGCGTGTACGTGGACTTGCTCCGGCCGCATGACTAAAGCTTCCGCGAGGCGTCGCGTGATCCGAGCCGCACTTCTCACACTTGTGCGTCACATTGGTCAAACCATTTGCATGATAACGAACCGAATATGATTGCTTATAATATTATGCCAATAGATTTATGAAAATTTACTTTCTGCGAGTTCTTGTCCTGTCGTACTATCCACCTGGATAGTACGGCAGGTCGAGCAGTGGAATGTCGGTTATTCCAATACCGGTCGCATTGCAAGCGCTACACCGAGAGCATGGTGCCAATATGACAATGCACCTAATCACCGGTTGCCGGGCGCCTTACCGGGTCATATGGTCCGGTGCATGGGCGTGAGGCGAACCGTGATACAACATCCTGGGGTATGTACGGGTAGTATCTGATGAGATGGCCATTTGTCAGGCATCTTCATTGAGGCTTTGCTTTAGGCGGATGTAACAGAGATACCACAATTGGTATCAAGGCGAATAGTTACTGACCCGGATTCAAGTCCCTAGCTATGCACTTGTATGTTGCACAAAGCTTGATTCCTTCAGAGTCTATGTGTGAACAGCAAGAGGTATACAACGGCATGTAGGAAGCTTAGAAGAAGGGAATATTATAGCATGCCTTCCAGCCCGCACCACTACTCAGCCATATTCACCATCATTATTCCTACACATCTGTCTGTTGCATCTGTCTCATACGTTACCCACATGACCAGCGCAGCCAATACGTGTCTCGCACCTCCATCCATGCGCTGTGGCAGGCTGCGTTGCTATCTTACTCCCTCAACCATGTGTTGCTGGCACAGGATTTCATGATATATATATACACAAAACTGTGCACCCGGTGAGGTTCGAACTCACGCAGCTTTCGCTATGGGAAAGCACATTCTCAAAGCTTGAGACCCACCCGTTAGACCACTCCGGCACAGGTGCAGGCCAAGGTCATCTTGGCAAGCCCATGTTGCATCAAGATCCTGCGTCCAAGCCTTATATCGATGACCTAACCTAGGTAACCTAGGTAACATATACATACATCATCTGCACATCACATAGCCACTCGGACAGTGGCTCAATAACAAGCATGCATGGTGACACTAAAGTTCATTCATTATCTGTAGCATTTGCAGGGAAATGGGGGGAGAGGCAGGGTGCGTGCTGAGGAAGAAGTTAGGGCTGAAGGAGGGCGAGACAGAGAAATCAAAGCGGTCTATCGGAAGGGAGGCCCAAGGCGACAGCTACAACCTCTCCAGGCAGCACATCCACCAAATAATGACACAATGAAACTCCCACTGCCACCATATGTACCTCAAATTGCATCAGGTGGGTTTTATGCACACATGCATGCATATGGTTAATAATCACGTCATCAATCAAGTAAGTCAAGTCACTGCATGCACACTCCACTACCATGCATGCCAGGTCATTACCATGCGTGTGTGTGTGGCTCCTCAGGGTGACTCTTTACTGTTCTCGAGATGTACATGTGCATACATGTATATAGTGCTTTCCTGCTGGCATCTCTCCTCTGAGGGCTTCAGTGTGTTTCAGTCAGGCTCTTGCCAGATCAATTTCGTGATGGAGGAGAGTGTTCCCCTTCTTTTGAGCAGCTACTTGCCCCCCTTTTATTTATCTGTTGGTTCCTTCTGTGGTTTGTCAGTGCCCCTCTGTGCTCTGTTAGTGGCCATGCTAGAGCCTCTGAGTTTTTGTTTACTCTTGCTGGTCTGAGTAGTGAGAGGAGAGTGCTGTATCCTGTGTTGTACCCCTCCTGCCTTTCAAGCATATTTCTGCACGCTTCGGCGTTAAGTGCTAAGGCGCAAGCACAGCAAGCCAAGCGCACCGTAATGAGAGTCAGGCACAGCGGAAGTCTTCGTAGGCCAGGGGTTACAACGTACGATCCAGGGTGCAGAGTATCCAGTGCGTGAAGGCTATCAGAACCGGAAGCACGCTATCATCACTCAGCCGCTCCTTTAATGCTCAGGCTTCGCTCAGGCCAAGTGAAAGCATATCCAGACTCAGGACATCAATATGTAAGAGCATACAATCGAGGGAGATCGATAGCATATAATATTCATAATAATAAACAAGGCCGTCATCGCTCGACTTATACCCGCGACATCGTCTGTAGTACACATCACACCAGATCGCTGATCCGCATGTGTGACATGTTCGTAATCATGTCGCAGACGATATTCTATCGTCCTTTAGCCTTCACAGCATTAAGGCAATGCAAATGCAATACTTGGCAATGTTCGTTATGTGGTTCAACCGCCATGTGAGTCGATGCGAATATCACTCACTCAGTCGCATTCCGCTCGCGCACATGAAGTGGATATTGCATGATAAATTGGTATGAGAGAATGCGCGCTCTCAGATAATTATTCCAGTGCGTGTACGTGGACTTGCTCCGGCCGCATGACTAAAGCTTCCGCGAGGCGTCGCGTGATCCGAGCCGCACTTCTCACACTTGTGCGTCACATTGGTCAAACCATTTGCATGATAACGAACCGAATATGATTGCTTATAATATTATGCCAATAGATTTATGAAAATTTACTTTCTGCGAGTTCTTGTCCTGTCGTACTATCCACCTGGATAGTACGGCAGGTCGAGCAGTGGAATGTCGGTTATTCCAATACCGGTCGCATTGCAAGCGCTACACCGAGAGCATGGTGCCAATATGACAATGCACCTAATCACCGGTTGCCGGGCGCCTTACCGGGTCATATGGTCCGGTGCATGGGCGTGAGGCGAACCGTGATACAACATCCTGGGGTATGTACGGGTAGTATCTGATGAGATGGCCATTTGTCAGGCATCTTCATTGAGGCTTTGCTTTAGGCGGATGTAACAGAGATACCACAATTGGTATCAAGGCGAATAGTTACTGACCCGGATTCAAGTCCCTAGCTATGCACTTGTATGTTGCACAAAGCTTGATTCCTTCAGAGTCTATGTGTGAACAGCAAGAGGTATACAACGGCATGTAGGAAGCTTAGAAGAAGGGAATATTATAGCATGCCTTCCAGCCCGCACCACTACTCAGCCATATTCACCATCATTATTCCTACACATCTGTCTGTTGCATCTGTCTCATACGTTACCCACATGACCAGCGCAGCCAATACGTGTCTCGCACCTCCATCCATGCGCTGTGGCAGGCTGCGTTGCTATCTTACTCCCTCAACCATGTGTTGCTGGCACAGGATTTCATGATATATATATACACAAAACTGTGCACCCGGTGAGGTTCGAACTCACGCAGCTTTCGCTATGGGAAAGCACATTCTCAAAGCTTGAGACCCACCCGTTAGACCACTCCGGCACAGGTGCAGGCCAAGGTCATCTTGGCAAGCCCATGTTGCATCAAGATCCTGCGTCCAAGCCTTATATCGATGACCTAACCTAGGTAACCTAGGTAACATATACATACATCATCTGCACATCACATAGCCACTCGGACAGTGGCTCAATAACAAGCATGCATGGTGACACTAAAGTTCATTCATTATCTGTAGCATTTGCAGGGAAATGGGGGGAGAGGCAGGGTGCGTGCTGAGGAAGAAGTTAGGGCTGAAGGAGGGCGAGACAGAGAAATCAAAGCGGTCTATCGGAAGGGAGGCCCAAGGCGACAGCTACAACCTCTCCAGGCAGCACATCCACCAAATAATGACACAATGAAACTCCCACTGCCACCATATGTACCTCAAATTGCATCAGGTGGGTTTTATGCACACATGCATGCATATGGTTAATAATCACGTCATCAATCAAGTAAGTCAAGTCACTGCATGCACACTCCACTACCATGCATGCCAGGTCATTACCATGCGTGTGTGTGTGGCTCCTCAGGGTGACTCTTTACTGTTCTCGAGATGTACATGTGCATACATGTATATAGTGCTTTCCTGCTGGCATCTCTCCTCTGAGGGCTTCAGTGTGTTTCAGTCAGGCTCTTGCCAGATCAATTTCGTGATGGAGGAGAGTGTTCCCCTTCTTTTGAGCAGCTACTTGCCCCCTTTTATTTATCTGTTGGTTCCTTCTGTGGTTTGTCAGTGCCCCTCTGTGCTCTGTTAGTGGCCATGCTAGAGCCTCTGAGTTTTTGTTTACTCTTGCTGGTCTGAGTAGTGAGAGGAGAGTGCTGTATCCTGTGTTGTACCCCTCCTGCCTTTCAAGCATATTTCTGCACGCTTCGGCGTTAAGTGCTAAGGCGCAAGCACAGCAAGCCAAGCGCACCGTAATGAGAGTCAGGCACAGCGGAAGTCTTCGTAGGCCAGGGGTTACAACGTACGATCCAGGGTGCAGAGTATCCAGTGCGTGAAGGCTATCAGAACCGGAAGCACGCTATCATCACTCAGCCGCTCCTTTAATGCTCAGGCTTCGCTCAGGCCAAGTGAAAGCATATCCAGACTCAGGACATCAATATGTAAGAGCATACAATCGAGGGAGATCGATAGCATATAATATTCATAATAATAAACAAGGCCGTCATCGCTCGACTTATACCCGCGACATCGTCTGTAGTACACATCACACCAGATCGCTGATCCGCATGTGTGACATGTTCGTAATCATGTCGCAGACGATATTCTATCGTCCTTTAGCCTTCACAGCATTAAGGCAATGCAAATGCAATACTTGGCAATGTTCGTTATGTGGTTCAACCGCCATGTGAGTCGATGCGAATATCACTCACTCAGTCGCATTCCGCTCGCGCACATGAAGTGGATATTGCATGATAAATTGGTATGAGAGAATGCGCGCTCTCAGATAATTATTCCAGTGCGTGTACGTGGACTTGCTCCGGCCGCATGACTAAAGCTTCCGCGAGGCGTCGCGTGATCCGAGCCGCACTTCTCACACTTGTGCGTCACATTGGTCAAACCATTTGCATGATAACGAACCGAATATGATTGCTTATAATATTATGCCAATAGATTTATGAAAATTTACTTTCTGCGAGTTCTTGTCCTGTCGTACTATCCACCTGGATAGTACGGCAGGTCGAGCAGTGGAATGTCGGTTATTCCAATACCGGTCGCATTGCAAGCGCTACACCGAGAGCATGGTGCCAATATGACAATGCACCTAATCACCGGTTGCCGGGCGCCTTACCGGGTCATATGGTCCGGTGCATGGGCGTGAGGCGAACCGTGATACAACATCCTGGGGTATGTACGGGTAGTATCTGATGAGATGGCCATTTGTCAGGCATCTTCATTGAGGCTTTGCTTTAGGCGGATGTAACAGAGATACCACAATTGGTATCAAGGCGAATAGTTACTGACCCGGATTCAAGTCCCTAGCTATGCACTTGTATGTTGCACAAAGCTTGATTCCTTCAGAGTCTATGTGTGAACAGCAAGAGGTATACAACGGCATGTAGGAAGCTTAGAAGAAGGGAATATTATAGCATGCCTTCCAGCCCGCACCACTACTCAGCCATATTCACCATCATTATTCCTACACATCTGTCTGTTGCATCTGTCTCATACGTTACCCACATGACCAGCGCAGCCAATACGTGTCTCGCACCTCCATCCATGCGCTGTGGCAGGCTGCGTTGCTATCTTACTCCCTCAACCATGTGTTGCTGGCACAGGATTTCATGATATATATATAGACAAAACTGTGCACCCGGTGAGGTTCGAACTCACGCAGCTTTCGCTATGGGAAAGCACATTCTCAAAGCTTGAGACCCACCCGTTAGACCACTCCGGCACAGGTGCAGGCCAAGGTCATCTTGGCAAGCCCATGTTGCATTAAGATCCTGCGTCCAAGCCTTATATCGATGACCTAACCTAGGTAACCTAGGTAACATATACATACATCATCTGCACATCACATAGCCACTCGGACAGTGGCTCAATAACAAGCATGCATGGTGACACTAAAGTTCATTCATTATCTGTAGCATTTGCAGGGAAATGGGGGGAGAGGCAGGGTGCGTGCTGAGGAAGAAGTTAGGGCTGAAGGAGGGCGAGACAGAGAAATCAAAGCGGTCTATCGGAAGGGAGGCCCAAGGCGACAGCTACAACCTCTCCAGGCAGCACATCCACCAAATAATGACACAATGAAACTCCCACTGCCACCATATGTACCTCAAATTGCATCAGGTGGGTTTTATGCACACATGCATGCATATGGTTAATAATCACGTCATCAATCAAGTAAGTCAAGTCACTGCATGCACACTCCACTACCATGCATGCCAGGTCATTACCATGCGTGTGTGTGTGGCTCCTCAGGGTGACTCTTTACTGTTCTCGAGATGTACATGTGCATACATGTATATAGTGCTTTCCTGCTGGCATCTCTCCTCTGAGGGCTTCAGTGTGTTTCAGTCAGGCTCTTGCCAGATCAATTTCGTGATGGAGGAGAGTGTTCCCCTTCTTTTGAGCAGCTACTTGTCCCCCTTTTATTTATCTGTTGGTTCCTTCTGTGGTTTGTCAGTGCCCCTCTGTGCTCTGTTAGTGGCCATGCTAGAGCCTCTGAGTTTTTGTTTACTCTTGCTGGTCTGAGTAGTGAGAGGAGAGTGCTGTATCCTGTGTTGTACCCCTCCTGCCTTTCAAGCATATTTCTGCACGCTTCGGCGTTAAGTGCTAAGGCGCAAGCACAGCAAGCCAAGCGCACCGTAATGAGAGTCAGGCACAGCGGAAGTCTTCGTAGGCCAGGGGTTACAACGTACGATCCAGGGTGCAGAGTATCCAGTGCGTGAAGGCTATCAGAACCGGAAGCACGCTATCATCACTCAGCCGCTCCTTTAATGCTCAGGCTTCGCTCAGGCCAAGTGAAAGCATATCCAGACTCAGGACATCAATATGTAAGAGCATACAATCGAGGGAGATCGATAGCATGTAATATTCATAATAATAAACAAGGCCGTCATCTCTCGACTTATACCCGCGACATCGTCTGTAGTACACATCACACCAGATCGCTGATCCACATGTGTGACATGTTCGTAATCATGTCGCAGACGATATTCTATCGTCCTTTAGCCTTCACAGCATTAAGGCAATGCAAATGCAATACTTGGCAATGTTCGTTATGTGGTTCAACCGCCATGTGAGTCGATGCGAATATCACTCACTCAGTCGCATTCCGCTCGCGCACATGAAGTGGATATTGCATGATAAATTGGTATGAGAGAATGCGCGCTCTCAGATAATTATTCCAGTGCGTGTACGTGGACTTGCTCCGGCCGCATGACTAAAGCTTCCGCGAGGCGTCGCGTGATCCGAGCCGCACTTCTCACACTTGTGCGTCACATTGGTCAAACCATTTGCATGATAACGAACCGAATATGATTGCTTATAATATTATGCCAATAGATTTATGAAAATTTACTTTCTGCGAGTTCTTGTCCTGTCGTACTATCCACCTGGATTGTACGGCAGGTCGAGCAGTGGAATGTCGGTTATTCCAATACCGGTCGCATTGCAAGCGCTACACCGAGAGCATGGTGCCAATATGACAATGCACCTAATCACCGGTTGCCGGGCGCCTTACCGGGTCATATGGTCCGGTGCATGGGCGTGAGGCGAACCGTGATACAACATCCTGGGGTATGTACGGGTAGTATCTGATGAGATGGCCATTTGTCAGGCATCTTCATTGAGGCTTTGCTTTAGGCGGATGTAACAGAGATACCACAATTGGTATCAAGGCGAATAGTTACTGACCCGGATTCAAGTCCCTAGCTATGCACTTGTATGTTGCACAAAGCTTGATTCCTTCAGAGTCTATGTGTGAACAGCAAGAGGTATACAACGGCATGTAGGAAGCTTAGAAGAAGGGAATATTATAGCATGCCTTCCAGCCCGCACCACTACTCAGCCATATTCACCATCATTATTCCTACACATCTGTCTGTTGCATCTGTCTCATACGTTACCCACATGACCAGCGCAGCCAATACGTGTCTCGCACCTCCATCCATGCGCTGTGGCAGGCTGCGTTGCTATCTTACTCCCTCAACCATGTGTTGCTGGCACAGGATTTCATGATATATATATAGACAAAACTGTGCACCCGGTGAGGTTCGAACTCACGCAGCTTTCGCTATGGGAAAGCACATTCTCAAAGCTTGAGACCCACCCGTTAGACCACTCCGGCACAGGTGCAGGCCAAGGTCATCTTGGCAAGCCCATGTTGCATCAAGATCCTGCGTCCAAGCCTTATATCGATGACCTAACCTAGGTAACCTAGGTAACATATACATACATCATCTGCACATCACATAGCCACTCGGACAGTGGCTCAATAACAAGCATGCATGGTGACACTAAAGTTCATTCATTATCTGTAGCATTTGCAGGGAAATGGGGGGAGAGGCAGGGTGCGTGCTGAGGAAGAAGTTAGGGCTGAAGGAGGGCGAGACAGAGAAATCAAAGCGGTCTATCGGAAGGGAGGCCCAAGGCGACAGCTACAACCTCTCCAGGCAGCACATCCACCAAATAATGACACAATGAAACTCCCACTGCCACCATATGTACCTCAAATTGCATCAGGTGGGTTTTATGCACACATGCATGCATATGGTTAATAATCACGTCATCAATCAAGTAAGTCAAGTCACTGCATGCACACTCCACTACCATGCATGCCAGGTCATTACCATGCGTGTGTGTGTGGCTCCTCAGGGTGACTCTTTACTGTTCCCGAGATGTACATGTGCATACATGTATATAGTGCTTTCCTGCTGGCATCTCTCCTCTGAGGGCTTCAGTGTGTTTCAGTCAGGCTCTTGCCAGATCAATTTCGTGATGGAGGAGAGTGTTCCCCTTCTTTTGAGCAGCTACTTGTCCCCCTTTTATTTATCTGTTGGTTCCTTCTGTGGTTTGTCAGTGCCCCTCTGTGCTCTGTTAGTGGCCATGCTAGAGCCTCTGAGTTTTTGTTTACTCTTGCTGGTCTGAGTAGTGAGAGGAGAGTGCTGTATCCTGTGTTGTACCCCTCCTGCCTTTCAAGCATATTTCTGCACGCTTCGGCGTTAAGTGCTAAGGCGCAGGCACAGCAAGCCAAGCGCACCGTAATGAGAGTCAGGCACAGCGGAAGTCTTCGTAGGCCAGGGGTTACAACGTACGATCCAGGGTGCAGAGTATCCAGTGCGTGAAGGCTATCAGAACCGGAAGCACGCTATCATCACTCAGCCGCTCCTTTAATGCTCAGGCTTCGCTCAGGCCAAGTGAAAGCATATCCAGACTCAGGACATCAATATGTAAGAGCATACAATCGAGGGAGATCGATAGCATATAATATTCATAATAATAAACAAGGCCGTCATCTCTTGACTTATACCCGCGACATCGTCTGTAGTACACATCACACCAGATCGCTGATCCACATGTGTGACATGTTCGTAATCATGTCGCAGACGATATTCTATCGTCCTTTAGCCTTCACAGCATTAAGGCAATGCAAATGCAATACTTGGCAATGTTCGTTATGTGGTTCAACCGCCATGTGAGTCGATGCGAATATCACTCACTCAGTCGCATTCCGCTCGCGCACATGAAGTGGATATTGCATGATAAATTGGTATGAGAGAATGCGCGCTCTCAGATAATTATTCCAGTGCGTGTACGTGGACTTGCTCCGGCCGCATGACTAAAGCTTCCGCGAGGCGTCGCGTGATCCGAGCCGCACTTCTCACACTTGTGCGTCACATTGGTCAAACCATTTGCATGATAACGAACCGAATATGATTGCTTATAATATTATGCCAATAGATTTATGAAAATTTACTTTCTGCGAGTTCTTGTCCTGTCGTACTATCCACCTGGATAGTACGGCAGGTCGAGCAGTGGAATGTCGGTTATTCCAATACCGGTCGCATTGCAAGCGCTACACCGAGAGCATGGTGCCAATATGACAATGCACCTAATCACCGGTTGCCGGGCGCCTTACCGGGTCATATGGTCCGGTGCATGGGCGTGAGGCGAACCGTGATACAACATCCTGGGGTATGTACGGGTAGTATCTGATGAGATGGCCATTTGTCAGGCATCTTCATTGAGGCTTTGCTTTAGGCGGATGTAACAGAGATACCACAATTGGTATCAAGGCGAATAGTTACTGACCCGGATTCAAGTCCCTAGCTATGCACTTGTATGTTGCACAAAGCTTGATTCCTTCAGAGTCTATGTGTGAACAGCAAGAGGTATACAACGGCATGTAGGAAGCTTAGAAGAAGGGAATATTATAGCATGCCTTCCAGCCCGCACCACTACTCAGCCATATTCACCATCATTATTCCTACACATCTGTCTGTTGCATCTGTCTCATACGTTACCCACATGACCAGCGCAGCCAATACGTGTCTCGCACCTCCATCCATGCGCTGTGGCAGGCTGCGTTGCTATCTTACTCCCTCAACCATGTGTTGCTGGCACAGGATTTCATGATATATATAGACAAAACTGTGCACCCGGTGAGGTTCGAACTCACGCAGCTTTCGCTATGGGAAAGCACATTCTCAAAGCTTGAGACCCACCCGTTAGACCACTCCGGCACAGGTGCAGGCCAAGGTCATCTTGGCAAGCCCATGTTGCATCAAGATCCTGCGTCCAAGCCTTATATCGATGACCTAACCTAGGTAACCTAGGTAACATATACATACATCATCTGCACATCACATAGCCACTCGGACAGTGGCTCAATAACAAGCATGCATGGTGACACTAAAGTTCATTCATTATCTGTAGCATTTGCAGGGAAATGGGGGGAGAGGCAGGGTGCGTGCTGAGGAAGAAGTTAGGGCTGAAGGAGGGCGAGACAGAGAAATCAAAGCGGTCTATCGGAAGGGAGGCCCAAGGCGACAGCTACAATCTCTCCAGGCAGCACATCCACCAAATAATGACACAATGAAACTCCCACTGCCACCATATGTACCTCAAATTGCATCAGGTGGGTTTTATGCACACATGCATGCATATGGTTAATAATCACGTCATCAATCAAGTAAGTCAAGTCACTGCATGCACACTCCACTACCATGCATGCCAGGTCATTACCATGCGTGTGTGTGTGGCTCCTCAGGGTGACTCTTTACTGTTCTCGAGATGTACATGTGCATACATGTATATAGTGCTTTCCTGCTGGCATCTCTCCTCTGAGGGCTTCAGTGTGTTTCAGTCAGGCTCTTGCCAGATCAATTTCGTGATGGAGGAGAGTGTTCCCCTTCTTTTGAGCAGCTACTTGTCCCCCTTTTATTTATCTGTTGGTTCCTTCTGTGGTTTGTCAGTGCCCCTCTGTGCTCTGTTAGTGGCCATGCTAGAGCCTCTGAGTTTTTGTTTACTCTTGCTGGTCTGAGTAGTGAGAGGAGAGTGCTGTATCCTGTGTTGTACCCCTCCTGCCTTTCAAGCATATTTCTGCACGCTTCGGCGTTAAGTGCTAAGGCGCAGGCACAGCAAGCCAAGCGCACCGTAATGAGAGTCAGGCACAGCGGAAGTCTTCGTAGGCCAGGGGTTACAACGTACGATCCAGGGTGCAGAGTATCCAGTGCGTGAAGGCTATCAGAACCGGAAGCACGCTATCATCACTCAGCCGCTCCTTTAATGCTCAGGCTTCGCTCAGGCCAAGTGAAAGCATATCCAGACTCAGGACATCAATATGTAAGAGCATACAATCGAGGGAGATCGATAGCATATAATATTCATAATAATAAACAAGGCCGTCATCTCTTGACTTATACCCGCGACATCGTCTGTAGTACACATCACACCAGATCGCTGATCCACATGTGTGACATGTTCGTAATCATGTCGCAGACGATATTCTATCGTCCTTTAGCCTTCACAGCATTAAGGCAATGCAAATGCAATACTTGGCAATGTTCGTTATGTGGTTCAACCGCCATGTGAGTCGATGCGAATATCACTCACTCAGTCGCATTCCGCTCGCGCACATGAAGTGGATATTGCATGATAAATTGGTATGAGAGAATGCGCGCTCTCAGATAATTATTCCAGTGCGTGTACGTGGACTTGCTCCGGCCGCATGACTAAAGCTTCCGCGAGGCGTCGCGTGATCCGAGCCGCACTTCTCACACTTGTGCGTCACATTGGTCAAACCATTTGCATGATAACGAACCGAATATGATTGCTTATAATATTATGCCAATAGATTTATGAAAATTTACTTTCTGAGAGTTCTTGTCCTGTCGTACTATCCACCTGGATTGTACGGCAGGTCGAGCAGTGGAATGTCGGTTATTCCAATACCGGTCGCATTGCAAGCGCTACACCGAGAGCATGGTGCCAATATGACAATGCACCTAATCACCGGTTGCCGGGCGCCTTACCGGGTCATATGGTCCGGTGCATGGGCGTGAGGCGAACCGTGATACAACATCCTGGGGTATGTACGGGTAGTATCTGATGAGATGGCCATTTGTCAGGCATCTTCATTGAGGCTTTGCTTTAGGCGGATGTAACAGAGATACCACAATTGGTATCAAGGCGAATAGTTACTGACCCGGATTCAAGTCCCTAGCTATGCACTTGTATGTTGCACAAAGCTTGATTCCTTCAGAGTCTATGTGTGAACAGCAAGAGGTATACAACGGCATGTAGGAAGCTTAGAAGAAGGGAATATTATAGCATGCCTTCCAGCCCGCACCACTACTCAGCCATATTCACCATCATTATTCCTACACATCTGTCTGTTGCATCTGTCTCATACGTTACCCACATGACCAGCGCAGCCAATACGTGTCTCGCACCTCCATCCATGCGCTGTGGCAGGCTGCGTTGCTATCTTACTCCCTCAACCATGTGTTGCTGGCACAGGATTTCATGATATATATATAGACAAAACTGTGCACCCGGTGAGGTTCGAACTCACGCAGCTTTCGCTATGGGAAAGCACATTCTCAAAGCTTGAGACCCACCCGTTAGACCACTCCGGCACAGGTGCAGGCCAAGGTCATCTTGGCAAGCCCATGTTGCATCAAGATCCTGCGTCCAAGCCTTATATCGATGACCTAACCTAGGTAACCTAGGTAACATATACATACATCATCTGCACATCACATAGCCACTCGGACAGTGGCTCAATAACAAGCATGCATGGTGACACTAAAGTTCATTCATTATCTGTAGCATTTGCAGGGAAATGGGGGGAGAGGCAGGGTGCGTGCTGAGGAAGAAGTTAGGGCTGAAGGAGGGCGAGACAGAGAAATCAAAGCGGTCTATCGGAAGGGAGGCCCAAGGCGACAGCTACAATCTCTCCAGGCAGCACATCCACCAAATAATGACACAATGAAACTCCCACTGCCACCATATGTACCTCAAATTGCATCAGGTGGGTTTTATGCACACATGCATGCATATGGTTAATAATCACGTCATCAATCAAGTAAGTCAAGTCACTGCATGCACACTCCACTACCATGCATGCCAGGTCATTACCATGCGTGTGTGTGTGGCTCCTCAGGGTGACTCTTTACTGTTCTCGAGATGTACATGTGCATACATGTATATAGTGCTTTCCTGCTGGCATCTCTCCTCTGAGGGCTTCAGTGTGTTTCAGTCAGGCTCTTGCCAGATCAATTTCGTGATGGAGGAGAGTGTTCCCCTTCTTTTGAGCAGCTACTTGTCCCCCTTTTATTTATCTGTTGGTTCCTTCTGTGGTTTGTCAGTGCCCCTCTGTGCTCTGTTAGTGGCCATGCTAGAGCCTCTGAGTTTTTGTTTACTCTTGCTGGTCTGAGTAGTGAGAGGAGAGTGCTGTATCCTGTGTTGTACCCCTCCTGCCTTTCAAGCATATTTCTGCACGCTTCGGCGTTAAGTGCTAAGGCGCAGGCACAGCAAGCCAAGCGCACCGTAATGAGAGTCAGGCACAGCGGAAGTCTTCGTAGGCCAGGGGTTACAACGTACGATCCAGGGTGCAGAGTATCCAGTGCGTGAAGGCTATCAGAACCGGAAGCACGCTATCATCACTCAGCCGCTCCTTTAATGCTCAGGCTTCGCTCAGGCCAAGTGAAAGCATATCCAGACTCAGGACATCAATATGTAAGAGCATACAATCGAGGGAGATCGATAGCATATAATATTCATAATAATAAACAAGGCCGTCATCTCTTGACTTATACCCGCGACATCGTCTGTAGTACACATCACACCAGATCGCTGATCCACATGTGTGACATGTTCGTAATCATGTCGCAGACGATATTCTATCGTCCTTTAGCCTTCACAGCATTAAGGCAATGCAAATGCAATACTTGGCAATGTTCGTTATGTGGTTCAACCGCCATGTGAGTCGATGCGAATATCACTCACTCAGTCGCATTCCGCTCGCGCACATGAAGTGGATATTGCATGATAAATTGGTATGAGAGAATGCGCGCTCTCAGATAATTATTCCAGTGCGTGTACGTGGACTTGCTCCGGCCGCATGACTAAAGCTTCCGCGAGGCGTCGCGTGATCCGAGCCGCACTTCTCACACTTGTGCGTCACATTGGTCAAACCATTTGCATGATAACGAACCGAATATGATTGCTTATAATATTATGCCAATAGATTTATGAAAATTTACTTTCTGAGAGTTCTTGTCCTGTCGTACTATCCACCTGGATTGTACGGCAGGTCGAGCAGTGGAATGTCGGTTATTCCAATACCGGTCGCATTGCAAGCGCTACACCGAGAGCATGGTGCCAATATGACAATGCACCTAATCACCGGTTGCCGGGCGCCTTACCGGGTCATATGGTCCGGTGCATGGGCGTGAGGCGAACCGTGATACAACATCCTGGGGTATGTACGGGTAGTATCTGATGAGATGGCCATTTGTCAGGCATCTTCATTGAGGCTTTGCTTTAGGCGGATGTAACAGAGATACCACAATTGGTATCAAGGCGAATAGTTACTGACCCGGATTCAAGTCCCTAGCTATGCACTTGTATGTTGCACAAAGCTTGATTCCTTCAGAGTCTATGTGTGAACAGCAAGAGGTATACAACGGCATGTAGGAAGCTTAGAAGAAGGGAATATTATAGCATGCCTTCCAGCCCGCACCACTACTCAGCCATATTCACCATCATTATTCCTACACATCTGTCTGTTGCATCTGTCTCATACGTTACCCACATGACCAGCGCAGCCAATACGTGTCTCGCACCTCCATCCATGCGCTGTGGCAGGCTGCGTTGCTATCTTACTCCCTCAACCATGTGTTGCTGGCACAGGATTTCATGATATATATATACACAAAACTGTGCACCCGGTGAGGTTCGAACTCACGCAGCTTTCGCTATGGGAAAGCACATTCTCAAAGCTTGAGACCCACCCGTTAGACCACTCCGGCACAGGTGCAGGCCAAGGTCATCTTGGCAAGCCCATGTTGCATCAAGATCCTGCGTCCAAGCCTTATATCGATGACCTAACCTAGGTAACCTAGGTAACATATACATACATCATCTGCACATCACATAGCCACTCGGACAGTGGCTCAATAACAAGCATGCATGGTGACACTAAAGTTCATTCATTATCTGTAGCATTTGCAGGGAAATGGGGGGAGAGGCAGGGTGCGTGCTGAGGAAGAAGTTAGGGCTGAAGGAGGGCGAGACAGAGAAATCAAAGCGGTCTATCGGAAGGGAGGCCCAAGGCGACAGCTACAACCTCTCCAGGCAGCACATCCACCAAATAATGACACAATG
This sequence comes from Volvox reticuliferus, assembly GCA_019650235.1. NCBI lineage: Eukaryota > Viridiplantae > Chlorophyta > Chlorophyceae > Chlamydomonadales > Volvocaceae > Volvox > Volvox reticuliferus. The sequence continues at coordinate 48,153 of BNCP01000060.1, forward strand.
AAACTCCCACTGCCACCATATGTACCTCAAATTGCATCAGGTGGGTTTTATGCACACATGCATGCATATGGTTAATAATCACGTCATCAATCAAGTAAGTCAAGTCACTGCATGCACACTCCACTACCATGCATGCCAGGTCATTACCATGCGTGTGTGTGTGGCTCCTCAGGGTGACTCTTTACTGTTCTCGAGATGTACATGTGCATACATGTATATAGTGCTTTCCTGCTGGCATCTCTCCTCTGAGGGCTTCAGTGTGTTTCAGTCAGGCTCTTGCCAGATCAATTTCGTGATGGAGGAGAGTGTTCCCCTTCTTTTGAGCAGCTACTTGTCCCCCTTTTATTTATCTGTTGGTTCCTTCTGTGGTTTGTCAGTGCCCCTCTGTGCTCTGTTAGTGGCCATGCTAGAGCCTCTGAGTTTTTGTTTACTCTTGCTGGTCTGAGTAGTGAGAGGAGAGTGCTGTATCCTGTGTTGTACCCCTCCTGCCTTTCAAGCATATTTCTGCACGCTTCGGCGTTAAGTGCTAAGGCGCAAGCACAGCAAGCCAAGCGCACCGTAATGAGAGTCAGGCACAGCGGAAGTCTTCGTAGGCCAGGGGTTACAACGTACGATCCAGGGTGCAGAGTATCCAGTGCGTGAAGGCTATCAGAACCGGAAGCACGCTATCATCACTCAGCCGCTCCTTTAATGCTCAGGCTTCGCTCAGGCCAAGTGAAAGCATATCCAGACTCAGGACATCAATATGTAAGAGCATACAATCGAGGGAGATCGATAGCATGTAATATTCATAATAATAAACAAGGCCGTCATCTCTCGACTTATACCCGCGACATCGTCTGTAGTACACATCACACCAGATCGCTGATCCACATGTGTGACATGTTCGTAATCATGTCGCAGACGATATTCTATCGTCCTTTAGCCTTCACAGCATTAAGGCAATGCAAATGCAATACTTGGCAATGTTCGTTATGTGGTTCAACCGCCATGTGAGTCGATGCGAATATCACTCACTCAGTCGCATTCCGCTCGCGCACATGAAGTGGATATTGCATGATAAATTGGTATGAGAGAATGCGCGCTCTCAGATAATTATTCCAGTGCGTGTACGTGGACTTGCTCCGGCCGCATGACTAAAGCTTCCGCGAGGCGTCGCGTGATCCGAGCCGCACTTCTCACACTTGTGCGTCACATTGGTCAAACCATTTGCATGATAACGAACCGAATATGATTGCGGACAGCGATGTCTCGAACCTGACGTGATTCAAGTTCCCAACGGAAAGTTGGATGAGTGGTTGAAAGCTATTAAGACTTGATGTTAGAAAAACCAGTGAGTGCTAGGGCGCATGTTTGGCAGTTGCATGTCGCGACGTGGGATTGAGTAAACCTTCCCATGGCCAGGTTAGGCAATGGTTAACAGCGGTTGATGGGGCCTTAGCGCCCGAGACGTGCCCTCCAGAGGGGGGGAAGTGTAGTAGTCGTACACACTCTAGCACAATATATATGTGCAGATACACGCCATCAACATCTCGAGAGGCCTTTGCGGCTCTCAACTACTACACCGCATGCCCACAAGCTTGCAGAGTGCTTCCCAAAACTTAGACGTGAACTGACCGCCACGGTCCGAGACCACGTTTTTAGGGATGCCGTGCAACCGAACCACGTTATCGAAAAACAGGCGTGCAGTCTGCTCAGCAGGGCAGGTTGACGTGGTAGGTGCAAGGTGAACCATCTTAGTCAAACGGTCAACCATGACAAGCACGGCGTCGTATCCCCCCTCAGTTTTGGGCAACGCGACTACGAAGTCCATGGAAACACTTTCCCAAGGCGCGTCAGGGACAGGCAATGGTTGCAGCAACCCGTGGCCCCTACCGGACAAAGCCTTGTTGCGCTGGCACAAACTGCATGTCTGCACGAAGTTCTCGGCATCTCTCGCCAGACGAGACCACCAGAATGAGCGTCACACCAACTCGACCAGCCGTGTGCTACCTGGGTGTCCTGCCAACGGGTCCTCATGGAAACGGGAAAGGATATCACGACGAAGGGAATCATCGTTGGGCACGACAATCTGAGTCGCCGATCCTTCAGTCCATAGCCAAAGACCATTCTGCTTGCGTAGGTGCTCGACATTGCTAGGCGAAGCAAACCAGGAGTCGCCAGCATAGGCAGCCTTCAAGCGAGCCGCGAGGTCTGAGGACAAAGGCACGTCCGGGGTCTGTGGACGTTGGACAGGCGCCGCCAAAATCGCAGCATGTAGCGACGGATGTCGACTGAGAGCGTCGGCGATGTTAATCCGGCCGGTGACGTGCTCCCAGGTGCAGTCAAACCGCGCGAGGTACTCCATCCACCTTGCTTGACGCCGGTTCAACGTGGGGACGCTTTGCAAAAACGTCAGGGGCTTGTGGTCAGTCTTAAGGGTGAAAGGTCGTCCCTCTAGGTAACAACGCCACTCCTTAAGCGTGTGCAAGACCGCTAGCAGCTCCTGTTCCCCTGTGGTGTAATGGGGTTCTGCACCCGTAAACTTCTTACTCGTGAAGGCGATCGGTCGCCCTTCCTGCAACAGTACAGCGCCGCTTCCGTACAACAAAGCATCCGAAAACACTTCGACACAAAACGGCAACGAGTAGTCGGGGAATGCAAGGGAAACGTCATCGGCAACGACGCGTTTCAGCTCCTCGAACGCCAGCTGACACTCGGGCGTCCAGGCACTAGGCGAATCGAAAGCTCCCTTGCGCGTCAAATCAGTGAGCGGGGCCGCAAGGACAGAGTACTGCTTGATGAACTTACGGAAGTAATTTGTCAAGCCGAGGAAGCTACGAAGCTCCTGAAGGTTCTGAGGCGCTGGCCAATCACGAACCACAGCTACCTTCCGTGGGTCCATCTTGACACCAGTGGCTGACACGATGTGACCCAAGTACTCCACCTGAGGCTGCGCCCAAAAGCATTTGGCACGCTTAGCAAACAATTGCTCCCGCCTCAACACCTCCAGCACAAGCTTAAGATGTTCCAGATGCTCCTCGCGCGTCTTGGAGTAGACCAGGATGTCGTCCAAGTAGCAAACGACAAACCTGTCGATATACGGTCTAAACATGCGATCCATGACCGCCTGAAACGTCGCAGGGGCGTTAGTCAACCCAAACGACAAGACCGTATACTCGAAGTGACCAAAGGGCGTCCGAAAAGCAGTTTTCGGCACATCAGACGCAGCGATGCAAATCTGATTGTATCCCTGTTGCAAGTCGATCGAGCTGAAATAAGCCGAGCCCTTTAGCTTATGGAGCAGGTCATCCACGCGTGGCAAAGGGTAACGGTTTTTGACCATCGTTGCATTCAACTCCCTGTAGTCAATGCACATGCGCAAGCTCCCATCCTTCTTACCGACAAACAGAATCGGTGCAGAGTACGGAGATGTGCTGGGGCGAATCAAACCCTTTGCGAGCTTTGGGAGTCTTCTTACTTGCAGGCCCCTTTGCTCAGCTGGTTAGAGCGTGGTGCTAATATCGATTGGGATGCCTGCGGCACGCCAAGGTCATTGGTTCGATCCTGATAGGGGCCAGGTTTTCCTTGGGAGGCAAACACCAAACATGGCGTGGTGCGATTGCTACGGTGGCTGCTGTATTTAAGGACACACGTCTATGGCTCACCATCCTGTGCGTGACGACGACACGCATGCTGCTAGTCCATGTTCTCTTCAGACATACCCAAGCAAAGCTCCCCAACTAACCATACAAGCATTCTGCCACACACGCGCGCCTGCGGGGCCACACCTCACCAACCAAGTGCCCATGCATCCATGCATGCTGTAGTTGTTGAGTGCCAAAATGGCCTCTCAAGATGCTGACCGACATGGTGCTTCGTGCACCTGAGGTCATAATACGTAGTGTCGCCCATTCTGATAGATTGACATCCCTTTCCATATAATGCCGACGGACCAGCTGACAATTTGCAGCAGGCAAGCACTTTTTGGCACGCTCCAATGCTTCGTGCGTTCTTGCATGCCCTCTTCAAAAAATAGACAGACATACAATCAAAGGATCTGATGTGATACACAAGGATTCTCACCATATGAGCCCACAATGCTTCAGCTTTCTCTCCCTAGTTTATTTACGAACTAGGTGAGACACAGGGATAGTAGGGTCCATACCCATACACGCATGAACCTGAAAGGCATGCGTGCATGGTCTGCTGCGTGGGTAGACTCGCCGTGGACAGAGTTGCTGATCACAAACTCAGCTAGCTGTGTGCGTGGCCAAACCAAATCCAAAAGTACAACACGCACAGGTGGGCTTCTTGGAACATTGCGACGGCGACAGCATTTGCACGTTCGTCGGCCCCTTCTTCCTGGGGAACATGTTTGCCGTCCCTGGTGTTACAAACAACGTGCGCTGCGTTGACTGCGTTTCTCCCATCCAGAATGGGCGGGATGGAAGTTTGTTGCCCCCCCACATGTCCTTAGCCTGGGAGTCTTCTTACTTGCAGGCCCCTTAGCTCAGCTGGTTAGAGCGTGGTGCTAATATCGATTATTGGGACGCCTGCGGCACGCCAAGGTCATCGGTTCGATCCCGATAGGGGCCAGGTTTTCCTTGGGAGGCAAACACCAAACATGGCGTGGTGCGATTGCTACGGTGGCTGCTGTATTTAAGGACACACGTCTATGGCTCACCATCCTGTGCGTGACGACGACACGCATGCTGCTAGTCCATGTTCTCTTCAGACATACCCAAGCAAAGCTCCCCAACTAACCATACAAGCATTCTGCCACACACGCGCGCCTGCGGGGCCACACCTCACCAACCAAGTGCCCATGCATCCATGCATGCTGTAGTTGTTGAGTGCCAAAATGGCCTCTCAAGATGCTGACCGACATGGTGCTTCGTGCACCTGAGGTCATAATACGTAGTGTCACCCATTCTGATAGATTGACATCCCTTTCCATATAATGCCGACGGACCAGCTGACAATTTGCAGCAGGCAAGCACTTTTTGGCACGCTCCAATGCTTCGTGCGTTCTTGCATGCCCTCTTCAAAAAATAGACAGACATACAATCAAAGGATCTGATGTGATACACAAGGATTCTCACCATATGAGCCCACAATGCTTCAGCTTTCTCTCCCTAGTTTATTTACGAACTAGGTGAGACACAGGGATAGTAGGGTCCATACCCATACACGCATGAACCTGAAAGGCATGCGTGCATGGTCTGCTGCATGGGTAGACTCGCCGTGGACAGAGTTGCTGATCACAAACTCAGCTAGCTGTGTGCGTGGCCAAACCAAATCCAATGTTGTATCACTCCTCATAATCGCCCATTGATTCTGCGAAGAACCAGGCCCAGTGCATCATGCTCGATTATATCAGAACGTACCAATCGAGGCAGCGGAAGTCTTCGATGCAAGGAGTTACAATGTTTATTCCAAGACAGGCGTAGATGACGTGATAGGCTATCAGTGCCTAGCCGAGGCAATCATCATCTAACCGATGCAAATCGGTGCTCGGGCTTATCCAAGAAATACTACCGTAAGTGATATAAAAGGTGCAAGCTCAACCAAAGCGCGGTTGGCTTATATAAATGTCAATCGCAATGTTCGCGTAGCGATTCTCCCTTAGGCCGTCAATGAGCATAGCAGATATACTCGCAGCGACGGCTCGCGGTACAAGAGATCTGCAAGTAGTAAGTGTACTACCGTGATCCCGCGTGCGGATATTGCTATATAAGCCGTCATAGCAATAATGCAATGTTCTTTACTCGCGTAAAGGTGCCGACTACGCCATCGCGCGTAGTGTTGCATTCGACGCGCCGCATTGCTCGAGCCATTGCCTCGCGACCTCAAGGTGCGCTCTGTTGTATCACTCCTCATAATCGCCCATTGATTCTGCGGAGAACCAGGCTCAGTGCATCATGCTCGATTATATCAGAACGTACCAATCGAGGCAGCGGAAGTCTTCGATGCAAGGAGTTACAACGTATATTCCAAAACAGGCGTAGATGACGTGATAGGCTATCAGTGCCTAGCCGAGGCAATCATCATCTAACCGATGCGAATCGGTGCTCGGGCTTATCCAAGAAATGCGATCATAAGCGATATAAAAGGTGCAAGCTCAACCAAAGTGCGGTTAGCTTGTGTAAACATCAATCGAGATGTTCGCGTAATGATCCTCACTTATATTCATGCTTAGGCCGTCAATGCGCGTAGCAGATATACTCGCAGCGACGGCTCGCGGTACAAGAGATCTGTAAGTAGTAAGTGTACTACCGTGATCCCGCGTGCGGATATTGCTATATAAGCCGTCATAGCAATAATGCAATGTTCTTTACTCGCGTAAAGGTGCCGACTACGCCATCGCGCGTAGTGTTGCATTCGACGCGCCGCATCGCTCGAGCCATTGCCTCGCGACCTCAAGGTACGCTCGCGTTATCATGCTCGTGCGCACGCGTATGCATAATGCACGTGTTATCGTTAGTGCGCGTTGATATGCGATGCCTCATTCATTCTAGATCGTCCGCGACCAAGTCGCCGGACCATGCGCACTATTCGCGATGCCGGCCACGCGATGCATTCTTGCAGCATTGTACACAATGCATTAGGCGTTATGCTGTCCGTGGGTTGCTCGTGTCCTTAGCCAGTGCGCCTAACATGTGCGGTGCGACGTGCTGCGTGGCATGCGTGCGATCGCGTCGCGCCCGCTGCCGTTGACGTCATCATTGCCGTATCGCTCCCCGCGTCCACGTACGACAGCTGACGTCATCATTGCCGTATCGCTCCCCGCGTCCACGTACGACAGCTGACGTCATCATTGCCGTATCGCTCCCCGCGTCCACGTACGACAGCTGACGTCATCATTGCCGTATCGCTCCCCGCGTCCACGTACGACAGCTGACGTCATCATTGCCGTATCACTCCCCGCGTCCACGTACGACAGTGCCGTACCGGTACAAGTACGAGAGTGCCGTGCCGTCGTACGGTGCTGCCGTACCGTACGATAATGCCGTACCGTCGTACCGTGCTGCCGTACCGTACGACAGTGCCGTATCGCTCCGCGCGTCCACGTACGACAGTAACGGGGTGTCGTGCGTGATAGCGCGATGGTGGGTGCAACTCTAGCAGAGCTTAGGAAAAGTGACGCGTGGTACAACACGCTCGCCTTACCGTGCTCGTGCGCGCGCGTATGCATACTGCACGTGTTATCATTAGTGCGCGTTGACATGCGATGCCTCATGCATTCTAGATCGTCCGCGACCAGGTCGCCGGACCATGCGCACTATTCGCGATACCGACCACGCAACGTATGCTTGCAGCGCTGTGCACAGTGCATTAGGCGATATGCTCATTGCGGGTTGCTTGTGCCCTTAGCCAGTGCGCCTAACGTGTGCGGTGCGACGTGCTGCGTGACATGCGTGCGGTCGCGTCGCGCCCATTGCTGTACTACTCCGCGCGTATCCACGTATGACAGCTGACGTCATCGGTGCCGTACCGCTCCGCGCGCATCCACGTACGACGGCTGACGTCATCGGTGCCGTACCGCTCCGCGCGCATCCACGTACGACGGTGCCGTACCATTCCGTGTACGATAATGCCGTACCGTCGTACCGTGCCGTACCACTCCGTCGCGCTCACGTACGACAGTGCCGTACCATTCCGTGTACGATAGTGCCGTACTGCTCCGTTGCGCCCACGTACGACAGTGCCGTACCATTCCGTGTACCGCTCCGTCGCGCCCACGTACGACAGGGTGACGTGGTGTCGTGCGCGATAGGGCGATGGTGGGTGCGACTCTAGCAGAGCTTAGGAAAAGTGACGCGTGGTACAACAATTATTCCCCCCCCCATAGGCAGCGTCCTCGCTGCCGCTCAGCCGACCAGAGCTACTGAGATTGCGTGGCACGCAACCTAGCCTCCTCGAGGATGGGCGCCATCTCCGGGGAGAAATTGCGCGCAGGTTCCCACGAGTTGTGCTCACTTGAGTAGTCCGTCCACTTGACCAGGTACTCGTGCACGGTGCGCTTGCGCCGGTGTCTACCCACACGTCGAGTGCAGTAGTCCAAGATGCGCTCCACGTCATATACCTTCTGCTTGCCTGCGGCCCAAGTCTCAGGACCTGGTTCGACTGCTGCAGGGGTATCAGTGGTGACGGGCGCGGGCTCCGTGCCACGATACGGACGAACAAGTGACACATGGAACGTAGGGTGGATGTTCATGTTAGAGGGCAACGCGAGCTCGACAGCTGCGTTCCCTACCATGCGCACAACGGGGTACGGACCAATCCAACGGGGCAACAGCTTTCGGGATCCCTCGGCAAAGGAACGCAGGTTCTTAGTGCTCAGCAGAACCATCTGTCCTTCCGAAAAGACCACGTCCCGCTTGGACTTGTTGTAGTACTCCGTTGCTCGTTGCTGCGCCGCGTCCAAACACGACTTCGCGTCTGTGATTCGGGATAAGAACGTCTTGGCAAAGGTCTTAGCCGCAGGGACATACACCTCCAGCTCACGCCACACAGGTAGTGCTGGGTGAAACCCATAAGTCAGGAAGAACGGGCTTTGACCTGTCGACCGATTAACGGCGTTGTTAATCGCAACTCTGCCGCAGTCAGATAAGTATCCCAAACGAGAGGCGTGCGACCAGCAAAGTTGCGCAACATATCCCCCAGGGTGCGGTTCGTGCGTTCGGTCTGGCCGTCAGACTGCGGGTGGTATGCCGTGCTCAGGTTAACCCGCATGCCCACAAGCTTGCAGAGCGCTTCCCAGAACTTAGACGTGAACTGACCGCCACGGTCCGATACCACGTTCTTAGGGACGCCGTGCAACCAAACCACGTTATCGAAGAACAGGCGTGCAGTTTGCTCAGCAGTGCAGGTCGACGTGGTAGGTGCAAGGTGAACCATCTTAGTCAAACGGTCAACCATGACAAGCACCGAGTCGTACCCTCCCTCAGTTTTGGGCAGCGCGACCACGAAGTCCATGGAAACACTTTCCCAAGGCGCGTCAGGGACAGGCAATGGTTGCAACAACCCGTGGCCCTTACCGGACAAAGCCTTGTTGCGCTGGCACAAACTGCATGTCTGCACGAAGTTCTCGGCATCTCTCGCCAGACGAGACCACCAGAACGAGCGTCGCACCAACTCGACCAGCCGCGTGCTACCTGGGTGTCCTGCCAACGGGTCCTCATGGAAACGGGAAAGGATGTCGCGACGAAGGGAATCGTCGTTAGGCACGACGATCTGAGTCGTCGATCCTTCCGTCCGTAGCCAAAGACCATTCTGCTTGCGTAGGTGCTCAACGTTGCCAGGCAAAGCAAACCAGGAGTTGCCCGCATATGCAGCCTTCAGGCGAGCCGCGAGGTCTGAGGACAGAGGCACGTCCGGGGTCGGTGGACGTTGGACAGGCGCCGCCAAAATCGCAGCATGTAGCGACGGATGTCGACTGAGAGCGTCGGCGATGTTAATCCGGCCGGCAACGTGCTCCCAGGTGCAGTCAAACCGCGCGAGGTACTCCATCCACCTCGCTTGACGCCGGTTCAACGTGGGGACGCTTTGCAAAAACGTCAGGGGCTTGTGGTCAGTCTTAAGGGTGAAGGGTCGTCCCTCTAGGTAACAACGCCACTCCTTAAGCGCGTGCACGACCGCTAGCAGCTCCTGCTCCCCTGTAGTGTAACGGGTTTCTGCGCCCGTAAACTTCTTACTCGTGAAGGCGATCGGTCGCCCTTCCTGCAACAGGACAGCGCCGCTCCCATACAACGAAGCATCCGAAAACACTTCGACACGAAACGGCAACGAGTAGTCGGGGAACGCAAGGGTAACGTCGTCGGCAACGACACGCTTTAGCTCTTCGAACGCCAGCTGACACTCGGGCGTCCATGCACCAGGCGAATCGAAAGCTCCCTTACGCGTCAAATCAGTGAGCGGGGCCGAAAGGACAGAGTACTGCTTGATGAACTTACGGAAATAGTTGGTCAAGCCGAGGAAGCTACGAAGCTCCTGAAGGTTCCGAGGCGCTGGCCAATCGCGAACCACAGCTACCTTCCGTGGGTCCATCTTGACGCCGGTGGCCGACACAATGTGGCCCAAGTACTCCACCTGAGGCTGCGCCCAAAAGCATTTGGCACGCTTCGCAAACAATTGCTCCCGCCTCAACACCTCAAGCACAAGCTTAAGATGCTCCAGGTGCTCCTCGCGCGTTTTGGAGTAGACCAGGATGTCGTCCAAGTAGCAAACGACGAACCTGTCGATATACAGTCTAAACATGCGATCCATGACCGCCTGAAACGTCGCAGGGGCATTAGTTAACCCGAACGACAAGACCGTGTACTCGAAGTGACCAAAGGGTGTCCGAAAAGCGGTTTTCGGCACATCAGACGCAGCGATGCAAATCTGATTGTATCCCTGTTGCAAGTCGATCGAGCTGAAGTAGGCTGAGCCCTTTAGCTTATCGAGCAGGTCGTCCACGCGCGGCAATGGGTAACGGTTTTTGACCGTCGTCGCATTCAACCCCCTGTAATCGATGCACATGCGCAAGCTCCCATCCTTCTTACCGACAAACAGAATCGGCACAGAATACGGAGATGTGCTGGGGCGAATCATACCCTTTGCGAGCAGATCAGTTACCTGGCGCTTCACCTCGTCCAACTCCAGAGGACTTAACCTGTACATAGGTCTTGACACAGGCTGAGCGCCGGGTACGAGTGGGATGGTATGGTCCACGGGACGCAAAGGAGGAAGCCCAGGCACGTCACGAAAAACGTCTGCGTACCCTGTGAGCAAGGCTTCAACCTCAGGATCCAAAGAAGACTGAGCGGTGGTCGCATTCAAATGCAACCTAGGCCTCACAAGCAGTCCGTGGGCACCCTTCCGGATCATGTGGATGGCCTCTTTACGCCCGACTGGCTTGGGTTCAGCACGCTGCCCCATGGCTTCCACAGCGTAGTTAACCACAGGCTCCGCTTCAGACTTACCCCCCTCTGGCTCAACACTTGCAAACGGCACGAAGGGTACTTTGCACGACAGAGTCCCCTTACGAAGGCGAAGGGTTCCAGACTCTAAGTCAATGCCGGCCCCATACTGCCGTAAAGTTGAGGACCCCAGTATATATGTCGCAGCATCAGTCAGCTCGCGCAACACATAAGGTTGGGTCGTAATACGCAGAGGACCTATACACAGGCGAAGGGTGACCCTGCCCAATATGGGTTGCTTACCCCCATCCGCTAGGGTAACCTGCGACCATTCCGACGACTGTGGGCACAGACCCAATGCATTCACCTCTGCCGATGAGATGAAGTCGTCACTGGCGCCAGTATCGACGAGCGCCTTCAGGGTGCGACCAGCAAGATCGACCTGAATCGAGGGAACCCGATTGTCTGCCGGTACCGACTCTGCGGACGAAAGCAAGACGCTCAGGGCGGGTTCGAAACGTTCGGCAGAACCCTCAGAATGAGGTGCAGGAGCATCGTACCAAACGTCAACGGCGTAGGCCTGGACCGACAACGGCACAGGTGCACCTGCTAAATCAACACCGTTATACAGAACGGTGCCCGGCTCGAACCGGCAGACTTTCCGCATACCCGTTAGCAAAGTCGAGGCTTTTCGCCGACTATAAGCGGGTAGAAGGACGCAAGCGGCAGTGTCTGGACGTTGACGCCTACTTCTCCTATAGAAGGTTAGCTGCACTGACAGCTCGCGCAGAGATGAGGGGAGGAACAAAACGGTGTGGCCTAACAAATCGATAGACGTCAGCGGTTTACTCGGTGCATACAGGTTACACAGCGAGTCAAAACCTACACGTCCTGAGCGACCGTCGAGCGACAATCGACGTCCAATTGCGCGTTCGATTTGTTCAAGGACCGAAGGCAACGGTGCCCTCACGGCTTGCCGCACTGACGACAACCGCCCACCCTCTAGTTCCGACTTCCCAGGTGGAGTCCCCTCCGAGCCATCCTGGGCAATCCCCTACTTCGGCCGCTGAGCCAAAGGCGGTAGGTGCGGACACTCCCTCGTAGGATGTTCCGCCGACGCGCATCTCAGGCAAACCTTCTTGCTCTTCCGACGCGCAAGCTCGGAGTGCGTGCAACCCCATTTATCCAACCAACCGTCGCTGGTGCGTTGCCGCTTGGTCTCGTTCTTAGCTTCGTGCGCAGCCGCTGCAGACGGCGAACCCCCTTTCCTCTTGCCCTTGGCTGGATCCGCGCGTTGACCTGCGCCGGCTGACCCTTTGCGGTTACCCGATCCGGAAGCGCCGCGAACGCCGTGACCGCGATCCGTACGAACGGTGGTCACTGCTGCCGTTGGCGTTCGTCGCTCCGTTTCGGCCCCCTGGTCCATGGCAGCAGCGTCAGACGCCGGATCCTGCACTCGCATGGCATTAACACGAGGGACAGGTTTAGTAGCGCGTTCACCAGCTAAGAGACGCTTCTCGACCCCTTGCGCAAAGTGCACCAATTCCTCATAGGACCCAAAGTCCTTCCCCGACAAGTCCGTGGCGCATTTCTTCGCCAGGGCCCCAGACAATCCGCGCTGAAACCAAAAGATGCGTTCGCTCTCCGTCAGGTCACCGATGGGCGTGATCAGGGCCTCGTAGCGCGACTGGTACGCAGGTACTGTTTCATCAGGGCGCATGCGATATGTGCCAGATGCTAACGTACCGCGAGCCTTAGCACTTAACGGTTGAACCTCGGGAGCAAAGCGCGCAAGCAAAGCACGGGCCAACTCCTCAAACGTGTATGTCTGCCTTGCCATTGTCCATTGATCGTACCATGTCTTCGCCTCACCCGCGAGGGTGTTCCCGACGAACAGACATTTCACAGGGTCACGATCACCACCACGGACCAGTCGCAAGTACACGCGGACATCACGCAGGTACGCACGAGTTGTATCGGCAATGCTTCGCCCAGCAATCTTATGTTTCGCATCATGCGGGATGTCTAATTTCGGGACAGGAAGCGACAGTTTCATCACCTCTTCTTCGTCGTCAGATCGACCCTGACGAAGTGGTGCAGACGGACCCCTCTGCTCCTCGCGTCCAACGGGGCCTGCTTCGGCTGCCGTGACAGGAACAGTCGGATGGATGGGAGTCCGTGGGTCTAGTAGCGCAGGGGGATCTCGGACACCGTCAACAACATGCGTGTATGGGCCCCTCCGAGATGTTTCAGGAACGACGGACGTGTCGGCGCGACCGTCCCCCACTACTAGCCCTACATCACCGCTACCAGATGCCATGGTAAATCGGCGACTGACCAGTCACAACCTTGTGCGATAAAGGCACTCTCACACAGGTATCGGTCGAGCGGCAATCAGACGGTTTTTAAGCCTACCGACAGAAAGCGCTCCCTGCAGATACAGCAAGTATCCGTCCAAAGAGTCTCGCACTTCGCGCGTGCGCGCAATAAGCGCCCGCAACTGATCCGGACTCGGATTCGAATCAGTCGATGCAGCAGCGAGTGAGACTCGGTTCCATTCACCTGCGGCTCAGAAGCACGTACTTCGAACAGGCAAAACGAGTGACAATGCAAGAGCAGCAAGGCAATTACAGACCAGAGGCGGCCGCAGCCATCACAGCTCGGCCAAGCTCCTCCGCGAATGTATCCAAGGGACTAAGATTGCCATCACTGACTCCAGCCATAGAAGTGACCTACTTACGGAAGAGATCAGGGTGAGACATCAGGCCGTGAACGAACCTGGTCTCGATACCAAATTTGTTGTATCACTCCTCATAATCGCCCATTGATTCTGCGAAGAACCAGGCCCAGTGCATCATGCTCGATTATATCGGAACGTACCAATCGAGGCAGCGGAAGTCTTCGATGCAAGGAGTTACAACGTTTATTCCAAGACAGGCGTAGATGACGTGATAGGCTATCAGTGCCTAGCCGAGGCAATCATCATCTAACCGATGCAAATCGGTGCTCGGGCTTATCCAAGAAATACTACCGTAAGTGATATAAAAGGTGCAAGCTCAACCAAAGCGCGGTTGGCTTATATAAATGTCAATCGCAATGTTCGCGTAGCGATTCTCCCTTAGGCCGTCAATGAGCATAGCAGATATACTCGCAGCGACGGCTCGCGGTACAAGAGATCTGCAAGTAGTAAGTGTACTACCGTGATCCCGCGTGCGGATATTGCTATATAAGCCGTCATAGCAATAATGCAATGTTCTTTACTCGCGTAAAGGTGCCGACTACACCATCGCGCGTAGTGTTGCATTCGACGCGCCGCATTGCTCGAGCCATTGCCTCGCGACCTCAAGGTGCGCTCTGTTGTATCACTCCTCATAATCGCCCATTGATTCTGCGGAGAACCAGGCTCAGTGCATCATGCTCGATTATATCAGAACGTACCAATCGAGGCAGCGGAAGTCTTCGATGCAAGGAGTTACAACGTATATTCCAAAACAGGCGTAGATGACGTGATAGGCTATCAGTGCCTAGCCGAGGCAATCATCATCTAACCGATGCGAATCGGTGCTCGGGCTTATCCAAGAAATACGACCATAAGCGATATAAAAGGTGCAAGCTCAACCAAAGCGCGGTTGGCTTATATAAATGTCAATCGCAATGTTCGCGTAGCGATTCTCCCTTAGGCCGTCAATGAGCATAGCAGATATACTCGCAGCGACGGCTCGCGGTACAAGAGATCTGCAAGTAGTAAGTGTACTACCGTGATCCCGCGTGCGGATATTGCTATATAAGCCGTCATAGCAATAATGCAATGTTCTTTACTCGCGTAAAGGTGCCGACTACGCCATCGCGCGTAGTGTTGCATTCGACGCGCCACATTGCTCGAGCCATTGCCTCGCGACCTCAAGGTGCGCTCGCCATCGGTGCCGTACCGCTCCGCGCGTATCCACGTACGACGGCTGACGTCATCGGTGCCGTACCGCTCCGCGCGCATCCACGTACGACGGTGCCGTACCATTCCGTGTACGATAATGCCGTACCGTCGTACCGTGCCGTACCACTCCGTCGCGCCCACGTACGACAGTGCCGTACCATTCCGTGTACGATAGTGCCGTACCGCTCCGTCGCGCCCACGTACGACAGTGCCGTACCATTCCGTGTAGGATAGTGCCGTACCGCTCCGTCGCGCCCACGTACGACAGGGTGACATGGTGTCGTGCGCGATAGGGCGATGGTGGGTGCGACTCTAGCAGAGCTTAGGAAAACTGACGCGTGGTACAACATCCAAAAGTACAACACGCACAGGTGGGCTTCTTGGAACATTGCGACGGCGACAGCATTTGCACGTTCGTCGGCCCCTTCTTCCTGGGGAACATGTTTGCCGTCCCTGGTGTTACAAACAACGTGCGCTGCGTTGACTGCGTTTCTCCCATCCAGAATGGGCGGGATGGAAGTTTGTTGCCCCCCCACATGTGCTTAGCCTGGGAGTCTTCTTACTTGCAGGCCCCTTAGCTCAGCTGGTTAGAGCGTGGTGCTAATATCGATTATTGGGACGCCTGCGGCACGCCAAGGTCATCGGTTCGATCCCGATAGGGGCCAGGTTTTCCTTGGGAGGCAAACACCAAACGTGGCGTGGTGCGATTGCTACGGTGGCTGCTGTACGGTGGCTGCTGCTTTCCATATAATGCCGACGGACCAGCTGACAATTTGCAGCAGGCAAGCACTTTTTGGCACGCTCCAATGCTTCGTGCGTTCTTGCATGCCCTCTTCAAAAAATAGACAGACATACCATCAAAGGATCTGATGTGATACACAAGGATTCTCACCATATGAGCCCACAATGCTTCAGCTTTCTCTCCCTAGTTTATTTACGAACTAGGTGAGACACAGGGATAGTAGGGTCCATACCCATACACGCATGAACCTGAAAGGCATGCGTGCATGGTCTGCTGCATGGGTAGACTCGCCGTGGACAGAGTTGCTGATCACAAACTCAGCTAGCTGTGTGCGTGGCCAAACCAAATCCAATGTTGTATCACTCCTCATAATCGCCCATTGATTCTGCGAAGAACCAGGCCCAGTGCATCATGCTCGATTATATCGGAACGTACCAATCGAGGCAGCGGAAGTCTTCGATGCAAGGAGTTACAATGTTTATTCCAAGACAGGCGTAGATGACGTGATAGGCTATCAGTGCCTAGCCGAGGCAATCATCATCTAACCGATGCGAATCGGTGCTCGGGCTTATCCAAGAAATGCGATCATAAGCGATATAAAAGGTGCAAGCTCAACCAAAGTGCGGTTAGCTTGTGTAAACATCAATCGAGATGTTCGCGTAATGATCCTCACTTATATTCATGCTTAGGCCGTCAATGCGCGTAGCAGATATACTCGCAGCGACGGCTCGCGGTACAAGAGATCTGTAAGTAGTAAGTGTACTACCGTGATCCCGCGTGCGGATATTGCTATATAAGCCGTCATAGCAATAATGCAATGTTCTTTACTCGCGTAAAGGTGCCGACTACGCCATCGCGCGTAGTGTTGCATTCGACGCGCCGCATCGCTCGAGCCATTGCCTCGCGACCTCAAGGTACGCTCGCGTTATCATGCTCGTGCGCACGCGTATGCATAATGCACGTGTTATCGTTAGTGCGCGTTGATATGCGATGCCTCATTCATTCTAGATCGTCCGCGACCAAGTCGCCGGACCATGCGCACTATTCGCGATGCCGGCCACGCGATGCATTCTTGCAGCGTTGTACACAATGCATTAGGCGTTATGCTGTCCGTGGGTTGCTCGTGTCCTTAGCCAGTGCGCCTAACATGTGCGGTGCGACGTGCTGCGTGGCATGCGTGCGATCGCGTCGCGCCCGCTGCCGTTGACGTCATCATTGCCGTATCGCTCCCCGCGTCCACGTACGACAGCTGACGTCATCATTGCCGTATCGCTCCCCGCGTCCACGTATGACAGCTGACGTCATCATTGCCGTATCGCTCCCCGCGTCCACGTACGACAGCTGACGTCATCATTGCCGTATCACTCCCCGCGTCCACGTACGACAGTGCCGTACCGGTCCAAGTACGAGAGTGCCGTGCCGTCGTACGGTGCTGCCGTACCGTACGATAATGCCGTACCGTCGTACCGTGCTGCCGTACCGTACGACAGTGCCGTATCGCTCCGCGCGTCCACGTACGACAGTAACGGGGTGTCGTGCGTGATAGCGTGATGGTGGGTGCAACTCTAGCAGAGCTTAGGAAAAGTGACGCGTGGTACAACACGCTCGCCTTACCGTGCTCGTGCGCGCGCGTATGCATACTGCACGTGTTATCATTAGTGCGCGTTGACATGCGATGCCTCATGCATTCTAGATCGTCCGCGACCAGGTCGCCGGACCATGCGCACTATTCGCGATACCGACCACGCAACGTATGCTTGCAGCGCTGTGCACAGTGCATTAGGCGATAAGTTCATTGCGGGTTGCTTGTGCCCTTAGCCAGTGCGCCTAACGTGTGCGGTGCAACGTGCTGCGTGACATGCGTGCGGTCGCGTCGCGCCCATTGCCGTACTACTCCGCGCGTATCCACGTATGACAGCTGACGTCATCGGTGCCGTACCGCTCCGTGCGCATCCACGTACGACGGCTGACGTCATCGGTGCCGTACCGCTCCGCGCGTATCCACGTACGACGGCTGACGTCATCGGTGCCGTACCGCTCCGCGCGCATCCACGTACGACGGCTGACGTCATCGGTGCCGTACCGCTCCGCGCGCATCCACGTACGACGGTGCCGTACCATTCCGTGTACGATAATGCCGTACCGTCGTACCGTGCCGTACCACTCCGTCGCGCCCACGTACGACAGTGCCGTACCATTCCGTGTACGATAGTGCCGTACCGCTCCGTCGCGCCCACGTACGACAGGGTGACGTGGTGTCGTGCGCGATAGGGCGATGGTGGGTGCGACTCTAGCAGAGCTTAGGAAAAGTGACGCGTGGTACAACAATTATTCCCCCCCCCCATAGGCAGCGTCCTCGCTGCCGCTCAGCCGACCAGAGCTACTGAGATTGCGTGGCACGCAACCTAGCCTCCTCGAGGATGGGCGCCATCTCCGGGGAGAAATTGCGCGCAGGTTCCCACGAGTTGTGCTCACTTGAGTAGTCCGTCCACTTGACCAGGTACTCGTGCACGGTGCGCTTGCGCCGGTGTCTACCCACACGTCGAGTGCAGTAGTCCAAGATGCGCTCCACGTCGTATACCTTCTGCTTGCCTGCGGCCCAAGTCTCAGGACCTGGTTCGACTGCTGCAGGGGTATCAGTGGTGACGGGCGCGGGCTCCGTGCCACGATACGGACGAACAAGTGACACATGGAACGTAGGGTGGATGTTCATGTTAGAGGGCAACGCGAGCTCGACAGCTGCGTTCCCTACCATGCGCACAACGGGGTACGGACCAATCCAACGGGGCAACAGCTTTCGGGATCCCTCGGCAAAGGAACGCAGGTTCTTAGTGCTCAGCAGAACCATCTGTCCTTCCGAAAAGACCACGTCCCGCTTGGACTTGTTGTAGTACTCCGTTGCTCGTTGCTGCGCCGCGTCCAAACACGACTTCGCGTCTGTGATTCGGGATAAGAACGTCTTGGCAAAGGTCTTAGCCGCAGGGACATACACCTCCAGCTCACGCCACACAGGTAGTGCTGGGTGAAACCCATAAGTCAGGAAGAACGGGCTTTGACCTGTCGACCGATTAACGGCGTTGTTAATCGCAACTCTGCCGCAGTCAGATAAGTATCCCAAACGAGAGGCGTGCGACCAGCAAAGTTGCGCAACATATCCCCCAGGGTGCGGTTCGTGCGTTCGGTCTGGCCGTCAGACTGCGGGTGGTATGCCGTGCTCAGGTTAACCCGCATGCCCACAAGCTTGCAGAGCGCTTCCCAGAACTTAGACGTGAACTGACCGCCACGGTCCGATACCACGTTCTTAGGGACGCCGTGCAACCAAACCACGTTATCGAAGAACAGGCGTGCAGTTTGCTCAGCAGTGCAGGTCGACGTGGTAGGTGCAAGGTGAACCATCTTAGTCAAACGGTCAACCATGACAAGCACCGAGTCGTACCCTCCCTCAGTTTTGGGCAGCGCGACCACGAAGTCCATGGAAACACTTTCCCAAGGCGCGTCAGGGACAGGCAATGGTTGCAACAACCCGTGGCCCTTACCGGACAAAGCCTTGTTGCGCTGGCACAAACTGCATGTCTGCACGAAGTTCTCGGCATCTCTCGCCAGACGAGACCACCAGAACGAGCGTCGCACCAACTCGACCAGCCGCGTGCTACCTGGGTGTCCTGCCAACGGGTCCTCATGGAAACGGGAAAGGATGTCGTGACGAAGGGAATCGTCGTTAGGCACGACGATCTGAGTCGTCGATCCTTCCGTCCGTAGCCAAAGACCATTCTGCTTGCGTAGGTGCTCAACGTTGCCAGGCGAAGCAAACCAGGAGTCGCCCGCATATGCAGCCTTCAGGAGAGCCGCGAGGTCTGAGGACAGAGGCACGTCCGGGGTCGGTGGACGTTGGACAGGCGCCGCCAAAATCGCAGCATGTAGCGACGGATGTCGACTGAGAGCGTCGGCGATGTTAATCCGGCCGGCAACGTGCTCCCAGGTGCAGTCAAACCGCGCGAGGTACTCCATCCACCTCGCTTGACGCCGGTTCAACGTGGGGACGCTTTGCAAAAACGTCAGGGGCTTGTGGTCAGTCTTAAGGGTGAAGGGTCGTCCCTCTAGGTAACAACGCCACTCCTTAAGCGCGTGCACGACCGCTAGCAGCTCCTGCTCCCCTGTAGTGTAACGGGTTTCTGCGCCCGTAAACTTCTTACTCGTGAAGGCGATCGGTCGCCCTTCCTGCAACAGGACAGCGCCGCTCCCATACAACGAAGCATCCGAAAACACTTCGACACGAAACGGCAACGAGTAGTCGGGGAACGCAAGGGTAACGTCGTCGGCAACGACACGCTTTAGCTCTTCGAACGCCAGCTGACACTCGGGCGTCCATGCACCAGGCGAATCGAAAGCTCCCTTACGCGTCAAATCAGTGAGCGGGGCCGAAAGGACAGAGTACTGCTTGATGAACTTACGGAAATAGTTGGTCAAGCCGAGGAAGCTACGAAGCTCCTGAAGGTTCCGAGGCGCTGGCCAATCGCGAACCACAGCTACCTTCCGTGGGTCCATCTTGACGCCGGTGGCCGACACAATGTGGCCCAAGTACTCCACCTGAGGCTGCGCCCAAAAGCATTTGGCACGCTTCGCAAACAATTGCTCCCGCCTCAACACCTCAAGCACAAGCTTAAGATGCTCCAGGTGCTCCTCGCGCGTTTTGGAGTAGACCAGGATGTCGTCCAAGTAGCAAACGACGAACCTGTCGATATACAGTCTAAACATGCGATCCATGACCGCCTGAAACGTCGCAGGGGCATTAGTTAACCCGAACGACAAGACCGTGTACTCGAAGTGACCAAAGGGTGTCCGAAAAGCGGTTTTCGGCACATCAGACGCAGCGATGCAAATCTGATTGTATCCCTGTTGCAAGTCGATCGAGCTGAAGTAGGCTGAGCCCTTTAGCTTATCGAGCAGGTCGTCCACGCGCGGCAATGGGTAACGGTTTTTGACCGTCGTCGCATTCAACCCCCTGTAATCGATGCACATGCGCAAGCTCCCATCCTTCTTACCGACAAACAGAATCGGCGCAGAATACGGAGATGTGCTGGGGCGAATCATACCCTTTGCGAGCAGATCAGTTACCTGGCGCTTCACCTCGTCCAACTCCAGAGGACTTAACCTGTACATAGGTCTTGACACAGGCTGAGCGCCGGGTACGAGTGGGATGGTATGGTCCACGGGACGCAAAGGAGGAAGCCCAGGCACGTCACGAAAAACGTCTGCGTACCCTGTGAGCAAGGCTTCAACCTCAGGATCCAAAGAAGACTGAGCGGTGGTCGCATTCAAATGCAACCTAGGCCTCACAAGCAGTCCGTGGGCACCCTTCCGGATCATGTGGATGGCCTCTTTACGCCCGACTGGCTTGGGTTCAGCACGCTGCCCCATGGCTTCCACAGCGTAGTTAACCACAGGCTCCGCTTCAGACTTACCCCCCTCTGGCTCAACACTTGCAAACGGCACGAAGGGTACTTTGCACGACAGAGTCCCCTTACGAAGGCGAAGGGTTCCAGACTCTAAGTCAATGCCGGCCCCATACTGCCGTAAAGTTGAGGACCCCAGTATATATGTCGCAGCATCAGTCAGCTCGCGCAACACATAAGGTTGGGTCGTAATACGCAGAGGACCTATACACAGGCGAAGGGTGACCCTGCCCAATATGGGTTGCTTACCCCCATCCGCTAGGGTAACCTGCGACCATTCCGACGACTGTGGGCACAGACCCAATGCATTCACCTCTGCCGATGAGATGAAGTCGTCACTGGCGCCAGTATCGACGAGCGCCTTCAGGGTGCGACCAGCAAGATCGACCTGAATCGAGGGAACCCGATTGTCTGCCGGTACCGACTCTGCGGACGAAAGCAAGACGCTCAGGGCAGGTTCGAAACGTTCGGCAGAACCCTCAGAATGAGGTGCAGGAGCATCGTACCAAACGTCAACGGCGTAGGCCTGGACCGACAACGGCACAGGTGCACCTGCTAAATCAACACCGTTATACAGAACGGTGCCCGGCTCGAACCGGCAGACTTTCCGCATACCCGTTAGCAAAGTCGAGGCTTTTCGCCGACTATAAGCGGGTAGAAGGACGCAAGCGGCAGTGTCTGGACGTTGACGCCTACTTCTCCTATAGAAGGTTAGCTGCACTGACAGCTCGCGCAGAGATGAGGGGAGGAACAAAACGGTGTGGCCTAACAAATCGATAGACGTCAGCGGTTTACTCGGTGCATACAGGTTACACAGCGAGTCAAAACCTACACGTCCTGAGCGACCGTCGAGCGACAATCGACGTCCAATTGCGCGTTCGATTTGTTCAAGGACCGAAGGCAACGGTGCCCTCACGGCTTGCCGCACTGACGACAACCGCCCACCCTCTAGTTCCGACTTCCCAGGTGGAGTCCCCTCCGAGCCATCCTGGGCAATCCCCTACTTCGGCCGCTGAGCCAAAGGCGGTAGGTGCGGACACTCCCTCGTAGGATGTTCCGCCGACGCGCATCTCAGGCAAACCTTCTTGCTCTTCCGACGCGCAAGCTCGGAGTGCGTGCAACCCCATTTATCCAACCAACCGTCGCTGGTGCGTTGCCGCTTGGTCTCGTTCTTAGCTTCGTGCGCAGCCGCTGCAGACGGCGAACCCCCTTTCCTCTTGCCCTTGGCTGGATCCGCGCGTTGACCTGCGCCGGCTGACCCTTTGCGGTTACCCGATCCGGAAGCGCCGCGAACGCCGTGACCGCGATCCGTACGAACGGTGGTCACTGCTGCCGTTGGCGTTCGTCGCTCCGTTTCGGCCCCCTGGTCCATGGCAGCAGCGTCAGACGCCGGATCCTGCACTCGCATGGCATTAACACGAGGGACAGGTTTAGTAGCGCGTTCACCAGCTAAGAGACGCTTCTCGACCCCTTGCGCAAAGTGCACCAATTCCTCATAGGACCCAAAGTCCTTCCCCGACAAGTCCGTGGCGCATTTCTTCGCCAGGGCCCCAGACAATCCGCGCTGAAACCAAAAGATGCGTTCGCTCTCCGTCAGGTCACCGATGGGCGTGATCAGGGCCTCGTAGCGCGACTGGTACGCAGGTACTGTTTCATCAGGGCGCATGCGATATGTGCCAGATGCTAACGTACCGCGAGCCTTAGCACTTAACGGTTGAACCTCGGGAGCAAAGCGCGCAAGCAAAGCACGGGCCAACTCCTCAAACGTGTATGTCTGCCTTGCCATTGTCCATTGATCGTACCATGTCTTCGCCTCACCCGCGAGGGTGTTCCCGACGAACAGACATTTCACAGGGTCACGATCACCACCACGGACCAGTCGCAAGTACACGCGGACATCACGCAGGTACGCACGAGTTGTATCGGCAATGCTTCGCCCAGCAATCTTATGTTTCGCATCATGCGGGATGTCTAATTTCGGGACAGGAAGCGACAGTTTCATCACCTCTTCTTCGTCGTCAGATCGACCCTGACGAAGTGGTGCAGACGGACCCCTCTGCTCCTCGCGTCCAACGGGGCCTGCTTCGGCTGCCGTGACAGGAACAGTCGGATGGATGGGAGTCCGTGGGTCTAGTAGCGCAGGGGGATCTCGGACACCGTCAACAACATGCGTGTATGGGCCCCTCCGAGATGTTTCAGGAACGACGGACGTGTCGGCGCGACCGTCCCCCACTACTAGCCCTACATCACCGCTACCAGATGCCATGGTAAATCGGCGACTGACCAGTCACAACCTTGTGCGATAAAGGCACTCTCACACAGGTATCGGTCGAGCGGCAATCAGACGGTTTTTAAGCCTACCGACAGAAAGCGCTCCCTGCAGATACAGCAAGTATCCGTCCAAAGAGTCTCGCACTTCGCGCGTGCGCGCAATAAGCGCCCGCAACTGATCCGGACTCGGATTCGAATCAGTCGATGCAGCAGCGAGTGAGACTCGGTTCCATTCACCTGCGGCTCAGAAGCACGTACTTCGAACAGGCAAAACGAGTGACAATGCAAGAGCAGCAAGGCAATTACAGACCAGAGGCGGCCGCGGCCATCACAGCTCGGCCAAGCTCCTCCGCGAATGTATCCAAGGGA
This sequence comes from Volvox reticuliferus, assembly GCA_019650235.1. NCBI lineage: Eukaryota > Viridiplantae > Chlorophyta > Chlorophyceae > Chlamydomonadales > Volvocaceae > Volvox > Volvox reticuliferus. The sequence continues at coordinate 71,805 of BNCP01000060.1, forward strand.
CTAAGATTGCCATCACTGACTCCAGCCATAGAAGTGACCTACTTACGGAAGAGATCAGGGTGAGACAGCAGGCCGTGAACGAACCTGGTCTCGATACCAAATTTGTTGTATCACTCCTCATAATCGCCCATTGATTCTGCGAAGAACCAGGCCCAGTGCATCATGCTGGATTATATCGGAACGTACCAATCGAGGCAGCGGAAGTCTTCGATGCAAGGAGTTACAACGTTTACTCCAAGACAGGCGTAGATGACGTGATAGGCTATCAGTGCCTAGCCGAGGCAATCATCATCTAACCGATGCAAATCGGTGCTCGGGCTTATCCAAGAAATACGACCATAAGCGATATAAAAGGTGCAAGCTCAACCAAAGCGCGGTTGGCTTATATAAATGTCAATCGCAATGTTCGCGTAGCGATTCTCCCTTAGGCCGTCAATGAGCATAGCAGATATACTCGCAGCGACGGCTCGCGGTACAAGAGATCTGCAAGTAGTAAGTGTACTACCGTGATCCCACGTGCGGATATTGCTATATAAGCCGTCATAGCAATAATGCAATGTTCTTTACTCGCGTAAAGGTGCCGACTACGCCATCGCGCGTAGTGTTGCATTCGACGCGCCACATTGCTCGAGCCATTGCCTCGCGACCTCAAGGTGCGCTCGCCATCGGTGCCGTACCGCTCCGCGCGTATCCACGTACGACGGCTGACGTCATCGGTGCCGTACCGCTCCGCGCGCATCCACGTACGACGGCTGACGTCATCGGTGCCGTACCGCTCCGCGCACATCCACGTACGACGGTGCCGTACCATTCCGTGTACGATAATGCCGTACCGTCGTACCGTGCCGTACCACTCCGTCGCGCCCACGTACGACAGTGCCGTACCATTCCGTGTACGATAGTGCCGTACCGCTCCGTCGCGCCCACGTACGACAGTGCCGTACCATTCCGTGTACGATAGTGCCGTACCGCTCCGTCGCGCCCACGTACGACAGGGTGACATGGTGTCGTGCGCGATAGGGCGATGGTGGGTGCAACTCTAGCAGAGCTTAGGAAAAGTGACGCGTGGTACAACATCCAAAAGTACAACACGCACAGGTGGGCTTCTTGGAACATTGCGACGGCGACAGCATTTGCACGTTCGTCGGCCCCTTCTTCCTGGGGAACATGTTTGCCGTCCCTGGTGTTACAAACAACGTGCGCTGCATTGACTGCGTTTCTCCCATCCAGAATGGGCGGGATGGAAGTTTGTTGCCCCCCCACATGTGCTTAGCCTGGGAGTCTTCTTACTTGCAGGCCCCTTAGCTCAGCTGGTTAGAGCGTGGTGCTAATATCGATTATTGGGACGCCTGCGGCACGCCAAGGTCATCGGTTCGATCCCGATAGGGGCCAGGTTTTTCTTGGGAGGCAAACACCAAACATGGCGTGGTGCGATTGCTACGGTGGCTGCTGTATTTAAGGACACACGTCTATGGCTCACCATCCTGTGCGTGACGACGACACGCATGCTGCTAGTCCATGTTCTCTTCAGACATACCCAAGCAAAGCTCCCCAACTAACCATACAAGCATTCTGCCACACACGCGCGCCTGCGGGGCCACACCTCACCAACCAAGTGCCCATGCATCCATGCATGCTGTAGTTGTTGAGTGCCAAAATGGCCTCTCAAGATGCTGACCGACATGGTGCTTCGTGCACCTGAGGTCATAATACGTAGTGTCACCCATTCTGATAGATTGACATCCCTTTCCATATAATGCCGACGGACCAGCTGACAATTTGCAGCAGGCAAGCACTTTTTGGCACGCTCCAATGCTTCGTGCGTTCTTGCATGCCCTCTTCAAAAAATAGACAGACATACAATCAAAGGATCTGATGTGATACACAAGGATTCTCACCATATGAGCCCACAATGCTTCAGCTTTCTCTCCCTAGTTTATTTACGAACTAGGTGAGACACAGGGATAGTAGGGTCCATACCCATACACGCATGAACCTGAAAGGCATGCGTGCATGGTCTGCTGCATGGGTAGACTCGCCGTGGACAGAGTTGCTGATCACAAACTCAGCTAGCTGTGTGCGTGGCCAAACCAAATCCAATGTTGTATCACTCCTCATAATCGCCCATTGATTCTGCGAAGAACCAGGCCCAGTGCATCATGCTCGATTATATCGGAACGTACCAATCGAGGCAGCGGAAGTCTTCGATGCAAGGAGTTACAATGTTTATTCCAAGACAGGCGTAGATGACGTGATAGGCTATCAGTGCCTAGCCGAGGCAATCATCATCTAACCGATGCAAATCGGTGCTCGGGCTTATCCAAGAAATACTACCGTAAGTGATATTAAAGGTGCAAGCTCAACCAAAGCGCGGTTGGCTTATATAAATGTCAATCGCAATGTTCGCGTAGCGATTCTCCCTTAGGCCGTCAATGAGCATAGCAGATATACTCGCAGCGACGGCTCGCGGTACAAGAGATCTGCAAGTAGTAAGTGTACTACCGTGATCCCGCGTGCGGATATTGCTATATAAGCCGTCATAGCAATAATGCAATGTTCTTTACTCGCGTAAAGGTGCCGACTACGCCATCGCGCGTAGTGTTGCATTCGACGCGCCGCATTGCTCGAGCCATTGCCTCGCGACCTCAAGGTGCGCTCTGTTGTATCACTCCTCATAATCGCCCATTGATTCTGCGGAGAACCAGGCTCAGTGCATCATGCTCGATTATATCAGAACGTACCAATCGAGGCAGCGGAAGTCTTCGATGCAAGGAGTTACAACGTATATTCCAAAACAGGCGTAGATGACGTGATAGGCTATCAGTGCCTAGCCGAGGCAATCATCATCTAACCGATGCAAATCGGTGCTCGGGCTTATCCAAGAAATGCGATCATAAGCGATATAAAAGGTGCAAGCTCAACCAAAGTGCGGTTAGCTTGTGTAAACATCAATCGAGATGTTCGCGTAATGATCCTCACTTATATTCATGCTTAGGCCGTCAATGCGCGTAGCAGATATACTCGCAGCGACGGCTCGCGGTACAAGAGATCTGTAAGTAGTAAGTGTACTACCGTGATCCCGCGTGCGGATATTGCTATATAAGCCGTCATAGCAATAATGCAATGTTCTTTACTCGCGTAAAGGTGCCGACTACGCCATCGCGCGTAGTGTTGCATTCGACGCGCCGCATCGCTCGAGCCATTGCCTCGCGACCTCAAGGTACGCTCGCGTTATCATGCTCGTGCGCACGCGTATGCATAATGCACGTGTTATCGTTAGTGCGCGTTGATATGCGATGCCTCATTCATTCTAGATCGTCCGCGACCAAGTCGCCGGACCATGCGCACTATTCGCGATGCCGGCCACGTGATGCATTCTTGCAGCGTTGTACACAATGCATTAGGCGTTATGCTGTCCGTGGGTTGCTCGTGTCCTTAGCCAGTGCGCCTAACATGTGCGGTGCGACGTGCTGCGTGGCATGCGTGCGATCGCGTCACGCCCGCTGCCGTTGACGTCATCATTGCTGTATCGCTCCCCGCGTCCACGTACGACAGCTGACGTCATCATTGCCGTATCGCTCCCCGCGTCCACGTACGACAGCTGACGTCATCATTGCCGTATCGCTCCCCGCGTCCACGTACGACAGCTGACGTCATCATTGCCGTATCGCTCCCCGCGTCCACGTACGACAGCTGACGTCATCATTGCCGTATCACTCCCCGCGTCCACGTACGACAGTGCCGTACCGGTCCAAGTACGAGAGTGCCGTGCCGTCGTACGGTGCTGCCGTACCGTACGATAATGCCGTACCGTCGTACCATGCTGCCGTACCGTACGACAGTGCCGTATCGCTCCGCGCGTCCACGTACGACAGTAACGGGGTGTCGTGCGTGATAGCGTGATGGTGGGTGCAACTCTAGCAGAGCTTAGGAAAAGTGACCCGTGGTACAACACGCTCGCCTTACCGTGCTCGTGCGCGCGCGTATGCATACTGCACGTGTTATCATTAGTGCGCGTTGACATGCGATGCCTCATGCATTCTAGATCGTCCGCGACCAGGTCGCCGGACCATGCGCACTATTCGCGATACCGACCACGCAACGTATGCTTGCAGCGCTGTGCACAGTGCATTAGGCGATATGCTCATTGCGGGTTGCTTGTGCCCTTAGCCAGTGCGCCTAACGTGTGCGGTGCGACGTGCTGCGTGACATGCGTGCGGTCGCGTCGCGCCCATTGCTGTACTACTCCGCGCGTATCCACGTATGACAGCTGACGTCATCGGTGCCGTACCGCTCCGTGCGCATCCACGTACGACGGCTGACATCATCGGTGCCGTACCGCTCCGCGCGTATCCACGTACGACGGCTGACGTCATCGGTGCCGTACCGCTCCGCGCGCATCCACGTACGACGGCTGACGTCATCGGTGCCGTACCGCTCCGCGCGCATCCACGTACGACGGTGCCGTACCATTCCGTGTACGATAATGCCGTACCGTCGTACCGTGCCGTACCGCTCCGTCGCGCCCACGTACGACAGGGTGACGTGGTGTCGTGCGCGATAGGGCGATGGTGGGTGCGACTCTAGCAGAGCTTAGGAAAAGTGACGCGTGGTACAACAATTATTCCCCCCCCCCCATAGGCAGCGTCCTCGCTGCCGCTCAGCCGACCAGAGCTACTGAGATTGCGTGGCACGCAACCTAGCCTCCTCGAGGATGGGCGCCATCTCCGGGGAGAAATTGCGCGCAGGTTCCCACGAGTTGTGCTCACTTGAGTAGTCCGTCCACTTGACCAGGTACTCGTGCACGGTGCGCTTGCGCCGGTGTCTACCCACACGTCGAGTGCAGTAGTCCAAGATGCGCTCCACGTCGTATACCTTCTGCTTGCCTGCGGCCCAAGTCTCAGGACCTGGTTCGACTGCTGCAGGGGTATCAGTGGTGACGGGCGCGGGCTCCGTGCCACGATACGGACGAACAAGTGACACATGGAACGTAGGGTGGATGTTCATGTTAGAGGGCAACGCGAGCTCGACAGCTGCGTTCCCTACCATGCGCACAACGGGGTACGGACCAATCCAACGGGGCAACAGCTTTCGGGATCCCTCGGCAAAGGAACGCAGGTTCTTAGTGCTCAGCAGAACCATCTGTCCTTCCGAAAAGACCACGTCCCGCTTGGACTTGTTGTAGTACTCCGTTGCTCGTTGCTGCGCCGCGTCCAAACACGACTTCGCGTCTGTGATTCGGGATAAGAACGTCTTGGCAAAGGTCTTAGCCGCAGGGACATACACCTCCAGCTCACGCCACACAGGTAGTGCTGGGTGAAACCCATAAGTCAGGAAGAACGGGCTTTGACCTGTCGACCGATTAACGGCGTTGTTAATCGCAACTCTGCCGCAGTCAGATAAGTATCCCAAACGAGAGGCGTGCGACCAGCAAAGTTGCGCAACATATCCCCCAGGGTGCGGTTCGTGCGTTCGGTCTGGCCGTCAGACTGCGGGTGGTATGCCGTGCTCAGGTTAACCCGCATGCCCACAAGCTTGCAGAGCGCTTCCCAGAACTTAGACGTGAACTGACCGCCACGGTCCGATACCACGTTCTTAGGGACGCCGTGCAACCAAACCACGTTATCGAAGAACAGGCGTGCAGTTTGCTCAGCAGTGCAGGTCGACGTGGTAGGTGCAAGGTGAACCATCTTAGTCAAACGGTCAACCATGACAAGCACCGAGTCGTACCCTCCCTCAGTTTTGGGCAGCGCGACCACGAAGTCCATGGAAACACTTTCCCAAGGCGCGTCAGGGACAGGCAATGGTTGCAACAACCCGTGGCCCTTACCGGACAAAGCCTTGTTGCGCTGGCACAAACTGCATGTCTGCACGAAGTTCTCGGCATCTCTCGCCAGACGAGACCACCAGAACGAGCGTCGCACCAACTCGACCAGCCGCGTGCTACCTGGGTGTCCTGCCAACGGGTCCTCATGGAAACAGGAAAGGATGTCGCGACGAAGGGAATCGTCGTTAGGCACGACGATCTGAGTCGTCGATCCTTCCGTCCGTAGCCAAAGACCATTCTGCTTGCGTAGGTGCTCAACGTTGCCAGGCGAAGCAAACCAGGAGTCGCCCGCATATGCAGCCTTCAGGCGAGCCGCGAGGTCTGAGGACAGAGGCACGTCCGGGGTCGGTGGACGTTGGACAGGCGCCGCCAAAATCGCAGCATGTAGCGACGGATGTCGACTGAGAGCGTCGGCGATGTTAATCCGGCCGGCAACGTGCTCCCAGGTGCAGTCAAACCGCGCGAGGTACTCCATCCACCTCGCTTGACGCCGGTTCAACGTGGGGACGCTTTGCAAAAACGTCAGGGGCTTGTGGTCAGTCTTAAGGGTGAAGGGTCGTCCCTCTAGGTAACAACGCCACTCCTTAAGCGCGTGCACGACCGCTAGCAGCTCCTGCTCCCCTGTAGTGTAACGGGTTTCTGCGCCCGTAAACTTCTTACTCGTGAAGGCGATCGGTCGCCCTTCCTGCAACAGGACAGCGCCGCTCCCATACAACGAAGCATCCGAAAACACTTCGACACGAAACGGCAACGAGTAGTCGGGGAACGCAAGGGTAACGTCGTCGGCAACGACACGCTTTAGCTCTTCGAACGCCAGCTGACACTCGGGCGTCCATGCACCAGGCGAATCGAAAGCTCCCTTATGCGTCAAATCAGTGAGCGGGGCCGAAAGGACAGAGTACTGCTTGATGAACTTACGGAAATAGTTGGTCAAGCCGAGGAAGCTACGAAGCTCCTGAAGGTTCCGAGGCGCTGGCCAATCGCGAACCACAGCTACCTTCCGTGGGTCCATCTTGACGCCGGTGGCCGACACAATGTGGCCCAAGTACTCCACCTGAGGCTGCGCCCAAAAGCATTTGGCACGCTTCGCAAACAATTGCTCCCGCCTCAACACCTCAAGCACAAGCTTAAGATGCTCCAGGTGCTCCTCGCGCGTTTTGGAGTAGACCAGGATGTCGTCCAAGTAGCAAACGACGAACCTGTCGATATACAGTCTAAACATGCGATCCATGACCGCCTGAAACGTCGCAGGGGCATTAGTTAACCCGAACGACAAGACCGTGTACTCGAAGTGACCAAAGGGTGTCCGAAAAGCGGTTTTCGGCACATCAGACGCAGCGATGCAAATCTGATTGTATCCCTGTTGCAAGTCGATCGAGCTGAAGTAGGCTGAGCCCTTTAGCTTATCGAGCAGGTCGTCCACGCGCGGCAATGGGTAACGGTTTTTGACCGTCGTCGCATTCAACCCCCTGTAATCGATGCACATGCGCAAGCTCCCATCCTTCTTACCGACAAACAGAATCGGCGCAGAATACGGAGATGTGCTGGGGCGAATCATACCCTTTGCGAGCAGATCAGTTACCTGGCGCTTCACCTCGTCCAACTCCAGAGGACTTAACCTGTACATAGGTCTTGACACAGGCTGAGCGCCGGGTACGAGTGGGATGGTATGGTCCACGGGACGCAAAGGAGGAAGCCCAGGCACGTCACGAAAAACGTCTGCGTACCCTGTGAGCAAGGCTTCAACCTCAGGATCCAAAGAAGACTGAGCGGTGGTCGCATTCAAATGCAACCTAGGCCTCACAAGCAGTCCGTGGGCACCCTTCCGGATCATGTGGATGGCCTCTTTACGCCCGACTGGCTTGGGTTCAGCACGCTGCCCCATGGCTTCCACAGCGTAGTTAACCACAGGCTCCGCTTCAGACTTACCCCCCTCTGGCTCAACACTTGCAAACGGCACGAAGGGTACTTTGCACGACAGAGTCCCCTTACGAAGGCGAAGGGTTCCAGACTCTAAGTCAATGCCGGCCCCATACTGCCGTAAAGTTGAGGACCCCAGTATATATGTCGCAGCATCAGTCAGCTCGCGCAACACATAAGGTTGGGTCGTAATACGCAGAGGACCTATACACAGGCGAAGGGTGACCCTGCCCAATATGGGTTGCTTACCCCCATCCGCTAGGGTAACCTGCGACCATTCCGACGACTGTGGGCACAGACCCAATGCATTCACCTCTGCCGATGAGATGAAGTCGTCACTGGCACCAGTATCGACGAGCGCCTTCAGGGTGCGACCAGCAAGATCGACCTGAATCAAGGGAACCCGATTGTCTGCCGGTACCGACTCTGCGGACGAAAGCAAGACGCTCAGGGCGGGTTCGAAACGTTCGGCAGAACCCTCAGAATGAGGTGCAGGAGCATCGTACCAAACGTCAACGGCGTAGGCCTGGACCGACAACGGCACAGGTGCACCTGCTAAATCAACACCGTTATACAGAACGGTGCCCGGCTCGAACCGGCAGACTTTCCGCATACCCGTTAGCAAAGTCGAGGCTTTTCGCCGACTATAAGCGGGTAGAAGGACGCAAGCGGCAGTGTCTGGACGTTGACGCCTACTTCTCCTATAGAAGGTTAGCTGCACTGACAGCTCGCGCAGAGATGAGGGGAGGAACAAAACGGTGTGGCCTAACAAATCGATAGACGTCAGCGGTTTACTCGGTGCATACAGGTTACACAGCGAGTCAAAACCTACACGTCCTGAGCGACCGTCGAGCGACAATCGACGTCCAATTGCGCGTTCGATTTGTTCAAGGACCGAAGGCAACGGTGCCCTCACGGCTTGCCGCACTGACGACAACCGCCCACCCTCTAGTTCCGACTTCCCAGGTGGAGTCCCCTCCGAGCCATCCTGGGCAATCCCCTACTTCGGCCGCTGAGCCAAAGGCGGTAGGTGCGGACACTCCCTCGTAGGATGTTCCGCCGACGCGCGTCTCAGGCAAACCTTCTTGCTCTTCCGACGCGCAAGCTCGGAGTGCGTGCAACCCCATTTATCCAACCAACCGTCGCTGGTGCGTTGCCGCTTGGTCTCGTTCTTAGCTTCGTGCGCAGCCGCTGCAGACGGCGAACCCCCTTTCCTCTTGCCCTTGGCTGGATCCGCGCGTTGACCTGCGCCGGCTGACCCTTTGCGGTTACCCGATCCGGAAGCGCCGCGAACGCCGTGACCGCGATCCGTACGAACGGTGGTCACTGCTGCCGTTGGCGTTCGTCGCTCCGTTTCGGCCCCCTGGTCCATGGCAGCAGCGTCAGACGCCGGATCCTGCACTCGCATGGCATTAACACGAGGGACAGGTTTAGTAGCGCGTTCACCAGCTAAGAGACGCTTCTCGACCCCTTGCGCAAAGTGCACCAATTCCTCATAGGACCCAAAGTCCTTCCCCGACAAGTCCGTGGCGCATTTCTTCGCCAGGGCCCCAGACAATCCGCGCTGAAACCAAAAGATGCGTTCGCTCTCCGTCAGGTCACCGATGGGCGTGATCAGGGCCTCGTAGCGCGACTGGTACGCAGGTACTGTTTCATCAGGGCGCATGCGATATGTGCCAGATGCTAACGTACCGCGAGCCTTAGCACTTAACGGTTGAACCTCGGGAGCAAAGCGCGCAAGCAAAGCACGGGCCAACTCCTCAAACGTGTATGTCTGCCTTGCCATTGTCCATTGATCGTACCATGTCTTCGCCTCACCCGCGAGGGTGTTCCCGACGAACAGACATTTCACAGGGTCACGATCACCACCACGGACCAGTCGCAAGTACACGCGGACATCACGCAGGTACGCACGAGTTGTATCGGCAATGCTTCGCCCAGCAATCTTATGTTTCGCATCATGCGGGATGTCTAATTTCGGGACAGGAAGCGACAGTTTCATCACCTCTTCTTCGTCGTCAGATCGACCCTGACGAAGTGGTGCAGACGGACCCCTCTGCTCCTCGCGTCCAACGGGGCCTGCTTCGGCTGCCGTGACAGGAACAGTCGGATGGATGGGAGTCCGTGGGTCTAGTAGCGCAGGGGGATCTCGGACACCGTCAACAACATGCGTGTATGGGCCCCTCCGAGATGTTTCAGGAACGACGGACGTGTCGGCGCGACCGTCCCCCACTACTAGCCCTACATCACCGCTACCAGATGCCATGGTAAATCGGCGACTGACCAGTCACAACCTTGTGCGATAAAGGCACTCTCACACAGGTATCGGTCGAGCGGCAATCAGACGGTTTTTAAGCCTACCGACAGAAAGCGCTCCCTGCAGATACAGCAAGTATCCGTCCAAAGAGTCTCGCACTTCGCGCGTGCGCGCAATAAGCGCCCGCAACTGATCCGGACTCGGATTCGAATCAGTCGATGCAGCAGCGAGTGAGACTCGGTTCCATTCACCTGCGGCTCAGAAGCACGTACTTCGAACAGGCAAAACGAGTGACAATGCAAGAGCAGCAAGGCAATTACAGACCAGAGGCGGCCGCGGCCATCACAGCTCGGCCAAGCTCCTCCGCGAATGTATCCAAGGGACTAAGATTGCCATCACTGACTCCAGCCATAGAAGTGACCTACTTACGGAAGAGATCAGGGTGAGACAGCAGGCCGTGAACGAACCTGGTCTCGATACCAAATTTGTTGTATCACTCCTCATAATCGCCCATTGATTCTGCGAAGAACCAGGCCCAGTGCATCATGCTCGATTATATCGGAACGTACCAATCGAGGCAGCGGAAGTCTTCGATGCAAGGAGTTACAACGTTTACTCCAAGACAGGCGTAGATGACGTGATAGGCTATCAGTGCCTAGCCGAGGCAATCATCATCTAACCGATGCAAATCGGTGCTCGGGCTTATCCAAGAAATACGACCATAAGCGATATAAAAGGTGCAAGCTCAACCAAAGCGCGGTTGGCTTATATAAATGTCAATCGCAATGTTCGCGTAGCGATTCTCCCTTAGGCCGTCAATGAGCATAGCAGATATACTCGCAGCGACGGCTCGCGGTACAAGAGATCTGCAAGTAGTAAGTGTACTACCGTGATCCCACGTGCGGATATTGCTATATAAGCCGTCATAGCAATAATGCAATGTTCTTTACTCGCGTAAAGGTGCCGACTACGCCATCGCGCGTAGTGTTGCATTCGACGCGCCACATTGCTCGAGCCATTGCCTCGCGACCTCAAGGTGCGCTCGCCATCGGTGCCGTACCGCTCCGCGCGTATCCACGTACGACGGCTGACGTCATCGGTGCCGTACCGCTCCGCGCGCATCCACGTACGACGGCTGACGTCATCGGTGCCGTACCGCTCCGCGCACATCCACGTACGACGGTGCCGTACCATTCCGTGTACGATAATGCCGTACCGTCGTACCGTGCCGTACCACTCCGTCGCGCCCACGTACGACAGTGCCGTACCATTCCGTGTACGATAGTGCCGTACCGCTCCGTCGCGCCCACGTACGACAGTGCCGTACCATTCCGTGTACGATAGTGCCGTACCGCTCCGTCGCGCCCACGTACGACAGGGTGACATGGTGTCGTGCGCGATAGGGCGATGGTGGGTGCGACTCTAGCAGAGCTTAGGAAAAGTGACGCGTGGTACAACATCCAAAAGTACAACACGCACAGGTGGGCTTCTTGGAACATTGCGACGGCGACAGCATTTGCACGTTCGTCGGCCCCTTCTTCCTGGGGAACATGTTTGCCGTCCCTGGTGTTACAAACAACGTGCGCTGCGTTGACTGCGTTTCTCCCATCCAGAATGGGCGGGATGGAAGTTTGTTGCCCCCCCACATGTGCTTAGCCTGGGAGTCTTGTTACTTGCAGGCCCCTTAGCTCAGCTGGTTAGAGCGTGGTGCTAATATCGATTATTGGGACGCCTGCGGCACGCCAAGGTCATCGGTTCGATCCCGATAGGGGCCAGGTTTTCCTTGGGAGGCAAACACCAAACATGGCGTGGTGCGATTGCTACGGTGGCTGCTGTATTTAAGGACACACGTCTATGGCTCACCATCCTGTGCGTGACGACGACACGCATGCTGCTAGTCCATGTTCTCTTCAGACATACCCAAGCAAAGCTCCCCAACTAACCATACAAGCATTCTGCCACACACGCGCGCCTGCGGGGCCACACCTCACCAACCAAGTGCCCATGCATCCATGCATGCTGTAGTTGTTGAGTGCCAAAATGGCCTCTCAAGATGCTGACCGACATGGTGCTTCGTGCACCTGAGGTCATAATACGTAGTGTCACCCATTCTGATAGATTGACATCCCTTTCCATATAATGCCGACGGACCAGCTGACAATTTGCAGCAGGCAAGCACTTTTTGGCACGCTCCAATGCTTCGTGCGTTCTTGCATGCCCTCTTCAAAAAATAGACAGACATACAATCAAAGGATCTGATGTGATACACAAGGATTCTCACCATATGAGCCCACAATGCTTCAGCTTTCTCTCCCTAGTTTATTTACGAACTAGGTGAGACACAGGGATAGTAGGGTCCATACCCATACACGCATGAACCTGAAAGGCATGCGTGCATGGTCTGCTGCGTGGGTAGACTCGCCGTGGACAGAGTTGCTGATCACAAACTCAGCTAGCTGTGTGCGTGGCCAAACCAAATCCAAAAGTACAACACGCACAGGTGGGCTTCTTGGAACATTGCGACGGCGACAGCATTTGCACGTTCGTCGGCCCCTTCTTCCTGGGGAACATGTTTGCCGTCCCTGGTGTTACAAACAACGTGCGCTGCGTTGACTGCGTTTCTCCCATCCAGAATGGGCGGGATGGAAGTTTGTTGCCCCCCCACATGTGCTTAGCCTGGGAGTCTTGTTACTTGCAGGCCCCTTAGCTCAGCTGGTTAGAGCGTGGTGCTAATATCGATTATTGGGACGCCTGCGGCACGCCAAGGTCATCGGTTCGATCCCGATAGGGGCCAGGTTTTCCTTGGGAGGCAAACACCAAACATGGCGTGGTGCGATTGCTACGGTGGCTGCTGTATTTAAGGACACACGTCTATGGCTCACCATCCTGTGCGTGACGACGACACGCATGCTGCTAGTCCATGTTCTCTTCAGACATACCCAAGCAAAGCTCCCCAACTAACCATACAAGCATTCTGCCACACACGCGCGCCTGCGGGGCCACACCTCACCAACCAAGTGCCCATGCATCCATGCATGCTGTAGTTGTTGAGTGCCAAAATGGCCTCTCAAGATGCTGACCGACATGGTGCTTCGTGCACCTGAGGTCATAATACGTAGTGTCACCCATTCTGATAGATTGACATCCCTTTCCATATAATGCCGACGGACCAGCTGACAATTTGCAGCAGGCAAGCACTTTTTGGCACGCTCCAATGCTTCGTGCGTTCTTGCATGCCCTCTTCAAAAAATAGACAGACATACAATCAAAGGATCTGATGTGATACACAAGGATTCTCACCATATGAGCCCACAATGCTTCAGCTTTCTCTCCCTAGTTTATTTACGAACTAGGTGAGACACAGGGATAGTAGGGTCCATACCCATACACGCATGAACCTGAAAGGCATGCGTGCATGGTCTGCTGCGTGGGTAGACTCGCCGTGGACAGAGTTGCTGATCACAAACTCAGCTAGCTGTGTGCGTGGCCAAACCAAATCCAAAAGTACAACACGCACAGGTGGGCTTCTTGGAACATTGCGACGGCGACAGCATTTGCACGTTCGTCGGCCCCTTCTTCCTGGGGAACATGTTTGCCGTCCCTGGTGTTACAAACAACGTGCGCTGCGTTGACTGCGTTTCTCCCATCCAGAATGGGCGGGATGGAAGTTTGTTGCCCCCCCACATGTGCTTAGCCTGGGAGTCTTGTTACTTGCAGGCCCCTTAGCTCAGCTGGTTAGAGCGTGGTGCTAATATCGATTATTGGGACGCCTGCGGCACGCCAAGGTCATCGGTTCGATCCCGATAGGGGCCAGGTTTTCCTTGGGAGGCAAACACCAAACATGGCGTGGTGCGATTGCTACGGTGGCTGCTGTATTTAAGGACACACGTCTATGGCTCACCATCCTGTGCGTGACGACGACACGCATGCTGCTAGTCCATGTTCTCTTCAGACATACCCAAGCAAAGCTCCCCAACTAACCATACAAGCATTCTGCCACACACGCGCGCCTGCGGGGCCACACCTCACCAACCAAGTGCCCATGCATCCATGCATGCTGTAGTTGTTGAGTGCCAAAATGGCCTCTCAAGATGCTGACCGACATGGTGCTTCGTGCACCTGAGGTCATAATACGTAGTGTCACCCATTCTGATAGATTGACATCCCTTTCCATATAATGCCGACGGACCAGCTGACAATTTGCAGCAGGCAAGCACTTTTTGGCACGCTCCAATGCTTCGTGCGTTCTTGCATGCCCTCTTCAAAAAATAGACAGACATACAATCAAAGGATCTGATGTGATACACAAGGATTCTCACCATATGAGCCCACAATGCTTCAGCTTTCTCTCCCTAGTTTATTTACGAACTAGGTGAGACACAGGGATAGTAGGGTCCATACCCATACACGCATGAACCTGAAAGGCATGCGTGCATGGTCTGCTGCGTGGGTAGACTCGCCGTGGACAGAGTTGCTGATCACAAACTCAGCTAGCTGTGTGCGTGGCCAAACCAAATCCAAAAGTACAACACGCACAGGTGGGCTTCTTGGAACATTGCGACGGCGACAGCATTTGCACGTTCGTCGGCCCCTTCTTCCTGGGGAACATGTTTGCCGTCCCTGGTGTTACAAACAACGTGCGCTGCGTTGACTGCGTTTCTCCCATCCAGAATGGGCGGGATGGAAGTTTGTTGCCCCCCCACATGTGCTTAGCCTGGGAGTCTTGTTACTTGCAGGCCCCTTAGCTCAGCTGGTTAGAGCGTGGTGCTAATATCGATTATTGGGACGCCTGCGGCACGCCAAGGTCATCGGTTCGATCCCGATAGGGGCCAGGTTTTCCTTGGGAGGCAAACACCAAACATGGCGTGGTGCGATTGCTACGGTGGCTGCTGTATTTAAGGACACACGTCTATGGCTCACCATCCTGTGCGTGACGACGACACGCATGCTGCTAGTCCATGTTCTCTTCAGACATACCCAAGCAAAGCTCCCCAACTAACCATACAAGCATTCTGCCACACACGCGCGCCTGCGGGGCCACACCTCACCAACCAAGTGCCCATGCATCCATGCATGCTGTAGTTGTTGAGTGCCAAAATGGCCTCTCAAGATGCTGACCGACATGGTGCTTCGTGCACCTGAGGTCATAATACGTAGTGTCACCCATTCTGATAGATTGACATCCCTTTCCATATAATGCCGACGGACCAGCTGACAATTTGCAGCAGGCAAGCACTTTTTGGCACGCTCCAATGCTTCGTGCGTTCTTGCATGCCCTCTTCAAAAAATAGACAGACATACAATCAAAGGATCTGATGTGATACACAAGGATTCTCACCATATGAGCCCACAATGCTTCAGCTTTCTCTCCCTAGTTTATTTACGAACTAGGTGAGACACAGGGATAGTAGGGTCCATACCCATACACGCATGAACCTGAAAGGCATGCGTGCATGGTCTGCTGCGTGGGTAGACTCGCCGTGGACAGAGTTGCTGATCACAAACTCAGCTAGCTGTGTGCGTGGCCAAACCAAATCCAAAAGTACAACACGCACAGGTGGGCTTCTTGGAACATTGCGACGGCGACAGCATTTGCACGTTTGTCGGCCCCTTCTTCCTGGGGAACATGTTTGCCGTCCCTGGTGTTACAAACAACGTGCGCTGCGTTGACTGCGTTTCTCCCATCCAGAATGGGCGGGATGGAAGTTTGTTGCCCCCCCACATGTGCTTAGCCTGGGAGTCTTCTTACTTGCAGGCCCCTTAGCTCAGCTGGTTAGAGCGTGGTGCTAATATCGATTATTGGGACGCCTGCGGCACGCCAAGGTCATCGGTTCGATCCCGATAGGGGCCAGGTTTTCCTTGGGAGGCAAACACCAAACATGGCGTGGTGCGATTGCTACGGTGGCTGCTGTATTTAAGGACACACGTCTATGGCTCACCATCCTGTGCGTGACGACGACACGCATGCTGCTAGTCCATGTTCTCTTCAGACATACCCAAGCAAAGCTCCCCAACTAACCATACAAGCATTCTGCCACACACGCGCGCCTGCGGGGCCACACCTCACCAACCAAGTGCCCATGCATCCATGCATGCTGTAGTTGTTGAGTGCCAAAATGGCCTCTCAAGATGCTGACCGACATGGTGCTTCGTGCACCTGAGGTCATAATACGTAGTGTCACCCATTCTGATAGATTGACATCCCTTTCCATATAATGCCGACGGACCAGCTGACAATTTGCAGCAGGCAAGCACTTTTTGGCACGCTCCAATGCTTCGTGCGTTCTTGCATGCCCTCTTCAAAAAATAGACAGACATACAATCAAAGGATCTGATGTGATACACAAGGATTCTCACCATATGAGCCCACAATGCTTCAGCTTTCTCTCCCTAGTTTATTTACGAACTAGGTGAGACACAGGGATAGTAGGGTCCATACCCATACACGCATGAACCTGAAAGGCATGCGTGCATGGTCTGCTGCGTGGGTAGACTCGCCGTGGACAGAGTTGCTGATCACAAACTCAGCTAGCTGTGTGCGTGGCCAAACCAAATCCAAAAGTACAACACGCACAGGTGGGCTTCTTGGAACATTGCGACGGCGACAGCATTTGCACGTTCGTCGGCCCCTTCTTCCTGGGGAACATGTTTGCCGTCCCTGGTGTTACAAACAACGTGCGCTGCGTTGACTGCGTTTCTCCCATCCAGAATACAATCAAAGGATCTGATGTGATACACAAGGATTCTCACCATATGAGCCCACAATGCTTCAGCTTTCTCTCCCTAGTTTATTTACGAACTAGGTGAGACACAGGGATAGTAGGGTCCATACCCATACACGCATGAACCTGAAAGGCATGCGTGCATGGTCTGCTGCGTGGGTAGACTCGCCGTGGACAGAGTTGCTGATCACAAACTCAGCTAGCTGTGTGCGTGGCCAAACCAAATCCAAAAGTACAACACGCACAGGTGGGCTTCTTGGAACATTGCGACGGCGACAGCATTTGCACGTTCGTCGGCCCCTTCTTCCTGGGGAACATGTTTGCCGTCCCTGGTGTTACAAACAACGTGCGCTGCGTTGACTGCGTTTCTCCCATCCAGAATGGGCGGGATGGAAGTTTGTTGCCCCCCCACATGTGCTTAGCCTGGGAGTCTTCTTACTTGCAGGCCCCTTAGCTCAGCTGGTTAGAGCGTGGTGCTAATATCGATTATTGGGACGCCTGCGGCACGCCAAGGTCATCGGTTCGATCCCGATAGGGGCCAGGTTTTCCTTGGGAGGCAAACACCAAACATGGCGTGGTGCGATTGCTACGGTGGCTGCTGTATTTAAGGACACACGTCTATGGCTCACCATCCTGTGCGTGACGACAACACGCATGCTGCTAGTCCATGTTCTCTTCAGACATACCCAAGCAAAGCTCCCCAACTAACCATACAAGCATTCTGCCACACACGCGCGCCTGCGGGGCCACACCTCACCAACCAAGTGCCCATGCATCCATGCATGCTGTAGTTGTTGAGTGCCAAAATGGCCTCTCAAGATGCTGACCGACATGGTGCTTCGTGCACCTGAGGTCATAAAACGTAGTGTCACCCATTCTGATAGATTGACATCCCTTTCCATATAATGCCGACGGACCAGCTGACAATTTGCAGCAGGCAAGCACTTTTTGGCACGCTCCAATGCTTCGTGCGTTCTTGCATGCCCTCTTCAAAAAATAGACAGACATACAATCAAAGGATCTGATGTGATACACAAGGATTCTCACCATATGAGCCCACAATGCTTCAGCTTTCTCTCCCTAGTTTATTTACGAACTAGGTGAGACACAGGGATAGTAGGGTCCATACCCATACACGCATGAACCTGAAAGGCATGCGTGCATGGTCTGCTGCGTGGGTAGACTCGCCGTGGACAGAGTTGCTGATCACAAACTCAGCTAGCTGTGTGCGTGGCCAAACCAAATCCAAAAGTACAACACGCACAGGTGGGCTTCTTGGAACATTGCGACGGCGACAGCATTTGCACGTTCGTCGGCCCCTTCTTCCTGGGGAACATGTTTGCCGTCCCTGGTGTTACAAACAACGTGCGCTGCGTTGACTGCGTTTCTCCCATCCAGAATACAATCAAAGGATCTGATGTGATACACAAGGATTCTCACCATATGAGCCCACAATGCTTCAGCTTTCTCTCCCTAGTTTATTTACGAACTAGGTGAGACACAGGGATAGTAGGGTCCATACCCATACACGCATGAACCTGAAAGGCATGCGTGCATGGTCTGCTGCGTGGGTAGACTCGCCGTGGACAGAGTTGCTGATCACAAACTCAGCTAGCTGTGTGCGTGGCCAAACCAAATCCAAAAGTACAACACGCACAGGTGGGCTTCTTGGAACATTGCGACGGCGACAGCATTTGCACGTTCGTCGGCCCCTTCTTCCTGGGGAACATGTTTGCCGTCCCTGGTGTTACAAACAACGTGCGCTGCGTTGACTGCGTTTCTCCCATCCAGAATGGGCGGGATGGAAGTTTGTTGCCCCCCCACATGTGCTTAGCCTGGGAGTCTTCTTACTTGCAGGCCCCTTAGCTCAGCTGGTTAGAGCGTGGTGCTAATATCGATTATTGGGACGCCTGCGGCACGCCAAGGTCATCGGTTCGATCCCGATAGGGGCCAGGTTTTCCTTGGGAGGCAAACACCAAACATGGCGTGGTGCGATTGCTACGGTGGCTGCTGTATTTAAGGACACACGTCTATGGCTCACCATCCTGTGCGTGACGACAACACGCATGCTGCTAGTCCATGTTCTCTTCAGACATACCCAAGCAAAGCTCCCCAACTAACCATACAAGCATTCTGCCACACACGCGCGCCTGCGGGGCCACACCTCACCAACCAAGTGCCCATGCATCCATGCATGCTGTAGTTGTTGAGTGCCAAAATGGCCTCTCAAGATGCTGACCGACATGGTGCTTCGTGCACCTGAGGTCATAAAACGTAGTGTCACCCATTCTGATAGATTGACATCCCTTTCCATATAATGCCGACGGACCAGCTGACAATTTGCAGCAGGCAAGCACTTTTTGGCACGCTCCAATGCTTCGTGCGTTCTTGCATGCCCTCTTCAAAAAATAGACAGACATACAATCAAAGGATCTGATGTGATACACAAGGATTCTCACCATATGAGCCCACAATGCTTCAGCTTTCTCTCCCTAGTTTATTTACGAACTAGGTGAGACACAGGGATAGTAGGGTCCATACCCATACACGCATGAACCTGAAAGGCATGCGTGCATGGTCTGCTGCGTGGGTAGACTCGCCGTGGACAGAGTTGCTGATCACAAACTCAGCTAGCTGTGTGCGTGGCCAAACCAAATCCAAAAGTACAACACGCACAGGTGGGCTTCTTGGAACATTGCGACGGCGACAGCATTTGCACGTTCGTCGGCCCCTTCTTCCTGGGGAACATGTTTGCCGTCCCTGGTGTTACAAACAACGTGCGCTGCGTTGACTGCGTTTCTCCCATCCAGAATGGGCGGGATGGAAGTTTGTTGCCCCCCCACATGTGCTTAGCCTGGGAGTCTTCTTACTTGCAGGCCCCTTAGCTCAGCTGGTTAGAGCGTGGTGCTAATATCGATTATTGGGACGCCTGCGGCACGCCAAGGTCATCGGTTCGATCCCGATAGGGGCCAGGTTTTCCTTGGGAGGCAAACACCAAACATGGCGTGGTGCGATTGCTACGGTGGCTGCTGTATTTAAGGACACACGTCTATGGCTCACCATCCTGTGCGTGACGACGACACGCATGCTGCTAGTCCATGTTCTCTTCAGACATACCCAAGCAAAGCTCCCCAACTAACCATACAAGCATTCTGCCACACACGCGCGCCTGCGGGGCCACACCTCACCAACCAAGTGCCCATGCATCCATGCATGCTGTAGTTGTTGAGTGCCAAAATGGCCTCTCAAGATGCTGACCGACATGGTGCTTCGTGCACCTGAGGTCATAATACGTAGTGTCACCCATTCTGATAGATTGACATCCCTTTCCATATAATGCCGACGGACCAGCTGACAATTTGCAGCAGGCAAGCACTTTTTGGCACGCTCCAATGCTTCGTGCGTTCTTGCATGCCCTCTTCAAAAAATAGACAGACATACAATCAAAGGATCTGATGTGATACACAAGGATTCTCACCATATGAGCCCACAATGCTTCAGCTTTCTCTCCCTAGTTTATTTACGAACTAGGTGAGACACAGGGATAGTAGGGTCCATACCCATACACGCATGAACCTGAAAGGCATGCGTGCATGGTCTGCTGCGTGGGTAGACTCGCCGTGGACAGAGTTGCTGATCACAAACTCAGCTAGCTGTGTGCGTGGCCAAACCAAATCCAAAAGTACAACACGCACAGGTGGGCTTCTTGGAACATTGCGACGGCGACAGCATTTGCACGTTCGTCGGCCCCTTCTTCCTGGGGAACATGTTTGCCGTCCCTGGTGTTACAAACAACGTGCGCTGCGTTGACTGCGTTTCTCCCATCCAGAATACAATCAAAGGATCTGATGTGATACACAAGGATTCTCACCATATGAGCCCACAATGCTTCAGCTTTCTCTCCCTAGTTTATTTACGAACTAGGTGAGACACAGGGATAGTAGGGTCCATACCCATACACGCATGAACCTGAAAGGCATGCGTGCATGGTCTGCTGCGTGGGTAGACTCGCCGTGGACAGAGTTGCTGATCACAAACTCAGCTAGCTGTGTGCGTGGCCAAACCAAATCCAAAAGTACAACACGCACAGGTGGGCTTCTTGGAACATTGCGACGGCGACAGCATTTGCACGTTCGTCGGCCCCTTCTTCCTGGGGAACATGTTTGCCGTCCCTGGTGTTACAAACAACGTGCGCTGCGTTGACTGCGTTTCTCCCATCCAGAATGGGCGGGATGGAAGTTTGTTGCCCCCCCACATGTGCTTAGCCTGGGAGTCTTCTTACTTGCAGGCCCCTTAGCTCAGCTGGTTAGAGCGTGGTGCTAATATCGATTATTGGGACGCCTGCGGCACGCCAAGGTCATTGGTTCGATCCCGATAGGGGCCAGGTTTTCCTTGGGAGGCAAACACCAAACATGGCGTGGTGCGATTGCTACGGTGGCTGCTGTATTTAAGGACACACGTCTATGGCTCACCATCCTGTGCGTGACGACAACACGCATGCTGCTAGTCCATGTTCTCTTCAGACATACCCAAGCAAAGCTCCCCAACTAACCATACAAGCATTCTGCCACACACGCGCGCCTGCGGGGCCACACCTCACCAACCAAGTGCCCATGCATCCATGCATGCTGTAGTTGTTGAGTGCCAAAATGGCCTCTCAAGATGCTGACCGACATGGTGCTTCGTGCACCTGAGGTCATAAAACGTAGTGTCACCCATTCTGATAGATTGACATCCCTTTCCATATAATGCCGACGGACCAGCTGACAATTTGCAGCAGGCAAGCACTTTTTGGCACGCTCCAA
Organism: Volvox reticuliferus; assembly: GCA_019650235.1. NCBI lineage: Eukaryota > Viridiplantae > Chlorophyta > Chlorophyceae > Chlamydomonadales > Volvocaceae > Volvox > Volvox reticuliferus. The sequence goes on from BNCP01000060.1 coordinate 93,336, forward strand.
TGCTTCGTGCGTTCTTGCATGCCCTCTTCAAAAAATAGACAGACATACAATCAAAGGATCTGATGTGATACACAAGGATTCTCACCATATGAGCCCACAATGCTTCAGCTTTCTCTCCCTAGTTTATTTACGAACTAGGTGAGACACAGGGATAGTAGGGTCCATACCCATACACGCATGAACCTGAAAGGCATGCGTGCATGGTCTGCTGCGTGGGTAGACTCGCCGTGGACAGAGTTGCTGATCACAAACTCAGCTAGCTGTGTGCGTGGCCAAACCAAATCCAAAAGTACAACACGCACAGGTGGGCTTCTTGGAACATTGCGACGGCGACAGCATTTGCACGTTCGTCGGCCCCTTCTTCCTGGGGAACATGTTTGCCGTCCCTGGTGTTACAAACAACGTGCGCTGCGTTGACTGCGTTTCTCCCATCCAGAATACAATCAAAGGATCTGATGTGATACACAAGGATTCTCACCATATGAGCCCACAATGCTTCAGCTTTCTCTCCCTAGTTTATTTACGAACTAGGTGAGACACAGGGATAGTAGGGTCCATACCCATACACGCATGAACCTGAAAGGCATGCGTGCATGGTCTGCTGCGTGGGTAGACTCGCCGTGGACAGAGTTGCTGATCACAAACTCAGCTAGCTGTGTGCGTGGCCAAACCAAATCCAAAAGTACAACACGCACAGGTGGGCTTCTTGGAACATTGCGACGGCGACAGCATTTGCACGTTCGTCGGCCCCTTCTTCCTGGGGAACATGTTTGCCGTCCCTGGTGTTACAAACAACGTGCGCTGCGTTGACTGCGTTTCTCCCATCCAGAATGGGCGGGATGGAAGTTTGTTGCCCCCCCACATGTGCTTAGCCTGGGAGTCTTCTTACTTGCAGGCCCCTTAGCTCAGCTGGTTAGAGCGTGGTGCTAATATCGATTATTGGGACGCCTGCGGCACGCCAAGGTCATCGGTTCGATCCCGATAGGGGCCAGGTTTTCCTTGGGAGGCAAACACCAAACATGGCGTGGTGCGATTGCTACGGTGGCTGCTGTATTTAAGGACACACGTCTATGGCTCACCATCCTGTGCGTGACGACAACACGCATGCTGCTAGTCCATGTTCTCTTCAGACATACCCAAGCAAAGCTCCCCAACTAACCATACAAGCATTCTGCCACACACGCGCGCCTGCGGGGCCACACCTCACCAACCAAGTGCCCATGCATCCATGCATGCTGTAGTTGTTGAGTGCCAAAATGGCCTCTCAAGATGCTGACCGACATGGTGCTTCGTGCACCTGAGGTCATAATACGTAGTGTCACCCATTCTGATAGATTGACATCCCTTTCCATATAATGCCGACGGACCAGCTGACAATTTGCAGCAGGCAAGCACTTTTTGGCACGCTCCAATGCTTCGTGCGTTCTTGCATGCCCTCTTCAAAAAATAGACAGACATACAATCAAAGGATCTGATGTGATACACAAGGATTCTCACCATATGAGCCCACAATGCTTCAGCTTTCTCTCCCTAGTTTATTTACGAACTAGGTGAGACACAGGGATAGTAGGGTCCATACCCATACACGCATGAACCTGAAAGGCATGCGTGCATGGTCTGCTGCGTGGGTAGACTCGCCATGGACAGAGTTGCTGATCACAAACTCAGCTAGCTGTGTGCGTGGCCAAACCAAATCCAAAAGTACAACACGCACAGGTGGGCTTCTTGGAACATTGCGACGGCGACAGCATTTGCACGTTCGTCGGCCCCTTCTTCCTGGGGAACATGTTTGCCGTCCCTGGTGTTACAAACAACGTGCGCTGCGTTGACTGCGTTTCTCCCATCCAGAATGGGCGGGATGGAAGTTTGTTGCCCCCCCACATGTGCTTAGCCTGGGAGTCTTCTTACTTGCAGGCCCCTTAGCTCAGCTGGTTAGAGCGTGGTGCTAATATCGATTATTGGGACGCCTGCGGCACGCCAAGGTCATCGGTTCGATCCCGATAGGGGCCAGGTTTTCCTTGGGAGGCAAACACCAAACATGGCGTGGTGCGATTGCTACGGTGGCTGCTGTATTTAAGGACACACGTCTATGGCTCACCATCCTGTGCGTGACGACAACACGCATGCTGCTAGTCCATGTTCTCTTCAGACATACCCAAGCAAAGCTCCCCAACTAACCATACAAGCATTCTGCCACACACGCGCGCCTGCGGGGCCACACCTCACCAACCAAGTGCCCATGCATCCATGCATGCTGTAGTTGTTGAGTGCCAAAATGGCCTCTCAAGATGCTGACCGACATGGTGCTTCGTGCACCTGAGGTCATAATACGTAGTGTCACCCATTCTGATAGATTGACATCCCTTTCCATATAATGCCGACGGACCAGCTGACAATTTGCAGCAGGCAAGCACTTTTTGGCACGCTCCAATGCTTCGTGCGTTCTTGCATGCCCTCTTCAAAAAATAGACAGACATACAATCAAAGGATCTGATGTGATACACAAGGATTCTCACCATATGAGCCCACAATGCTTCAGCTTTCTCTCCCTAGTTTATTTACGAACTAGGTGAGACACAGGGATAGTAGGGTCCATACCCATACACGCATGAACCTGAAAGGCATGCGTGCATGGTCTGCTGCGTGGGTAGACTCGCCATGGACAGAGTTGCTGATCACAAACTCAGCTAGCTGTGTGCGTGGCCAAACCAAATCCAAAAGTACAACACGCACAGGTGGGCTTCTTGGAACATTGCGACGGCGACAGCATTTGCACGTTCGTCGGCCCCTTCTTCCTGGGGAACATGTTTGCCGTCCCTGGTGTTACAAACAACGTGCGCTGCGTTGACTGCGTTTCTCCCATCCAGAATGGGCGGGATGGAAGTTTGTTGCCCCCCCACATGTGCTTAGCCTGGGAGTCTTCTTACTTGCAGGCCCCTTAGCTCAGCTGGTTAGAGCGTGGTGCTAATATCGATTATTGGGACGCCTGCGGCACGCCAAGGTCATTGGTTCGATCCCGATAGGGGCCAGGTTTTCCTTGGGAGGCAAACACCAAACATGGCGTGGTGCGATTGCTACGGTGGCTGCTGTATTTAAGGACACACGTCTATGGCTCACCATCCTGTGCGTGACGACGACACGCATGCTGCTAGTCCATGTTCTCTTCAGACATACCCAAGCAAAGCTCCCCAACTAACCATACAAGCATTCTGCCACACACGCGCGCCTGCGGGGCCACACCTCACCAACCAAGTGCCCATGCATCCATGCATGCTGTAGTTGTTGAGTGCCAAAATGGCCTCTCAAGATGCTGACCGACATGGTGCTTCGTGCACCTGAGGTCATAAAACGTAGTGTCACCCATTCTGATAGATTGACATCCCTTTCCATATAATGCCGACGGACCAGCTGACAATTTGCAGCAGGCAAGCACTTTTTGGCACGCTCCAATGCTTCGTGCGTTCTTGCATGCCCTCTTCAAAAAATAGACAGACATACAATCAAAGGATCTGATGTGATACACAAGGATTCTCACCATATGAGCCCACAATGCTTCAGCTTTCTCTCCCTAGTTTATTTACGAACTAGGTGAGACACAGGGATAGTAGGGTCCATACCCATACACGCATGAACCTGAAAGGCATGCGTGCATGGTCTGCTGCGTGGGTAGACTCGCCGTGGACAGAGTTGCTGATCACAAACTCAGCTAGCTGTGTGCGTGGCCAAACCAAATCCAAAAGTACAACACGCACAGGTGGGCTTCTTGGAACATTGCGACGGCGACAGCATTTGCACGTTCGTCGGCCCCTTCTTCCTGGGGAACATGTTTGCCGTCCCTGGTGTTACAAACAACGTGCGCTGCGTTGACTGCGTTTCTCCCATCCAGAATGGGCGGGATGGAAGTTTGTTGCCCCCCCACATGTGCTTAGCCTGGGAGTCTTCTTACTTGCAGGCCCCTTAGCTCAGCTGGTTAGAGCGTGGTGCTAATATCGATTATTGGGACGCCTGCGGCACGCCAAGGTCATCGGTTCGATCCCGATAGGGGCCAGGTTTTCCTTGGGAGGCAAACACCAAACATGGCGTGGTGCGATTGCTACGGTGGCTGCTGTATTTAAGGACACACGTCTATGGCTCACCATCCTGTGCGTGACGACGACACGCATGCTGCTAGTCCATGTTCTCTTCAGACATACCCAAGCAAAGCTCCCCAACTAACCATACAAGCATTCTGCCACACACGCGCGCCTGCGGGGCCACACCTCACCAACCAAGTGCCCATGCATCCATGCATGCTGTAGTTGTTGAGTGCCAAAATGGCCTCTCAAGATGCTGACCGACATGGTGCTTCGTGCACCTGAGGTCATAAAACGTAGTGTCACCCATTCTGATAGATTGACATCCCTTTCCATATAATGCCGACGGACCAGCTGACAATTTGCAGCAGGCAAGCACTTTTTGGCACGCTCCAATGCTTCGTGCGTTCTTGCATGCCCTCTTCAAAAAATAGACAGACATACAATCAAAGGATCTGATGTGATACACAAGGATTCTCACCATATGAGCCCACAATGCTTCAGCTTTCTCTCCCTAGTTTATTTACGAACTAGGTGAGACACAGGGATAGTAGGGTCCATACCCATACACGCATGAACCTGAAAGGCATGCGTGCATGGTCTGCTGCGTGGGTAGACTCGCCGTGGACAGAGTTGCTGATCACAAACTCAGCTAGCTGTGTGCGTGGCCAAACCAAATCCAAAAGTACAACACGCACAGGTGGGCTTCTTGGAACATTGCGACGGCAACAGCATTTGCACGTTCGTCGGCCCCTTCTTCCTGGGGAACATGTTTGCCGTCCCTGGTGTTACAAACAACGTGCGCTGCGTTGACTGCGTTTCTCCCATCCAGAATGGGCGGGATGGAAGTTTGTTGCCCCCCCACATGTGCTTAGCCTGGGAGTCTTCTTACTTGCAGGCCCCTTAGCTCAGCTGGTTAGAGCGTGGTGCTAATATCGATTATTGGGACGCCTGCGGCACGCCAAGGTCATCGGTTCGATCCCGATAGGGGCCAGGTTTTCCTTGGGAGGCAAACACCAAACATGGCGTGGTGCGATTGCTACGGTGGCTGCTGTATTTAAGGACACACGTCTATGGCTCACCATCCTGTGCGTGACGACGACACGCATGCTGCTAGTCCATGTTCTCTTCAGACATACCCAAGCAAAGCTCCCCAACTAACCATACAAGCATTCTGCCACACACGCGCGCCTGCGGGGCCACACCTCACCAACCAAGTGCCCATGCATCCATGCATGCTGTAGTTGTTGAGTGCCAAAATGGCCTCTCAAGATGCTGACCGACATGGTGCTTCGTGCACCTGAGGTCATAAAACGTAGTGTCACCCATTCTGATAGATTGACATCCCTTTCCATATAATGCCGACGGACCAGCTGACAATTTGCAGCAGGCAAGCACTTTTTGGCACGCTCCAATGCTTCGTGCGTTCTTGCATGCCCTCTTCAAAAAATAGACAGACATACAATCAAAGGATCTGATGTGATACACAAGGATTCTCACCATATGAGCCCACAATGCTTCAGCTTTCTCTCCCTAGTTTATTTACGAACTAGGTGAGACACAGGGATAGTAGGGTCCATACCCATACACGCATGAACCTGAAAGGCATGCGTGCATGGTCTGCTGCGTGGGTAGACTCGCCATGGACAGAGTTGCTGATCACAAACTCAGCTAGCTGTGTGCGTGGCCAAACCAAATCCAAAAGTACAACACGCACAGGTGGGCTTCTTGGAACATTGCGACGGCGACAGCATTTGCACGTTCGTCGGCCCCTTCTTCCTGGGGAACATGTTTGCCGTCCCTGGTGTTACAAACAACGTGCGCTGCGTTGACTGCGTTTCTCCCATCCAGAATACAATCAAAGGATCTGATGTGATACACAAGGATTCTCACCATATGAGCCCACAATGCTTCAGCTTTCTCTCCCTAGTTTATTTACAAACTAGGTGAGACACAGGGATAGTAGGGTCCATACCCATACACGCATGAACCTGAAAGGCATGCGTGCATGGTCTGCTGCGTGGGTAGACTCGCCATGGACAGAGTTGCTGATCACAAACTCAGCTAGCTGTGTGCGTGGCCAAACCAAATCCAAAAGTACAACACGCACAGGTGGGCTTCTTGGAACATTGCGACGGCGACAGCATTTGCACGTTCGTCGGCCCCTTCTTCCTGGGGAACATGTTTGCCGTCCCTGGTGTTACAAACAACGTGCGCTGCGTTGACTGCGTTTCTCCCATCCAGAATACAATCAAAGGATCTGATGTGATACACAAGGATTCTCACCATATGAGCCCACAATGCTTCAGCTTTCTCTCCCTAGTTTATTTACGAACTAGGTGAGACACAGGGATAGTAGGGTCCATACCCATACACGCATGAACCTGAAAGGCATGCGTGCATGGTCTGCTGCGTGGGTAGACTCGCCGTGGACAGAGTTGCTGATCACAAACTCAGCTAGCTGTGTGCGTGGCCAAACCAAATCCAAAAGTACAACACGCACAGGTGGGCTTCTTGGAACATTGCGACGGCGACAGCATTTGCACGTTCGTCGGCCCCTTCTTCCTGGGGAACATGTTTGCCGTCCCTGGTGTTACAAACAACGTGCGCTGCGTTGACTGCGTTTCTCCCATCCAGAATGGGCGGGATGGAAGTTTGTTGCCCCCCCACATGTGCTTAGCCTGGGAGTCTTCTTACTTGCAGGCCCCTTAGCTCAGCTGGTTAGAGCGTGGTGCTAATATCGATTATTGGGACGCCTGCGGCACGCCAAGGTCATCGGTTCGATCCCGATAGGGGCCAGGTTTTCCTTGGGAGGCAAACACCAAACATGGCGTGGTGCGATTGCTACGGTGGCTGCTGTATTTAAGGACACACGTCTATGGCTCACCATCCTGTGCGTGACGACAACACGCATGCTGCTAGTCCATGTTCTCTTCAGACATACCCAAGCAAAGCTCCCCAACTAACCATACAAGCATTCTGCCACACACGCGCGCCTGCGGGGCCACACCTCACCAACCAAGTGCCCATGCATCCATGCATGCTGTAGTTGTTGAGTGCCAAAATGGCCTCTCAAGATGCTGACCGACATGGTGCTTCGTGCACCTGAGGTCATAAAACGTAGTGTCACCCATTCTGATAGATTGACATCCCTTTCCATATAATGCCGACGGACCAGCTGACAATTTGCAGCAGGCAAGCACTTTTTGGCACGCTCCAATGCTTCGTGCGTTCTTGCATGCCCTCTTCAAAAAATAGACAGACATACAATCAAAGGATCTGATGTGATACACAAGGATTCTCACCATATGAGCCCACAATGCTTCAGCTTTCTCTCCCTAGTTTATTTACGAACTAGGTGAGACACAGGGATAGTAGGGTCCATACCCATACACGCATGAACCTGAAAGGCATGCGTGCATGGTCTGCTGCGTGGGTAGACTCGCCATGGACAGAGTTGCTGATCACAAACTCAGCTAGCTGTGTGCGTGGCCAAACCAAATCCAAAAGTACAACACGCACAGGTGGGCTTCTTGGAACATTGCGACGGCGACAGCATTTGCACGTTCGTCGGCCCCTTCTTCCTGGGGAACATGTTTGCCGTCCCTGGTGTTACAAACAACGTGCGCTGCGTTGACTGCGTTTCTCCCATCCAGAATGGGCGGGATGGAAGTTTGTTGCCCCCCCACATGTGCTTAGCCTGGGAGTCTTCTTACTTGCAGGCCCCTTAGCTCAGCTGGTTAGAGCGTGGTGCTAATATCGATTATTGGGACGCCTGCGGCACGCCAAGGTCATTGGTTCGATCCCGATAGGGGCCAGGTTTTCCTTGGGAGGCAAACACCAAACATGGCGTGGTGCGATTGCTACGGTGGCTGCTGTATTTAAGGACACACATCTATGGCTCACCATCCTGTGCGTGACGACGACACGCATGCTGCTAGTCCATGTTCTCTTCAGACATACCCAAGCAAAGCTCCCCAACTAACCATACAAGCATTCTGCCACACACGCGCGCCTGCGGGGCCACACCTCACCAACCAAGTGCCCATGCATCCATGCATGCTGTAGTTGTTGAGTGCCAAAATGGCCTCTCAAGATGCTGACCGACATGGTGCTTCGTGCACCTGAGGTCATAAAACGTAGTGTCACCCATTCTGATAGATTGACATCCCTTTCCATATAATGCCGACGGACCAGCTGACAATTTGCAGCAGGCAAGCACTTTTTGGCACGCTCCAATGCTTCGTGCGTTCTTGCATGCCCTCTTCAAAAAATAGACAGACATACAATCAAAGGATCTGATGTGATACACAAGGATTCTCACCATATGAGCCCACAATGCTTCAGCTTTCTCTCCCTAGTTTATTTACGAACTAGGTGAGACACAGGGATAGTAGGGTCCATACCCATACACGCATGAACCTGAAAGGCATGCGTGCATGGTCTGCTGCGTGGGTAGACTCGCCATGGACAGAGTTGCTGATCACAAACTCAGCTAGCTGTGTGCGTGGCCAAACCAAATCCAAAAGTACAACACGCACAGGTGGGCTTCTTGGAACATTGCGACGGCGACAGCATTTGCACGTTCGTCGGCCCCTTCTTCCTGGGGAACATGTTTGCCGTCCCTGGTGTTACAAACAACGTGCGCTGCGTTGACTGCGTTTCTCCCATCCAGAATGGGCGGGATGGAAGTTTGTTGCCCCCCCACATGTGCTTAGCCTGGGAGTCTTCTTACTTGCAGGCCCCTTAACTCAGCTGGTTAGAGCGTGGTGCTAATATCGATTATTGGGACGCCTGCGGCACGCCAAGGTCATCGGTTCGATCCCGATAGGGGCCAGGTTTTCCTTGGGAGGCAAACACCAAACATGGCGTGGTGCGATTGCTACGGTGGCTGCTGTATTTAAGGACACACGTCTATGGCTCACCATCCTGTGCGTGACGACGACACGCATGCTGCTAGTCCATGTTCTCTTCAGACATACCCAAGCAAAGCTCCCCAACTAACCATACAAGCATTCTGCCACACACGCGCGCCTGCGGGGCCACACCTCACCAACCAAGTGCCCATGCATCCATGCATGCTGTAGTTGTTGAGTGCCAAAATGGCCTCTCAAGATGCTGACCGACATGGTGCTTCGTGCACCTGAGGTCATAAAACGTAGTGTCACCCATTCTGATAGATTGACATCCCTTTCCATATAATGCCGACGGACCAGCTGACAATTTGCAGCAGGCAAGCACTTTTTGGCACGCTCCAATGCTTCGTGCGTTCTTGCATGCCCTCTTCAAAAAATAGACAGACATACAATCAAAGGATCTGATGTGATACACAAGGATTCTCACCATATGAGCCCACAATGCTTCAGCTTTCTCTCCCTAGTTTATTTACGAACTAGGTGAGACACAGGGATAGTAGGGTCCATACCCATACACGCATGAACCTGAAAGGCATGCGTGCATGGTCTGCTGCGTGGGTAGACTCGCCGTGGACAGAGTTGCTGATCACAAACTCAGCTAGCTGTGTGCGTGGCCAAACCAAATCCAAAAGTACAACACGCACAGGTGGGCTTCTTGGAACATTGCGACGGCGACAGCATTTGCACGTTCGTCGGCCCCTTCTTCCTGGGGAACATGTTTGCCGTCCCTGGTGTTACAAACAACGTGCGCTGCGTTGACTGCGTTTCTCCCATCCAGAATACAATCAAAGGATCTGATGTGATACACAAGGATTCTCACCATATGAGCCCACAATGCTTCAGCTTTCTCTCCCTAGTTTATTTACGAACTAGGTGAGACACAGGGATAGTAGGGTCCATACCCATACACGCATGAACCTGAAAGGCATGCGTGCATGGTCTGCTGCGTGGGTAGACTCGCCGTGGACAGAGTTGCTGATCACAAACTCAGCTAGCTGTGTGCGTGGCCAAACCAAATCCAAAAGTACAACACGCACAGGTGGGCTTCTTGGAACATTGCGACGGCGACAGCATTTGCACGTTCGTCGGCCCCTTCTTCCTGGGGAACATGTTTGCCGTCCCTGGTGTTACAAACAACGTGCGCTGCGTTGACTGCGTTTCTCCCATCCAGAATGGGCGGGATGGAAGTTTGTTGCCCCCCCACATGTGCTTAGCCTGGGAGTCTTCTTACTTGCAGGCCCCTTAGCTCAGCTGGTTAGAGCGTGGTGCTAATATCGATTATTGGGACGCCTGCGGCACGCCAAGGTCATCGGTTCGATCCCGATAGGGGCCAGGTTTTCCTTGGGAGGCAAACACCAAACATGGCGTGGTGCGATTGCTACGGTGGCTGCTGTATTTAAGGACACACGTCTATGGCTCACCATCCTGTGCGTGACGACGACACGCATGCTGCTAGTCCATGTTCTCTTCAGACATACCCAAGCAAAGCTCCCCAACTAACCATACAAGCATTCTGCCACACACGCGCGCCTGCGGGGCCACACCTCACCAACCAAGTGCCCATGCATCCATGCATGCTGTAGTTGTTGAGTGCCAAAATGGCCTCTCAAGATGCTGACCGACATGGTGCTTCGTGCACCTGAGGTCATAAAACGTAGTGTCACCCATTCTGATAGATTGACATCCCTTTCCATATAATGCCGACGGACCAGCTGACAATTTGCAGCAGGCAAGCACTTTTTGGCACGCTCCAATGCTTCGTGCGTTCTTGCATGCCCTCTTCAAAAAATAGACAGACATACAATCAAAGGATCTGATGTGATACACAAGGATTCTCACCATATGAGCCCACAATGCTTCAGCTTTCTCTCCCTAGTTTATTTACGAACTAGGTGAGACACAGGGATAGTAGGGTCCATACCCATACACGCATGAACCTGAAAGGCATGCGTGCATGGTCTGCTGCGTGGGTAGACTCGCCATGGACAGAGTTGCTGATCACAAACTCAGCTAGCTGTGTGCGTGGCCAAACCAAATCCAAAAGTACAACACGCACAGGTGGGCTTCTTGGAACATTGCGACGGCGACAGCATTTGCACGTTCGTCGGCCCCTTCTTCCTGGGGAACATGTTTGCCGTCCCTGGTGTTACAAACAACGTGCGCTGCGTTGACTGCGTTTCTCCCATCCAGAATGGGCGGGATGGAAGTTTGTTGCCCCCCCACATGTGCTTAGCCTGGGAGTCTTCTTACTTGCAGGCCCTTTAGCTCAGCTGGTTAGAGCGTGGTGCTAATATCGATTATTGGGACGCCTGCGGCACGCCAAGGTCATCGGTTCGATCCCGATAGGGGCCAGGTTTTCCTTGGGAGGCAAACACCAAACATGGCGTGGTGCGATTGCTACGGTGGCTGCTGTATTTAAGGACACACGTCTATGGCTCACCATCCTGTGCGTGACGACGACACGCATGCTGCTAGTCCATGTTCTCTTCAGACATACCCAAGCAAAGCTCCCCAACTAACCATACAAGCATTCTGCCACACACGCGCGCCTGCGGGGCCACACCTCACCAACCAAGTGCCCATGCATCCATGCATGCTGTAGTTGTTGAGTGCCAAAATGGCCTCTCAAGATGCTGACCGACATGGTGCTTCGTGCACCTGAGGTCATAAAACGTAGTGTCACCCATTCTGATAGATTGACATCCCTTTCCATATAATGCCGACGGACCAGCTGACAATTTGCAGCAGGCAAGCACTTTTTGGCACGCTCCAATGCTTCGTGCGTTCTTGCATGCCCTCTTCAAAAAATAGACAGACATACAATCAAAGGATCTGATGTGATACACAAGGATTCTCACCATATGAGCCCACAATGCTTCAGCTTTCTCTCCCTAGTTTATTTACGAACTAGGTGAGACACAGGGATAGTAGGGTCCATACCCATACACGCATGAACCTGAAAGGCATGCGTGCATGGTCTGCTGCGTGGGTAGACTCGCCGTGGACAGAGTTGCTGATCACAAACTCAGCTAGCTGTGTGCGTGGCCAAACCAAATCCAAAAGTACAACACGCACAGGTGGGCTTCTTGGAACATTGCGACGGCGACAGCATTTGCACGTTCGTCGGCCCCTTCTTCCTGGGGAACATGTTTGCCGTCCCTGGTGTTACAAACAACGTGCGCTGCGTTGACTGCGTTTCTCCCATCCAGAATACAATCAAAGGATCTGATGTGATACACAAGGATTCTCACCATATGAGCCCACAATGCTTCAGCTTTCTCTCCCTAGTTTATTTACGAACTAGGTGAGACACAGGGATAGTAGGGTCCATACCCATACACGCATGAACCTGAAAGGCATGCGTGCATGGTCTGCTGCGTGGGTAGACTCGCCGTGGACAGAGTTGCTGATCACAAACTCAGCTAGCTGTGTGCGTGGCCAAACCAAATCCAAAAGTACAACACGCACAGGTGGGCTTCTTGGAACATTGCGACGGCGACAGCATTTGCACGTTCGTCGGCCCCTTCTTCCTGGGGAACATGTTTGCCGTCCCTGGTGTTACAAACAACGTGCGCTGCGTTGACTGCGTTTCTCCCATCCAGAATACAATCAAAGGATCTGATGTGATACACAAGGATTCTCACCATATGAGCCCACAATGCTTCAGCTTTCTCTCCCTAGTTTATTTACGAACTAGGTGAGACACAGGGATAGTAGGGTCCATACCCATACACGCATGAACCTGAAAGGCATGCGTGCATGGTCTGCTGCGTGGGTAGACTCGCCGTGGACAGAGTTGCTGATCACAAACTCAGCTAGCTGTGTGCGTGGCCAAACCAAATCCAAAAGTACAACACGCACAGGTGGGCTTCTTGGAACATTGCGACGGCGACAGCATTTGCACGTTCGTCGGCCCCTTCTTCCTGGGGAACATGTTTGCCGTCCCTGGTGTTACAAACAACGTGCGCTGCGTTGACTGCGTTTCTCCCATCCAGAATGGGCGGGATGGAAGTTTGTTGCCCCCCCACATGTGCTTAGCCTGGGAGTCTTCTTACTTGCAGGCCCCTTAGCTCAGCTGGTTAGAGCGTGGTGCTAATATCGATTATTGGGACGCCTGCGGCACGCCAAGGTCATCGGTTCGATCCCGATAGGGGCCAGGTTTTCCTTGGGAGGCAAACACCAAACATGGCGTGGTGCGATTGCTACGGTGGCTGCTGTATTTAAGGACACACGTCTATGGCTCACCATCCTGTGCGTGACGACGACACGCATGCTGCTAGTCCATGTTCTCTTCAGACATACCCAAGCAAAGCTCCCCAACTAACCATACAAGCATTCTGCCACACACGCGCGCCTGCGGGGCCACACCTCACCAACCAAGTGCCCATGCATCCATGCATGCTGTAGTTGTTGAGTGCCAAAATGGCCTCTCAAGATGCTGACCGACATGGTGCTTCGTGCACCTGAGGTCATAAAACGTAGTGTCACCCATTCTGATAGATTGACATCCCTTTCCATATAATGCCGACGGACCAGCTGACAATTTGCAGCAGGCAAGCACTTTTTGGCACGCTCCAATGCTTCGTGCGTTCTTGCATGCCCTCTTCAAAAAATAGACAGACATACAATCAAAGGATCTGATGTGATACACAAGGATTCTCACCATATGAGCCCACAATGCTTCAGCTTTCTCTCCCTAGTTTATTTACGAACTAGGTGAGACACAGGGATAGTAGGGTCCATACCCATACACGCATGAACCTGAAAGGCATGCGTGCATGGTCTGCTGCGTGGGTAGACTCGCCATGGACAGAGTTGCTGATCACAAACTCAGCTAGCTGTGTGCGTGGCCAAACCAAATCCAAAAGTACAACACGCACAGGTGGGCTTCTTGGAACATTGCGACGGCGACAGCATTTGCACGTTCGTCGGCCCCTTCTTCCTGGGGAACATGTTTGCCGTCCCTGGTGTTACAAACAACGTGCGCTGCGTTGACTGCGTTTCTCCCATCCAGAATGGGCGGGATGGAAGTTTGTTGCCCCCCCACATGTGCTTAGCCTGGGAGTCTTCTTACTTGCAGGCCCCTTAGCTCAGCTGGTTAGAGCGTGGTGCTAATATCGATTATTGGGACGCCTGCGGCACGCCAAGGTCATCGGTTCGATCCCGATAGGGGCCAGGTTTTCCTTGGGAGGCAAACACCAAACATGGCGTGGTGCGATTGCTACGGTGGCTGCTGTATTTAAGGACACACGTCTATGGCTCACCATCCTGTGCGTGACGACGACACGCATGCTGCTAGTCCATGTTCTCTTCAGACATACCCAAGCAAAGCTCCCCAACTAACCATACAAGCATTCTGCCACACACGCGCGCCTGCGGGGCCACACCTCACCAACCAAGTGCCCATGCATCCATGCATGCTGTAGTTGTTGAGTGCCAAAATGGCCTCTCAAGATGCTGACCGACATGGTGCTTCGTGCACCTGAGGTCATAAAACGTAGTGTCACCCATTCTGATAGATTGACATCCCTTTCCATATAATGCCGACGGACCAGCTGACAATTTGCAGCAGGCAAGCACTTTTTGGCACGCTCCAATGCTTCGTGCGTTCTTGCATGCCCTCTTCAAAAAATAGACAGACATACAATCAAAGGATCTGATGTGATACACAAGGATTCTCACCATATGAGCCCACAATGCTTCAGCTTTCTCTCCCTAGTTTATTTACGAACTAGGTGAGACACAGGGATAGTAGGGTCCATACCCATACACGCATGAACCTGAAAGGCATGCGTGCATGGTCTGCTGCGTGGGTAGACTCGCCGTGGACAGAGTTGCTGATCACAAACTCAGCTAGCTGTGTGCGTGGCCAAACCAAATCCAAAAGTACAACACGCACAGGTGGGCTTCTTGGAACATTGCGACGGCGACAGCATTTGCACGTTCGTCGGCCCCTTCTTCCTGGGGAACATGTTTGCCGTCCCTGGTGTTACAAACAACGTGCGCTGCGTTGACTGCGTTTCTCCCATCCAGAATACAATCAAAGGATCTGATGTGATACACAAGGATTCTCACCATATGAGCCCACAATGCTTCAGCTTTCTCTCCCTAGTTTATTTACGAACTAGGTGAGACACAGGGATAGTAGGGTCCATACCCATACACGCATGAACCTGAAAGGCATGCGTGCATGGTCTGCTGCGTGGGTAGACTCGCCGTGGACAGAGTTGCTGATCACAAACTCAGCTAGCTGTGTGCGTGGCCAAACCAAATCCAAAAGTACAACACGCACAGGTGGGCTTCTTGGAACATTGCGACGGCGACAGCATTTGCACGTTCGTCGGCCCCTTCTTCCTGGGGAACATGTTTGCCGTCCCTGGTGTTACAAACAACGTGCGCTGCGTTGACTGCGTTTCTCCCATCCAGAATGGGCGGGATGGAAGTTTGTTGCCCCCCCACATGTGCTTAGCCTGGGAGTCTTCTTACTTGCAGGCCCCTTAGCTCAGCTGGTTAGAGCGTGGTGCTAATATCGATTATTGGGACGCCTGCGGCACGCCAAGGTCATCGGTTCGATCCCGATAGGGGCCAGGTTTTCCTTGGGAGGCAAACACCAAACATGGCGTGGTGCGATTGCTACGGTGGCTGCTGTATTTAAGGACACACGTCTATGGCTCACCATCCTGTGCGTGACGACGACACGCATGCTGCTAGTCCATGTTCTCTTCAGACATACCCAAGCAAAGCTCCCCAACTAACCATACAAGCATTCTGCCACACACGCGCGCCTGCGGGGCCACACCTCACCAACCAAGTGCCCATGCATCCATGCATGCTGTAGTTGTTGAGTGCCAAAATGGCCTCTCAAGATGCTGACCGACATGGTGCTTCGTGCACCTGAGGTCATAAAACGTAGTGTCACCCATTCTGATAGATTGACATCCCTTTCCATATAATGCCGACGGACCAGCTGACAATTTGCAGCAGGCAAGCACTTTTTGGCACGCTCCAATGCTTCGTGCGTTCTTGCATGCCCTCTTCAAAAAATAGACAGACATACAATCAAAGGATCTGATGTGATACACAAGGATTCTCACCATATGAGCCCACAATGCTTCAGCTTTCTCTCCCTAGTTTATTTACGAACTAGGTGAGACACAGGGATAGTAGGGTCCATACCCATACACGCATGAACCTGAAAGGCATGCGTGCATGGTCTGCTGCGTGGGTAGACTCGCCGTGGACAGAGTTGCTGATCACAAACTCAGCTAGCTGTGTGCGTGGCCAAACCAAATCCAAAAGTACAACACGCACAGGTGGGCTTCTTGGAACATTGCGACGGCGACAGCATTTGCACGTTCGTCGGCCCCTTCTTCCTGGGGAACATGTTTGCCGTCCCTGGTGTTACAAACAACGTGCGCTGCGTTGACTGCGTTTCTCCCATCCAGAATACAATCAAAGGATCTGATGTGATACACAAGGATTCTCACCATATGAGCCCACAATGCTTCAGCTTTCTCTCCCTAGTTTATTTACGAACTAGGTGAGACACAGGGATAGTAGGGTCCATACCCATACACGCATGAACCTGAAAGGCATGCGTGCATGGTCTGCTGCGTGGGTAGACTCGCCGTGGACAGAGTTGCTGATCACAAACTCAGCTAGCTGTGTGCGTGGCCAAACCAAATCCAAAAGTACAACACGCACAGGTGGGCTTCTTGGAACATTGCGACGGCAACAGCATTTGCACGTTCGTCGGCCCCTTCTTCCTGGGGAACATGTTTGCCGTCCCTGGTGTTACAAACAACGTGCGCTGCGTTGACTGCGTTTCTCCCATCCAGAATGGGCGGGATGGAAGTTTGTTGCCCCCCCACATGTGCTTAGCCTGGGAGTCTTCTTACTTGCAGGCCCCTTAGCTCAGCTGGTTAGAGCGTGGTGCTAATATCGATTATTGGGACGCCTGCGGCACGCCAAGGTCATTGGTTCGATCCCGATAGGGGCCAGGTTTTCCTTGGGAGGCAAACACCAAACATGGCGTGGTGCGATTGCTACGGTGGCTGCTGTATTTAAGGACACACGTCTATAGCTCACCATCCTGTGCGTGACGACGACACGCATGCTGCTAGTCCATGTTCTCTTCAGACATACCCAAGCAAAGCTCCCCAACTAACCATACAAGCATTCTGCCACACACGCGCGCCTGCGGGGCCACACCTCACCAACCAAGTGCCCATGCATCCATGCATGCTGTAGTTGTTGAGTGCCAAAATGGCCTCTCAAGATGCTGACCGACATGGTGCTTCGTGCACCTGAGGTCATAATACGTAGTGTCACCCATTCTGATAGATTGACATCCCTTTCCATATAATGCCGACGGACCAGCTGACAATTTGCAGCAGGCAAGCACTTTTTGGCACGCTCCAATGCTTCGTGCGTTCTTGCATGCCCTCTTCAAAAAATAGACAGACATACAATCAAAGGATCTGATGTGATACACAAGGATTCTCACCATATGAGCCCACAATGCTTCAGCTTTCTCTCCCTAGTTTATTTACGAACTAGGTGAGACACAGGGATAGTAGGGTCCATACCCATACACGCATGAACCTGAAAGGCATGCGTGCATGGTCTGCTGCGTGGGTAGACTCGCCGTGGACAGAGTTGCTGATCACAAACTCAGCTAGCTGTGTGCGTGGCCAAACCAAATCCAAAAGTACAACACGCACAGGTGGGCTTCTTGGAACATTGCGACGGCAACAGCATTTGCACGTTCGTCGGCCCCTTCTTCCTGGGGAACATGTTTGCCGTCCCTGGTGTTACAAACAACGTGCGCTGCGTTGACTGCGTTTCTCCCATCCAGAATGGGCGGGATGGAAGTTTGTTGCCCCCCCACATGTGCTTAGCCTGGGAGTCTTCTTACTTGCAGGCCCCTTAGCTCAGCTGGTTAGAGCGTGGTGCTAATATCGATTATTGGGACGCCTGCGGCACGCCAAGGTCATTGGTTCGATCCCGATAGGGGCCAGGTTTTCCTTGGGAGGCAAACACCAAACATGGCGTGGTGCGATTGCTACGGTGGCTGCTGTATTTAAGGACACACGTCTATGGCTCACCATCCTGTGCGTGACGACGACACGCATGCTGCTAGTCCATGTTCTCTTCAGACATACCCAAGCAAAGCTCCCCAACTAACCATACAAGCATTCTGCCACACACGCGCGCCTGCGGGGCCACACCTCACCAACCAAGTGCCCATGCATCCATGCATGCTGTAGTTGTTGAGTGCCAAAATGGCCTCTCAAGATGCTGACCGACATGGTGCTTCGTGCACCTGAGGTCATAAAACGTAGTGTCACCCATTCTGATAGATTGACATCCCTTTCCATATAATGCCGACGGACCAGCTGACAATTTGCAGCAGGCAAGCACTTTTTGGCACGCTCCAATGCTTCGTGCGTTCTTGCATGCCCTCTTCAAAAAATAGACAGACATACAATCAAAGGATCTGATGTGATACACAAGGATTCTCACCATATGAGCCCACAATGCTTCAGCTTTCTCTCCCTAGTTTATTTACGAACTAGGTGAGACACAGGGATAGTAGGGTCCATACCCATACACGCATGAACCTGAAAGGCATGCGTGCATGGTCTGCTGCGTGGGTAGACTCGCCATGGACAGAGTTGCTGATCACAAACTCAGCTAGCTGTGTGCGTGGCCAAACCAAATCCAAAAGTACAACACGCACAGGTGGGCTTCTTGGAACATTGCGACGGCGACAGCATTTGCACGTTCGTCGGCCCCTTCTTCCTGGGGAACATGTTTGCCGTCCCTGGTGTTACAAACAACGTGCGCTGCGTTGACTGCGTTTCTCCCATCCAGAATGGGCGGGATGGAAGTTTGTTGCCCCCCCACATGTGCTTAGCCTGGGAGTCTTCTTACTTGCAGGCCCCTTAGCTCAGCTGGTTAGAGCGTGGTGCTAATATCGATTATTGGGACGCCTGCGGCACGCCAAGGTCATCGGTTCGATCCCGATAGGGGCCAGGTTTTCCTTGGGAGGCAAACACCAAACATGGCGTGGTGCGATTGCTACGGTGGCTGCTGTATTTAAGGACACACGTCTATGGCTCACCATCCTGTGCGTGACGACGACACGCATGCTGCTAGTCCATGTTCTCTTCAGACATACCCAAGCAAAGCTCCCCAACTAACCATACAAGCATTCTGCCACACACGCGCGCCTGCGGGGCCACACCTCACCAACCAAGTGCCCATGCATCCATGCATGCTGTAGTTGTTGAGTGCCAAAATGGCCTCTCAAGATGCTGACCGACATGGTGCTTCGTGCACCTGAGGTCATAAAACGTAGTGTCACCCATTCTGATAGATTGACATCCCTTTCCATATAATGCCGACGGACCAGCTGACAATTTGCAGCAGGCAAGCACTTTTTGGCACGCTCCAATGCTTCGTGCGTTCTTGCATGCCCTCTTCAAAAAATAGACAGACATACAATCAAAGGATCTGATGTGATACACAAGGATTCTCACCATATGAGCCCACAATGCTTCAGCTTTCTCTCCCTAGTTTATTTACGAACTAGGTGAGACACAGGGATAGTAGGGTCCATACCCATACACGCATGAACCTGAAAGGCATGCGTGCATGGTCTGCTGCGTGGGTAGACTCGCCGTGGACAGAGTTGCTGATCACAAACTCAGCTAGCTGTGTGCGTGGCCAAACCAAATCCAAAAGTACAACACGCACAGGTGGGCTTCTTGGAACATTGCGACGGCGACAGCATTTGCACGTTCGTCGGCCCCTTCTTCCTGGGGAACATGTTTGCCGTCCCTGGTGTTACAAACAACGTGCGCTGCGTTGACTGCGTTTCTCCCATCCAGAATACAATCAAAGGATCTGATGTGATACACAAGGATTCTCACCATATGAGCCCACAATGCTTCAGCTTTCTCTCCCTAGTTTATTTACGAACTAGGTGAGACACAGGGATAGTAGGGTCCATACCCATACACGCATGAACCTGAAAGGCATGCGTGCATGGTCTGCTGCGTGGGTAGACTCGCCGTGGACAGAGTTGCTGATCACAAACTCAGCTAGCTGTGTGCGTGGCCAAACCAAATCCAAAAGTACAACACGCACAGGTGGGCTTCTTGGAACATTGCGACGGCGACAGCATTTGCACGTTCGTCGGCCCCTTCTTCCTGGGGAACATGTTTGCCGTCCCTGGTGTTACAAACAACGTGCGCTGCGTTGACTGCGTTTCTCCCATCCAGAATGGGCGGGATGGAAGTTTGTTGCCCCCCCACATGTGCTTAGCCTGGGAGTCTTCTTACTTGCAGGCCCCTTAGCTCAGCTGGTTAGAGCGTGGTGCTAATATCGATTATTGGGACGCCTGCGGCACGCCAAGGTCATCGGTTCGATCCCGATAGGGGCCAGGTTTTCCTTGGGAGGCAAACACCAAACATGGCGTGGTGCGATTGCTACGGTGGCTGCTGTATTTAAGGACACACGTCTATGGCTCACCATCCTGTGCGTGACGACGACACGCATGCTGCTAGTCCATGTTCTCTTCAGACATACCCAAGCAAAGC
This sequence comes from Volvox reticuliferus, assembly GCA_019650235.1. Taxonomy (NCBI): domain Eukaryota; kingdom Viridiplantae; phylum Chlorophyta; class Chlorophyceae; order Chlamydomonadales; family Volvocaceae; genus Volvox; species Volvox reticuliferus. The sequence continues at coordinate 113,931 of BNCP01000060.1, forward strand.
TCCCCAACTAACCATACAAGCATTCTGCCACACACGCGCGCCTGCGGGGCCACACCTCACCAACCAAGTGCCCATGCATCCATGCATGCTGTAGTTGTTGAGTGCCAAAATGGCCTCTCAAGATGCTGACCGACATGGTGCTTCGTGCACCTGAGGTCATAAAACGTAGTGTCACCCATTCTGATAGATTGACATCCCTTTCCATATAATGCCGACGGACCAGCTGACAATTTGCAGCAGGCAAGCACTTTTTGGCACGCTCCAATGCTTCGTGCGTTCTTGCATGCCCTCTTCAAAAAATAGACAGACATACAATCAAAGGATCTGATGTGATACACAAGGATTCTCACCATATGAGCCCACAATGCTTCAGCTTTCTCTCCCTAGTTTATTTACGAACTAGGTGAGACACAGGGATAGTAGGGTCCATACCCATACACGCATGAACCTGAAAGGCATGCGTGCATGGTCTGCTGCGTGGGTAGACTCGCCGTGGACAGAGTTGCTGATCACAAACTCAGCTAGCTGTGTGCGTGGCCAAACCAAATCCAAAAGTACAACACGCACAGGTGGGCTTCTTGGAACATTGCGACGGCGACAGCATTTGCACGTTCGTCGGCCCCTTCTTCCTGGGGAACATGTTTGCCGTCCCTGGTGTTACAAACAACGTGCGCTGCGTTGACTGCGTTTCTCCCATCCAGAATACAATCAAAGGATCTGATGTGATACACAAGGATTCTCACCATATGAGCCCACAATGCTTCAGCTTTCTCTCCCTAGTTTATTTACGAACTAGGTGAGACACAGGGATAGTAGGGTCCATACCCATACACGCATGAACCTGAAAGGCATGCGTGCATGGTCTGCTGCGTGGGTAGACTCGCCGTGGACAGAGTTGCTGATCACAAACTCAGCTAGCTGTGTGCGTGGCCAAACCAAATCCAAAAGTACAACACGCACAGGTGGGCTTCTTGGAACATTGCGACGGCGACAGCATTTGCACGTTCGTCGGCCCCTTCTTCCTGGGGAACATGTTTGCCGTCCCTGGTGTTACAAACAACGTGCGCTGCGTTGACTGCGTTTCTCCCATCCAGAATGGGCGGGATGGAAGTTTGTTGCCCCCCCACATGTGCTTAGCCTGGGAGTCTTCTTACTTGCAGGCCCCTTAGCTCAGCTGGTTAGAGCGTGGTGCTAATATCGATTATTGGGACGCCTGCGGCACGCCAAGGTCATCGGTTCGATCCCGATAGGGGCCAGGTTTTCCTTGGGAGGCAAACACCAAACATGGCGTGGTGCGATTGCTACGGTGGCTGCTGTATTTAAGGACACACGTCTATGGCTCACCATCCTGTGCGTGACGACAACACGCATGCTGCTAGTCCATGTTCTCTTCAGACATACCCAAGCAAAGCTCCCCAACTAACCATACAAGCATTCTGCCACACACGCGCGCCTGCGGGGCCACACCTCACCAACCAAGTGCCCATGCATCCATGCATGCTGTAGTTGTTGAGTGCCAAAATGGCCTCTCAAGATGCTGACCGACATGGTGCTTCGTGCACCTGAGGTCATAAAACGTAGTGTCACCCATTCTGATAGATTGACATCCCTTTCCATATAATGCCGACGGACCAGCTGACAATTTGCAGCAGGCAAGCACTTTTTGGCACGCTCCAATGCTTCGTGCGTTCTTGCATGCCCTCTTCAAAAAATAGACAGACATACAATCAAAGGATCTGATGTGATACACAAGGATTCTCACCATATGAGCCCACAATGCTTCAGCTTTCTCTCCCTAGTTTATTTACGAACTAGGTGAGACACAGGGATAGTAGGGTCCATACCCATACACGCATGAACCTGAAAGGCATGCGTGCATGGTCTGCTGCGTGGGTAGACTCGCCGTGGACAGAGTTGCTGATCACAAACTCAGCTAGCTGTGTGCGTGGCCAAACCAAATCCAAAAGTACAACACGCACAGGTGGGCTTCTTGGAACATTGCGACGGCGACAGCATTTGCACGTTCGTCGGCCCCTTCTTCCTGGGGAACATGTTTGCCGTCCCTGGTGTTACAAACAACGTGCGCTGCGTTGACTGCGTTTCTCCCATCCAGAATACAATCAAAGGATCTGATGTGATACACAAGGATTCTCACCATATGAGCCCACAATGCTTCAGCTTTCTCTCCCTAGTTTATTTACGAACTAGGTGAGACACAGGGATAGTAGGGTCCATACCCATACACGCATGAACCTGAAAGGCATGCGTGCATGGTCTGCTGCGTGGGTAGACTCGCCGTGGACAGAGTTGCTGATCACAAACTCAGCTAGCTGTGTGCGTGGCCAAACCAAATCCAAAAGTACAACACGCACAGGTGGGCTTCTTGGAACATTGCGACGGCGACAGCATTTGCACGTTCGTCGGCCCCTTCTTCCTGGGGAACATGTTTGCCGTCCCTGGTGTTACAAACAACGTGCGCTGCGTTGACTGCGTTTCTCCCATCCAGAATACAATCAAAGGATCTGATGTGATACACAAGGATTCTCACCATATGAGCCCACAATGCTTCAGCTTTCTCTCCCTAGTTTATTTACGAACTAGGTGAGACACAGGGATAGTAGGGTCCATACCCATACACGCATGAACCTGAAAGGCATGCGTGCATGGTCTGCTGCGTGGGTAGACTCGCCGTGGACAGAGTTGCTGATCACAAACTCAGCTAGCTGTGTGCGTGGCCAAACCAAATCCAAAAGTACAACACGCACAGGTGGGCTTCTTGGAACATTGCGACGGCGACAGCATTTGCACGTTCGTCGGCCCCTTCTTCCTGGGGAACATGTTTGCCGTCCCTGGTGTTACAAACAACGTGCGCTGCGTTGACTGCGTTTCTCCCATCCAGAATGGGCGGGATGGAAGTTTGTTGCCCCCCCACATGTGCTTAGCCTGGGAGTCTTCTTACTTGCAGGCCCCTTAGCTCAGCTGGTTAGAGCGTGGTGCTAATATCGATTATTGGGACGCCTGCGGCACGCCAAGGTCATCGGTTCGATCCCGATAGGGGCCAGGTTTTCCTTGGGAGGCAAACACCAAACATGGCGTGGTGCGATTGCTACGGTGGCTGCTGTATTTAAGGACACACGTCTATGGCTCACCATCCTGTGCGTGACGACGACACGCATGCTGCTAGTCCATGTTCTCTTCAGACATACCCAAGCAAAGCTCCCCAACTAACCATACAAGCATTCTGCCACACACGCGCGCCTGCGGGGCCACACCTCACCAACCAAGTGCCCATGCATCCATGCATGCTGTAGTTGTTGAGTGCCAAAATGGCCTCTCAAGATGCTGACCGACATGGTGCTTCGTGCACCTGAGGTCATAAAACGTAGTGTCACCCATTCTGATAGATTGACATCCCTTTCCATATAATGCCGACGGACCAGCTGACAATTTGCAGCAGGCAAGCACTTTTTGGCACGCTCCAATGCTTCGTGCGTTCTTGCATGCCCTCTTCAAAAAATAGACAGACATACAATCAAAGGATCTGATGTGATACACAAGGATTCTCACCATATGAGCCCACAATGCTTCAGCTTTCTCTCCCTAGTTTATTTACGAACTAGGTGAGACACAGGGATAGTAGGGTCCATACCCATACACGCATGAACCTGAAAGGCATGCGTGCATGGTCTGCTGCGTGGGTAGACTCGCCGTGGACAGAGTTGCTGATCACAAACTCAGCTAGCTGTGTGCGTGGCCAAACCAAATCCAAAAGTACAACACGCACAGGTGGGCTTCTTGGAACATTGCGACGGCGACAGCATTTGCACGTTCGTCGGCCCCTTCTTCCTGGGGAACATGTTTGCCGTCCCTGGTGTTACAAACAACGTGCGCTGCGTTGACTGCGTTTCTCCCATCCAGAATACAATCAAAGGATCTGATGTGATACACAAGGATTCTCACCATATGAGCCCACAATGCTTCAGCTTTCTCTCCCTAGTTTATTTACGAACTAGGTGAGACACAGGGATAGTAGGGTCCATACCCATACACGCATGAACCTGAAAGGCATGCGTGCATGGTCTGCTGCGTGGGTAGACTCGCCGTGGACAGAGTTGCTGATCACAAACTCAGCTAGCTGTGTGCGTGGCCAAACCAAATCCAAAAGTACAACACGCACAGGTGGGCTTCTTGGAACATTGCGACGGCGACAGCATTTGCACGTTCGTCGGCCCCTTCTTCCTGGGGAACATGTTTGCCGTCCCTGGTGTTACAAACAACGTGCGCTGCGTTGACTGCGTTTCTCCCATCCAGAATGGGCGGGATGGAAGTTTGTTGCCCCCCCACATGTGCTTAGCCTGGGAGTCTTCTTACTTGCAGGCCCCTTAGCTCAGCTGGTTAGAGCGTGGTGCTAATATCGATTATTGGGACGCCTGCGGCACGCCAAGGTCATCGGTTCGATCCCGATAGGGGCCAGGTTTTCCTTGGGAGGCAAACACCAAACATGGCGTGGTGCGATTGCTACGGTGGCTGCTGTATTTAAGGACACACGTCTATGGCTCACCATCCTGTGCGTGACGACAACACGCATGCTGCTAGTCCATGTTCTCTTCAGACATACCCAAGCAAAGCTCCCCAACTAACCATACAAGCATTCTGCCACACACGCGCGCCTGCGGGGCCACACCTCACCAACCAAGTGCCCATGCATCCATGCATGCTGTAGTTGTTGAGTGCCAAAATGGCCTCTCAAGATGCTGACCGACATGGTGCTTCGTGCACCTGAGGTCATAAAACGTAGTGTCACCCATTCTGATAGATTGACATCCCTTTCCATATAATGCCGACGGACCAGCTGACAATTTGCAGCAGGCAAGCACTTTTTGGCACGCTCCAATGCTTCGTGCGTTCTTGCATGCCCTCTTCAAAAAATAGACAGACATACAATCAAAGGATCTGATGTGATACACAAGGATTCTCACCATATGAGCCCACAATGCTTCAGCTTTCTCTCCCTAGTTTATTTACGAACTAGGTGAGACACAGGGATAGTAGGGTCCATACCCATACACGCATGAACCTGAAAGGCATGCGTGCATGGTCTGCTGCGTGGGTAGACTCGCCGTGGACAGAGTTGCTGATCACAAACTCAGCTAGCTGTGTGCGTGGCCAAACCAAATCCAAAAGTACAACACGCACAGGTGGGCTTCTTGGAACATTGCGACGGCGACAGCATTTGCACGTTCGTCGGCCCCTTCTTCCTGGGGAACATGTTTGCCGTCCCTGGTGTTACAAACAACGTGCGCTGCGTTGACTGCGTTTCTCCCATCCAGAATACAATCAAAGGATCTGATGTGATACACAAGGATTCTCACCATATGAGCCCACAATGCTTCAGCTTTCTCTCCCTAGTTTATTTACGAACTAGGTGAGACACAGGGATAGTAGGGTCCATACCCATACACGCATGAACCTGAAAGGCATGCGTGCATGGTCTGCTGCGTGGGTAGACTCGCCGTGGACAGAGTTGCTGATCACAAACTCAGCTAGCTGTGTGCGTGGCCAAACCAAATCCAAAAGTACAACACGCACAGGTGGGCTTCTTGGAACATTGCGACGGCGACAGCATTTGCACGTTCGTCGGCCCCTTCTTCCTGGGGAACATGCTTGCCGTCCCTGGTGTTACAAACAACGTGCGCTGCGTTGACTGCGTTTCTCCCATCCAGAATGGGCGGGATGGAAGTTTGTTGCCCCCCCACATGTGCTTAGCCTGGGAGTCTTCTTACTTGCAGGCCCCTTAGCTCAGCTGGTTAGAGCGTGGTGCTAATATCGATTATTGGGACGCCTGCGGCACGCCAAGGTCATCGGTTCGATCCCGATAGGGGCCAGGTTTTCCTTGGGAGGCAAACACCAAACATGGCGTGGTGCGATTGCTACGGTGGCTGCTGTATTTAAGGACACACGTCTATGGCTCACCATCCTGTGCGTGACGACGACACGCATGCTGCTAGTCCATGTTCTCTTCAGACATACCCAAGCAAAGCTCCCCAACTAACCATACAAGCATTCTGCCACACACGCGCGCCTGCGGGGCCACACCTCACCAACCAAGTGCCCATGCATCCATGCATGCTGTAGTTGTTGAGTGCCAAAATGGCCTCTCAAGATGCTGACCGACATGGTGCTTCGTGCACCTGAGGTCATAAAACGTAGTGTCACCCATTCTGATAGATTGACATCCCTTTCCATATAATGCCGACGGACCAGCTGACAATTTGCAGCAGGCAAGCACTTTTTGGCACGCTCCAATGCTTCGTGCGTTCTTGCATGCCCTCTTCAAAAAATAGACAGACATACAATCAAAGGATCTGATGTGATACACAAGGATTCTCACCATATGAGCCCACAATGCTTCAGCTTTCTCTCCCTAGTTTATTTACGAACTAGGTGAGACACAGGGATAGTAGGGTCCATACCCATACACGCATGAACCTGAAAGGCATGCGTGCATGGTCTGCTGCGTGGGTAGACTCGCCGTGGACAGAGTTGCTGATCACAAACTCAGCTAGCTGTGTGCGTGGCCAAACCAAATCCAAAAGTACAACACGCACAGGTGGGCTTCTTGGAACATTGCGACGGCGACAGCATTTGCACGTTCGTCGGCCCCTTCTTCCTGGGGAACATGCTTGCCGTCCCTGGTGTTACAAACAACGTGCGCTGCGTTGACTGCGTTTCTCCCATCCAGAATGGGCGGGATGGAAGTTTGTTGCCCCCCCACATGTGCTTAGCCTGGGAGTCTTCTTACTTGCAGGCCCCTTAGCTCAGCTGGTTAGAGCGTGGTGCTAATATCGATTATTGGGACGCCTGCGGCACGCCAAGGTCATCGGTTCGATCCCGATAGGGGCCAGGTTTTCCTTGGGAGGCAAACACCAAACATGGCGTGGTGCGATTGCTACGGTGGCTGCTGTATTTAAGGACACACGTCTATGGCTCACCATCCTGTGCGTGACGACGACACGCATGCTGCTAGTCCATGTTCTCTTCAGACATACCCAAGCAAAGCTCCCCAACTAACCATACAAGCATTCTGCCACACACGCGCGCCTGCGGGGCCACACCTCACCAACCAAGTGCCCATGCATCCATGCATGCTGTAGTTGTTGAGTGCCAAAATGGCCTCTCAAGATGCTGACCGACATGGTGCTTCGTGCACCTGAGGTCATAAAACGTAGTGTCACCCATTCTGATAGATTGACATCCCTTTCCATATAATGCCGACGGACCAGCTGACAATTTGCAGCAGGCAAGCACTTTTTGGCACGCTCCAATGCTTCGTGCGTTCTTGCATGCCCTCTTCAAAAAATAGACAGACATACAATCAAAGGATCTGATGTGATACACAAGGATTCTCACCATATGAGCCCACAATGCTTCAGCTTTCTCTCCCTAGTTTATTTACGAACTAGGTGAGACACAGGGATAGTAGGGTCCATACCCATACACGCATGAACCTGAAAGGCATGCGTGCATGGTCTGCTGCGTGGGTAGACTCGCCGTGGACAGAGTTGCTGATCACAAACTCAGCTAGCTGTGTGCGTGGCCAAACCAAATCCAAAAGTACAACACGCACAGGTGGGCTTCTTGGAACATTGCGACGGCGACAGCATTTGCACGTTCGTCGGCCCCTTCTTCCTGGGGAACATGTTTGCCGTCCCTGGTGTTACAAACAACGTGCGCTGCGTTGACTGCGTTTCTCCCATCCAGAATGGGCGGGATGGAAGTTTGTTGCCCCCCCACATGTGCTTAGCCTGGGAGTCTTCTTACTTGCAGGCCCCTTAGCTCAGCTGGTTAGAGCGTGGTGCTAATATCGATTATTGGGACGCCTGCGGCACGCCAAGGTCATCGGTTCGATCCCGATAGGGGCCAGGTTTTCCTTGGGAGGCAAACACCAAACATGGCGTGGTGCGATTGCTACGGTGGCTGCTGTATTTAAGGACACACGTCTATGGCTCACCATCCTGTGCGTGACGACGACACGCATGCTGCTAGTCCATGTTCTCTTCAGACATACCCAAGCAAAGCTCCCCAACTAACCATACAAGCATTCTGCCACACACGCGCGCCTGCGGGGCCACACCTCACCAACCAAGTGCCCATGCATGCATGCATGCTGTAGTTGTTGAGTGCCAAAATGGCCTCTCAAGATGCTGACCGACATGGTGCTTCGTGCACCTGAGGTCATAATACGTAGTGTCACCCATTCTGATAGATTGACATCCCTTTCCATATAATGCCGACGGACCAGCTGACAATTTGCAGCAGGCAAGCACTTTTTGGCACGCTCCAATGCTTCGTGCGTTCTTGCATGCCCTCTTCAAAAAATAGACAGACATACAATCAAAGGATCTGATGTGATACACAAGGATTCTCACCATATGAGCCCACAATGCTTCAGCTTTCTCTCCCTAGTTTATTTACGAACTAGGTGAGACACAGGGATAGTAGGGTCCATACCCATACACGCATGAACCTGAAAGGCATGCGTGCATGGTCTGCTGCGTGGGTAGACTCGCCGTGGACAGAGTTGCTGATCACAAACTCAGCTAGCTGTGTGCGTGGCCAAACCAAATCCAAAAGTACAACACGCACAGGTGGGCTTCTTGGAACATTGCGACGGCGACAGCATTTGCACGTTCGTCGGCCCCTTCTTCCTGGGGAACATGTTTGCCGTCCCTGGTGTTACAAACAACGTGCGCTGCGTTGACTGCGTTTCTCCCATCCAGAATGGGCGGGATGGAAGTTTGTTGCCCCCCCACATGTGCTTAGCCTGGGAGTCTTCTTACTTGCAGGCCCCTTAGCTCAGCTGGTTAGAGCGTGGTGCTAATATCGATTATTGGGACGCCTGCGGCACGCCAAGGTCATCGGTTCGATCCCGATAGGGGCCAGGTTTTCCTTGGGAGGCAAACACCAAACATGGCGTGGTGCGATTGCTACGGTGGCTGCTGTATTTAAGGACACACGTCTATGGCTCACCATCCTGTGCGTGACGACGACACGCATGCTGCTAGTCCATGTTCTCTTCAGACATACCCAAGCAAAGCTCCCCAACTAACCATACAAGCATTCTGCCACACACGCGCGCCTGCGGGGCCACACCTCACCAACCAAGTGCCCATGCATCCATGCATGCTGTAGTTGTTGAGTGCCAAAATGGCCTCTCAAGATGCTGACCGACATGGTGCTTCGTGCACCTGAGGTCATAATACGTAGTGTCACCCATTCTGATAGATTGACATCCCTTTCCATATAATGCCGACGGACCAGCTGACAATTTGCAGCAGGCAAGCACTTTTTGGCACGCTCCAATGCTTCGTGCGTTCTTGCATGCCCTCTTCAAAAAATAGACAGACATACAATCAAAGGATCTGATGTGATACACAAGGATTCTCACCATATGAGCCCACAATGCTTCAGCTTTCTCTCCCTAGTTTATTTACGAACTAGGTGAGACACAGGGATAGTAGGGTCCATACCCATACACGCATGAACCTGAAAGGCATGCGTGCATGGTCTGCTGCGTGGGTAGACTCGCCGTGGACAGAGTTGCTGATCACAAACTCAGCTAGCTGTGTGCGTGGCCAAACCAAATCCAAAAGTACAACACGCACAGGTGGGCTTCTTGGAACATTGCGACGGCGACAGCATTTGCACGTTCGTCGGCCCCTTCTTCCTGGGGAACATGTTTGCCGTCCCTGGTGTTACAAACAACGTGCGCTGCGTTGACTGCGTTTCTCCCATCCAGAATGGGCGGGATGGAAGTTTGTTGCCCCCCCACATGTGCTTAGCCTGGGAGTCTTCTTACTTGCAGGCCCCTTAGCTCAGCTGGTTAGAGCGTGGTGCTAATATCGATTATTGGGACGCCTGCGGCACGCCAAGGTCATCGGTTCGATCCCGATAGGGGCCAGGTTTTCCTTGGGAGGCAAACACCAAACATGGCGTGGTGCGATTGCTACGGTGGCTGCTGTATTTAAGGACACACGTCTATGGCTCACCATCCTGTGCGTGACGACGACACGCATGCTGCTAGTCCATGTTCTCTTCAGACATACCCAAGCAAAGCTCCCCAACTAACCATACAAGCATTCTGCCACACACGCGCGCCTGCGGGGCCACACCTCACCAACCAAGTGCCCATGCATCCATGCATGCTGTAGTTGTTGAGTGCCAAAATGGCCTCTCAAGATGCTGACCGACATGGTGCTTCGTGCACCTGAGGTCATAAAACGTAGTGTCACCCATTCTGATAGATTGACATCCCTTTCCATATAATGCCGACGGACCAGCTGACAATTTGCAGCAGGCAAGCACTTTTTGGCACGCTCCAATGCTTCGTGCGTTCTTGCATGCCCTCTTCAAAAAATAGACAGACATACAATCAAAGGATCTGATGTGATACACAAGGATTCTCACCATATGAGCCCACAATGCTTCAGCTTTCTCTCCCTAGTTTATTTACGAACTAGGTGAGACACAGGGATAGTAGGGTCCATACCCATACACGCATGAACCTGAAAGGCATGCGTGCATGGTCTGCTGCGTGGGTAGACTCGCCGTGGACAGAGTTGCTGATCACAAACTCAGCTAGCTGTGTGCGTGGCCAAACCAAATCCAAAAGTACAACACGCACAGGTGGGCTTCTTGGAACATTGCGACGGCGACAGCATTTGCACGTTCGTCGGCCCCTTCTTCCTGGGGAACATGTTTGCCGTCCCTGGTGTTACAAACAACGTGCGCTGCGTTGACTGCGTTTCTCCCATCCAGAATGGGCGGGATGGAAGTTTGTTGCCCCCCCACATGTGCTTAGCCTGGGAGTCTTCTTACTTGCAGGCCCCTTAGCTCAGCTGGTTAGAGCGTGGTGCTAATATCGATTATTGGGACGCCTGCGGCACGCCAAGGTCATCGGTTCGATCCCGATAGGGGCCAGGTTTTCCTTGGGAGGCAAACACCAAACATGGCGTGGTGCGATTGCTACGGTGGCTGCTGTATTTAAGGACACACGTCTATGGCTCACCATCCTGTGCGTGACGACGACACGCATGCTGCTAGTCCATGTTCTCTTCAGACATACCCAAGCAAAGCTCCCCAACTAACCATACAAGCATTCTGCCACACACGCGCGCCTGCGGGGCCACACCTCACCAACCAAGTGCCCATGCATCCATGCATGCTGTAGTTGTTGAGTGCCAAAATGGCCTCTCAAGATGCTGACCGACATGGTGCTTCGTGCACCTGAGGTCATAATACGTAGTGTCACCCATTCTGATAGATTGACATCCCTTTCCATATAATGCCGACGGACCAGCTGACAATTTGCAGCAGGCAAGCACTTTTTGGCACGCTCCAATGCTTCGTGCGTTCTTGCATGCCCTCTTCAAAAAATAGACAGACATACAATCAAAGGATCTGATGTGATACACAAGGATTCTCACCATATGAGCCCACAATGCTTCAGCTTTCTCTCCCTAGTTTATTTACGAACTAGGTGAGACACAGGGATAGTAGGGTCCATACCCATACACGCATGAACCTGAAAGGCATGCGTGCATGGTCTGCTGCGTGGGTAGACTCGCCGTGGACAGAGTTGCTGATCACAAACTCAGCTAGCTGTGTGCGTGGCCAAACCAAATCCAAAAGTACAACACGCACAGGTGGGCTTCTTGGAACATTGCGACGGCGACAGCATTTGCACGTTCGTCGGCCCCTTCTTCCTGGGGAACATGTTTGCCGTCCCTGGTGTTACAAACAACGTGCGCTGCGTTGACTGCGTTTCTCCCATCCAGAATGGGCGGGATGGAAGTTTGTTGCCCCCCCACATGTGCTTAGCCTGGGAGTCTTCTTACTTGCAGGCCCCTTAGCTCAGCTGGTTAGAGCGTGGTGCTAATATCGATTATTGGGACGCCTGCGGCACGCCAAGGTCATCGGTTCGATCCCGATAGGGGCCAGGTTTTCCTTGGGAGGCAAACACCAAACATGGCGTGGTGCGATTGCTACGGTGGCTGCTGTATTTAAGGACACACGTCTATGGCTCACCATCCTGTGCGTGACGACGACACGCATGCTGCTAGTCCATGTTCTCTTCAGACATACCCAAGCAAAGCTCCCCAACTAACCATACAAGCATTCTGCCACACACGCGCGCCTGCGGGGCCACACCTCACCAACCAAGTGCCCATGCATCCATGCATGCTGTAGTTGTTGAGTGCCAAAATGGCCTCTCAAGATGCTGACCGACATGGTGCTTCGTGCACCTGAGGTCATAATACGTAGTGTCACCCATTCTGATAGATTGACATCCCTTTCCATATAATGCCGACGGACCAGCTGACAATTTGCAGCAGGCAAGCACTTTTTGGCACGCTCCAATGCTTCGTGCGTTCTTGCATGCCCTCTTCAAAAAATAGACAGACATACAATCAAAGGATCTGATGTGATACACAAGGATTCTCACCATATGAGCCCACAATGCTTCAGCTTTCTCTCCCTAGTTTATTTACGAACTAGGTGAGACACAGGGATAGTAGGGTCCATACCCATACACGCATGAACCTGAAAGGCATGCGTGCATGGTCTGCTGCGTGGGTAGACTCGCCGTGGACAGAGTTGCTGATCACAAACTCAGCTAGCTGTGTGCGTGGCCAAACCAAATCCAAAAGTACAACACGCACAGGTGGGCTTCTTGGAACATTGCGACGGCGACAGCATTTGCACGTTCGTCGGCCCCTTCTTCCTGGGGAACATGTTTGCCGTCCCTGGTGTTACAAACAACGTGCGCTGCGTTGACTGCGTTTCTCCCATCCAGAATGGGCGGGATGGAAGTTTGTTGCCCCCCCACATGTGCTTAGCCTGGGAGTCTTCTTACTTGCAGGCCCCTTAGCTCAGCTGGTTAGAGCGTGGTGCTAATATCGATTATTGGGACGCCTGCGGCACGCCAAGGTCATCGGTTCGATCCCGATAGGGGCCAGGTTTTCCTTGGGAGGCAAACACCAAACATGGCGTGGTGCGATTGCTACGGTGGCTGCTGTATTTAAGGACACACGTCTATGGCTCACCATCCTGTGCGTGACGACGACACGCATGCTGCTAGTCCATGTTCTCTTCAGACATACCCAAGCAAAGCTCCCCAACTAACCATACAAGCATTCTGCCACACACGCGCGCCTGCGGGGCCACACCTCACCAACCAAGTGCCCATGCATCCATGCATGCTGTAGTTGTTGAGTGCCAAAATGGCCTCTCAAGATGCTGACCGACATGGTGCTTCGTGCACCTGAGGTCATAATACGTAGTGTCACCCATTCTGATAGATTGACATCCCTTTCCATATAATGCCGACGGACCAGCTGACAATTTGCAGCAGGCAAGCACTTTTTGGCACGCTCCAATGCTTCGTGCGTTCTTGCATGCCCTCTTCAAAAAATAGACAGACATACAATCAAAGGATCTGATGTGATACACAAGGATTCTCACCATATGAGCCCACAATGCTTCAGCTTTCTCTCCCTAGTTTATTTACGAACTAGGTGAGACACAGGGATAGTAGGGTCCATACCCATACACGCATGAACCTGAAAGGCATGCGTGCATGGTCTGCTGCGTGGGTAGACTCGCCGTGGACAGAGTTGCTGATCACAAACTCAGCTAGCTGTGTGCGTGGCCAAACCAAATCCAAAAGTACAACACGCACAGGTGGGCTTCTTGGAACATTGCGACGGCGACAGCATTTGCACGTTCGTCGGCCCCTTCTTCCTGGGGAACATGTTTGCCGTCCCTGGTGTTACAAACAACGTGCGCTGCGTTGACTGCGTTTCTCCCATCCAGAATGGGCGGGATGGAAGTTTGTTGCCCCCCCACATGTGCTTAGCCTGGGAGTCTTCTTACTTGCAGGCCCCTTAGCTCAGCTGGTTAGAGCGTGGTGCTAATATCGATTATTGGGACGCCTGCGGCACGCCAAGGTCATCGGTTCGATCCCGATAGGGGCCAGGTTTTCCTTGGGAGGCAAACACCAAACATGGCGTGGTGCGATTGCTACGGTGGCTGCTGTATTTAAGGACACACGTCTATGGCTCACCATCCTGTGCGTGACGACGACACGCATGCTGCTAGTCCATGTTCTCTTCAGACATACCCAAGCAAAGCTCCCCAACTAACCATACAAGCATTCTGCCACACACGCGCGCCTGCGGGGCCACACCTCACCAACCAAGTGCCCATGCATCCATGCATGCTGTAGTTGTTGAGTGCCAAAATGGCCTCTCAAGATGCTGACCGACATGGTGCTTCGTGCACCTGAGGTCATAATACGTAGTGTCACCCATTCTGATAGATTGACATCCCTTTCCATATAATGCCGACGGACCAGCTGACAATTTGCAGCAGGCAAGCACTTTTTGGCACGCTCCAATGCTTCGTGCGTTCTTGCATGCCCTCTTCAAAAAATAGACAGACATACAATCAAAGGATCTGATGTGATACACAAGGATTCTCACCATATGAGCCCACAATGCTTCAGCTTTCTCTCCCTAGTTTATTTACGAACTAGGTGAGACACAGGGATAGTAGGGTCCATACCCATACACGCATGAACCTGAAAGGCATGCGTGCATGGTCTGCTGCGTGGGTAGACTCGCCGTGGACAGAGTTGCTGATCACAAACTCAGCTAGCTGTGTGCGTGGCCAAACCAAATCCAAAAGTACAACACGCACAGGTGGGCTTCTTGGAACATTGCGACGGCGACAGCATTTGCACGTTCGTCGGCCCCTTCTTCCTGGGGAACATGTTTGCCGTCCCTGGTGTTACAAACAACGTGCGCTGCGTTGACTGCGTTTCTCCCATCCAGAATGGGCGGGATGGAAGTTTGTTGCCCCCCCACATGTGCTTAGCCTGGGAGTCTTCTTACTTGCAGGCCCCTTAGCTCAGCTGGTTAGAGCGTGGTGCTAATATCGATTATTGGGACGCCTGCGGCACGCCAAGGTCATCGGTTCGATCCCGATAGGGGCCAGGTTTTCCTTGGGAGGCAAACACCAAACATGGCGTGGTGCGATTGCTACGGTGGCTGCTGTATTTAAGGACACACGTCTATGGCTCACCATCCTGTGCGTGACGACGACACGCATGCTGCTAGTCCATGTTCTCTTCAGACATACCCAAGCAAAGCTCCCCAACTAACCATACAAGCATTCTGCCACACACGCGCGCCTGCGGGGCCACACCTCACCAACCAAGTGCCCATGCATCCATGCATGCTGTAGTTGTTGAGTGCCAAAATGGCCTCTCAAGATGCTGACCGACATGGTGCTTCGTGCACCTGAGGTCATAATACGTAGTGTCACCCATTCTGATAGATTGACATCCCTTTCCATATAATGCCGACGGACCAGCTGACAATTTGCAGCAGGCAAGCACTTTTTGGCACGCTCCAATGCTTCGTGCGTTCTTGCATGCCCTCTTCAAAAAATAGACAGACATACAATCAAAGGATCTGATGTGATACACAAGGATTCTCACCATATGAGCCCACAATGCTTCAGCTTTCTCTCCCTAGTTTATTTACGAACTAGGTGAGACACAGGGATAGTAGGGTCCATACCCATACACGCATGAACCTGAAAGGCATGCGTGCATGGTCTGCTGCGTGGGTAGACTCGCCGTGGACAGAGTTGCTGATCACAAACTCAGCTAGCTGTGTGCGTGGCCAAACCAAATCCAAAAGTACAACACGCACAGGTGGGCTTCTTGGAACATTGCGACGGCGACAGCATTTGCACGTTCGTCGGCCCCTTCTTCCTGGGGAACATGTTTGCCGTCCCTGGTGTTACAAACAACGTGCGCTGCGTTGACTGCGTTTCTCCCATCCAGAATGGGCGGGATGGAAGTTTGTTGCCCCCCCACATGTGCTTAGCCTGGGAGTCTTCTTACTTGCAGGCCCCTTAGCTCAGCTGGTTAGAGCGTGGTGCTAATATCGATTATTGGGACGCCTGCGGCACGCCAAGGTCATCGGTTCGATCCCGATAGGGGCCAGGTTTTCCTTGGGAGGCAAACACCAAACATGGCGTGGTGCGATTGCTACGGTGGCTGCTGTATTTAAGGACACACGTCTATGGCTCACCATCCTGTGCGTGACGACGACACGCATGCTGCTAGTCCATGTTCTCTTCAGACATACCCAAGCAAAGCTCCCCAACTAACCATACAAGCATTCTGCCACACACGCGCGCCTGCGGGGCCACACCTCACCAACCAAGTGCCCATGCATCCATGCATGCTGTAGTTGTTGAGTGCCAAAATGGCCTCTCAAGATGCTGACCGACATGGTGCTTCGTGCACCTGAGGTCATAATACGTAGTGTCACCCATTCTGATAGATTGACATCCCTTTCCATATAATGCCGACGGACCAGCTGACAATTTGCAGCAGGCAAGCACTTTTTGGCACGCTCCAATGCTTCGTGCGTTCTTGCATGCCCTCTTCAAAAAATAGACAGACATACAATCAAAGGATCTGATGTGATACACAAGGATTCTCACCATATGAGCCCACAATGCTTCAGCTTTCTCTCCCTAGTTTATTTACGAACTAGGTGAGACACAGGGATAGTAGGGTCCATACCCATACACGCATGAACCTGAAAGGCATGCGTGCATGGTCTGCTGCGTGGGTAGACTCGCCGTGGACAGAGTTGCTGATCACAAACTCAGCTAGCTGTGTGCGTGGCCAAACCAAATCCAAAAGTACAACACGCACAGGTGGGCTTCTTGGAACATTGCGACGGCGACAGCATTTGCACGTTCGTCGGCCCCTTCTTCCTGGGGAACATGTTTGCCGTCCCTGGTGTTACAAACAACGTGCGCTGCGTTGACTGCGTTTCTCCCATCCAGAATGGGCGGGATGGAAGTTTGTTGCCCCCCCACATGTGCTTAGCCTGGGAGTCTTCTTACTTGCAGGCCCCTTAGCTCAGCTGGTTAGAGCGTGGTGCTAATATCGATTATTGGGACGCCTGCGGCACGCCAAGGTCATCGGTTCGATCCCGATAGGGGCCAGGTTTTCCTTGGGAGGCAAACACCAAACATGGCGTGGTGCGATTGCTACGGTGGCTGCTGTATTTAAGGACACACGTCTATGGCTCACCATCCTGTGCGTGACGACGACACGCATGCTGCTAGTCCATGTTCTCTTCAGACATACCCAAGCAAAGCTCCCCAACTAACCATACAAGCATTCTGCCACACACGCGCGCCTGCGGGGCCACACCTCACCAACCAAGTGCCCATGCATCCATGCATGCTGTAGTTGTTGAGTGCCAAAATGGCCTCTCAAGATGCTGACCGACATGGTGCTTCGTGCACCTGAGGTCATAATACGTAGTGTCACCCATTCTGATAGATTGACATCCCTTTCCATATAATGCCGACGGACCAGCTGACAATTTGCAGCAGGCAAGCACTTTTTGGCACGCTCCAATGCTTCGTGCGTTCTTGCATGCCCTCTTCAAAAAATAGACAGACATACAATCAAAGGATCTGATGTGATACACAAGGATTCTCACCATATGAGCCCACAATGCTTCAGCTTTCTCTCCCTAGTTTATTTACGAACTAGGTGAGACACAGGGATAGTAGGGTCCATACCCATACACGCATGAACCTGAAAGGCATGCGTGCATGGTCTGCTGCGTGGGTAGACTCGCCGTGGACAGAGTTGCTGATCACAAACTCAGCTAGCTGTGTGCGTGGCCAAACCAAATCCAAAAGTACAACACGCACAGGTGGGCTTCTTGGAACATTGCGACGGCGACAGCATTTGCACGTTCGTCGGCCCCTTCTTCCTGGGGAACATGTTTGCCGTCCCTGGTGTTACAAACAACGTGCGCTGCGTTGACTGCGTTTCTCCCATCCAGAATGGGCGGGATGGAAGTTTGTTGCCCCCCCACATGTGCTTAGCCTGGGAGTCTTCTTACTTGCAGGCCCCTTAGCTCAGCTGGTTAGAGCGTGGTGCTAATATCGATTATTGGGACGCCTGCGGCACGCCAAGGTCATCGGTTCGATCCCGATAGGGGCCAGGTTTTCCTTGGGAGGCAAACACCAAACATGGCGTGGTGCGATTGCTACGGTGGCTGCTGTATTTAAGGACACACGTCTATGGCTCACCATCCTGTGCGTGACGACGACACGCATGCTGCTAGTCCATGTTCTCTTCAGACATACCCAAGCAAAGCTCCCCAACTAACCATACAAGCATTCTGCCACACACGCGCGCCTGCGGGGCCACACCTCACCAACCAAGTGCCCATGCATCCATGCATGCTGTAGTTGTTGAGTGCCAAAATGGCCTCTCAAGATGCTGACCGACATGGTGCTTCGTGCACCTGAGGTCATAATACGTAGTGTCACCCATTCTGATAGATTGACATCCCTTTCCATATAATGCCGACGGACCAGCTGACAATTTGCAGCAGGCAAGCACTTTTTGGCACGCTCCAATGCTTCGTGCGTTCTTGCATGCCCTCTTCAAAAAATAGACAGACATACAATCAAAGGATCTGATGTGATACACAAGGATTCTCACCATATGAGCCCACAATGCTTCAGCTTTCTCTCCCTAGTTTATTTACGAACTAGGTGAGACACAGGGATAGTAGGGTCCATACCCATACACGCATGAACCTGAAAGGCATGCGTGCATGGTCTGCTGCGTGGGTAGACTCGCCGTGGACAGAGTTGCTGATCACAAACTCAGCTAGCTGTGTGCGTGGCCAAACCAAATCCAAAAGTACAACACGCACAGGTGGGCTTCTTGGAACATTGCGACGGCGACAGCATTTGCACGTTCGTCGGCCCCTTCTTCCTGGGGAACATGTTTGCCGTCCCTGGTGTTACAAACAACGTGCGCTGCGTTGACTGCGTTTCTCCCATCCAGAATGGGCGGGATGGAAGTTTGTTGCCCCCCCACATGTGCTTAGCCTGGGAGTCTTCTTACTTGCAGGCCCCTTAGCTCAGCTGGTTAGAGCGTGGTGCTAATATCGATTATTGGGACGCCTGCGGCACGCCAAGGTCATCGGTTCGATCCCGATAGGGGCCAGGTTTTCCTTGGGAGGCAAACACCAAACATGGCGTGGTGCGATTGCTACGGTGGCTGCTGTATTTAAGGACACACGTCTATGGCTCACCATCCTGTGCGTGACGACGACACGCATGCTGCTAGTCCATGTTCTCTTCAGACATACCCAAGCAAAGCTCCCCAACTAACCATACAAGCATTCTGCCACACACGCGCGCCTGCGGGGCCACACCTCACCAACCAAGTGCCCATGCATCCATGCATGCTGTAGTTGTTGAGTGCCAAAATGGCCTCTCAAGATGCTGACCGACATGGTGCTTCGTGCACCTGAGGTCATAATACGTAGTGTCACCCATTCTGATAGATTGACATCCCTTTCCATATAATGCCGACGGACCAGCTGACAATTTGCAGCAGGCAAGCACTTTTTGGCACGCTCCAATGCTTCGTGCGTTCTTGCATGCCCTCTTCAAAAAATAGACAGACATACAATCAAAGGATCTGATGTGATACACAAGGATTCTCACCATATGAGCCCACAATGCTTCAGCTTTCTCTCCCTAGTTTATTTACGAACTAGGTGAGACACAGGGATAGTAGGGTCCATACCCATACACGCATGAACCTGAAAGGCATGCGTGCATGGTCTGCTGCGTGGGTAGACTCGCCGTGGACAGAGTTGCTGATCACAAACTCAGCTAGCTGTGTGCGTGGCCAAACCAAATCCAAAAGTACAACACGCACAGGTGGGCTTCTTGGAACATTGCGACGGCGACAGCATTTGCACGTTCGTCGGCCCCTTCTTCCTGGGGAACATGTTTGCCGTCCCTGGTGTTACAAACAACGTGCGCTGCGTTGACTGCGTTTCTCCCATCCAGAATGGGCGGGATGGAAGTTTGTTGCCCCCCCACATGTGCTTAGCCTGGGAGTCTTCTTACTTGCAGGCCCCTTAGCTCAGCTGGTTAGAGCGTGGTGCTAATATCGATTATTGGGACGCCTGCGGCACGCCAAGGTCATCGGTTCGATCCCGATAGGGGCCAGGTTTTCCTTGGGAGGCAAACACCAAACATGGCGTGGTGCGATTGCTACGGTGGCTGCTGTATTTAAGGACACACGTCTATGGCTCACCATCCTGTGCGTGACGACGACACGCATGCTGCTAGTCCATGTTCTCTTCAGACATACCCAAGCAAAGCTCCCCAACTAACCATACAAGCATTCTGCCACACACGCGCGCCTGCGGGGCCACACCTCACCAACCAAGTGCCCATGCATCCATGCATGCTGTAGTTGTTGAGTGCCAAAATGGCCTCTCAAGATGCTGACCGACATGGTGCTTCGTGCACCTGAGGTCATAATACGTAGTGTCACCCATTCTGATAGATTGACATCCCTTTCCATATAATGCCGACGGACCAGCTGACAATTTGCAGCAGGCAAGCACTTTTTGGCACGCTCCAATGCTTCGTGCGTTCTTGCATGCCCTCTTCAAAAAATAGACAGACATACAATCAAAGGATCTGATGTGATACACAAGGATTCTCACCATATGAGCCCACAATGCTTCAGCTTTCTCTCCCTAGTTTATTTACGAACTAGGTGAGACACAGGGATAGTAGGGTCCATACCCATACACGCATGAACCTGAAAGGCATGCGTGCATGGTCTGCTGCGTGGGTAGACTCGCCGTGGACAGAGTTGCTGATCACAAACTCAGCTAGCTGTGTGCGTGGCCAAACCAAATCCAAAAGTACAACACGCACAGGTGGGCTTCTTGGAACATTGCGACGGCGACAGCATTTGCACGTTCGTCGGCCCCTTCTTCCTGGGGAACATGTTTGCCGTCCCTGGTGTTACAAACAACGTGCGCTGCGTTGACTGCGTTTCTCCCATCCAGAATGGGCGGGATGGAAGTTTGTTGCCCCCCCACATGTGCTTAGCCTGGGAGTCTTCTTACTTGCAGGCCCCTTAGCTCAGCTGGTTAGAGCGTGGTGCTAATATCGATTATTGGGACGCCTGCGGCACGCCAAGGTCATCGGTTCGATCCCGATAGGGGCCAGGTTTTCCTTGGGAGGCAAACACCAAACATGGCGTGGTGCGATTGCTACGGTGGCTGCTGTATTTAAGGACACACGTCTATGGCTCACCATCCTGTGCGTGACGACGACACGCATGCTGCTAGTCCATGTTCTCTTCAGACATACCCAAGCAAAGCTCCCCAACTAACCATACAAGCATTCTGCCACACACGCGCGCCTGCGGGGCCACACCTCACCAACCAAGTGCCCATGCATCCATGCATGCTGTAGTTGTTGAGTGCCAAAATGGCCTCTCAAGATGCTGACCGACATGGTGCTTCGTGCACCTGAGGTCATAATACGTAGTGTCACCCATTCTGATAGATTGACATCCCTTTCCATATAATGCCGACGGACCAGCTGACAATTTGCAGCAGGCAAGCACTTTTTGGCACGCTCCAATGCTTCGTGCGTTCTTGCATGCCCTCTTCAAAAAATAGACAGACATACAATCAAAGGATCTGATGTGATACACAAGGATTCTCACCATATGAGCCCACAATGCTTCAGCTTTCTCTCCCTAGTTTATTTACGAACTAGGTGAGACACAGGGATAGTAGGGTCCATACCCATACACGCATGAACCTGAAAGGCATGCGTGCATGGTCTGCTGCGTGGGTAGACTCGCCGTGGACAGAGTTGCTGATCACAAACTCAGCTAGCTGTGTGCGTGGCCAAACCAAATCCAAAAGTACAACACGCACAGGTGGGCTTCTTGGAACATTGCGACGGCGACAGCATTTGCACGTTCGTCGGCCCCTTCTTCCTGGGGAACATGTTTGCCGTCCCTGGTGTTACAAACAACGTGCGCTGCGTTGACTGCGTTTCTCCCATCCAGAATGGGCGGGATGGAAGTTTGTTGCCCCCCCACATGTGCTTAGCCTGGGAGTCTTCTTACTTGCAGGCCCCTTAGCTCAGCTGGTTAGAGCGTGGTGCTAATATCGATTATTGGGACGCCTGCGGCACGCCAAGGTCATCGGTTCGATCCCGATAGGGGCCAGGTTTTCCTTGGGAGGCAAACACCAAACATGGCGTGGTGCGATTGCTACGGTGGCTGCTGTATTTAAGGACACACGTCTATGGCTCACCATCCTGTGCGTGACGACGACACGCATGCTGCTAGTCCATGTTCTCTTCAGACATACCCAAGCAAAGCTCCCCAACTAACCATACAAGCATTCTGCCACACACGCGCGCCTGCGGGGCCACACCTCACCAACCAAGTGCCCATGCATCCATGCATGCTGTAGTTGTTGAGTGCCAAAATGGCCTCTCAAGATGCTGACCGACATGGTGCTTCGTGCACCTGAGGTCATAATACGTAGTGTCACCCATTCTGATAGATTGACATCCCTTTCCATATAATGCCGACGGACCAGCTGACAATTTGCAGCAGGCAAGCACTTTTTGGCACGCTCCAATGCTTCGTGCGTTCTTGCATGCCCTCTTCAAAAAATAGACAGACATACAATCAAAGGATCTGATGTGATACACAAGGATTCTCACCATATGAGCCCACAATGCTTCAGCTTTCTCTCCCTAGTTTATTTACGAACTAGGTGAGACACAGGGATAGTAGGGTCCATACCCATACACGCATGAACCTGAAAGGCATGCGTGCATGGTCTGCTGCGTGGGTAGACTCGCCGTGGACAGAGTTGCTGATCACAAACTCAGCTAGCTGTGTGCGTGGCCAAACCAAATCCAAAAGTACAACACGCACAGGTGGGCTTCTTGGAACATTGCGACGGCGACAGCATTTGCACGTTCGTCGGCCCCTTCTTCCTGGGGAACATGTTTGCCGTCCCTGGTGTTACAAACAACGTGCGCTGCGTTGACTGCGTTTCTCCCATCCAGAATGGGCGGGATGGAAGTTTGTTGCCCCCCCACATGTGCTTAGCCTGGGAGTCTTCTTACTTGCAGGCCCCTTAGCTCAGCTGGTTAGAGCGTGGTGCTAATATCGATTATTGGGACGCCTGCGGCACGCCAAGGTCATCGGTTCGATCCCGATAGGGGCCAGGTTTTCCTTGGGAGGCAAACACCAAACATGGCGTGGTGCGATTGCTACGGTGGCTGCTGTATTTAAGGACACACGTCTATGGCTCACCATCCTGTGCGTGACGACGACACGCATGCTGCTAGTCCATGTTCTCTTCAGACATACCCAAGCAAAGCTCCCCAACTAACCATACAAGCATTCTGCCACACACGCGCGCCTGCGGGGCCACACCTCACCAACCAAGTGCCCATGCATCCATGCATGCTGTAGTTGTTGAGTGCCAAAATGGCCTCTCAAGATGCTGACCGACATGGTGCTTCGTGCACCTGAGGTCATAATACGTAGTGTCACCCATTCTGATAGATTGACATCCCTTTCCATATAATGCCGACGGACCAGCTGACAATTTGCAGCAGGCAAGCACTTTTTGGCACGCTCCAATGCTTCGTGCGTTCTTGCATGCCCTCTTCAAAAAATAGACAGACATACAATCAAAGGATCTGATGTGATACACAAGGATTCTCACCATATGAGCCCACAATGCTTCAGCTTTCTCTCCCTAGTTTATTTACGAACTAGGTGAGACACAGGGATAGTAGGGTCCATACCCATACACGCATGAACCTGAAAGGCATGCGTGCATGGTCTGCTGCGTGGGTAGACTCGCCGTGGACAGAGTTGCTGATCACAAACTCAGCTAGCTGTGTGCGTGGCCAAACCAAATCCAAAAGTACAACACGCACAGGTGGGCTTCTTGGAACATTGCGACGGCGACAGCATTTGCACGTTCGTCGGCCCCTTCTTCCTGGGGAACATGTTTGCCGTCCCTGGTGTTACAAACAACGTGCGCTGCGTTGACTGCGTTTCTCCCATCCAGAATGGGCGGGATGGAAGTTTGTTGCCCCCCCACATGTGCTTAGCCTGGGAGTCTTCTTACTTGCAGGCCCCTTAGCTCAGCTGGTTAGAGCGTGGTGCTAATATCGATTATTGGGACGCCTGCGGCACGCCAAGGTCATCGGTTCGATCCCGATAGGGGCCAGGTTTTCCTTGGGAGGCAAACACCAAACATGGCGTGGTGCGATTGCTACGGTGGCTGCTGTATTTAAGGACACACGTCTATGGCTCACCATCCTGTGCGTGACGACGACACGCATGCTGCTAGTCCATGTTCTCTTCAGACATACCCAAGCAAAGCTCCCCAACTAACCATACAAGCATTCTGCCACACACGCGCGCCTGCGGGGC
Source organism: Volvox reticuliferus (assembly GCA_019650235.1). Taxonomy (NCBI): domain Eukaryota; kingdom Viridiplantae; phylum Chlorophyta; class Chlorophyceae; order Chlamydomonadales; family Volvocaceae; genus Volvox; species Volvox reticuliferus. Next base: position 138,364 of record BNCP01000060.1, read on the forward strand.
CACACCTCACCAACCAAGTGCCCATGCATCCATGCATGCTGTAGTTGTTGAGTGCCAAAATGGCCTCTCAAGATGCTGACCGACATGGTGCTTCGTGCACCTGAGGTCATAATACGTAGTGTCACCCATTCTGATAGATTGACATCCCTTTCCATATAATGCCGACGGACCAGCTGACAATTTGCAGCAGGCAAGCACTTTTTGGCACGCTCCAATGCTTCGTGCGTTCTTGCATGCCCTCTTCAAAAAATAGACAGACATACAATCAAAGGATCTGATGTGATACACAAGGATTCTCACCATATGAGCCCACAATGCTTCAGCTTTCTCTCCCTAGTTTATTTACGAACTAGGTGAGACACAGGGATAGTAGGGTCCATACCCATACACGCATGAACCTGAAAGGCATGCGTGCATGGTCTGCTGCGTGGGTAGACTCGCCGTGGACAGAGTTGCTGATCACAAACTCAGCTAGCTGTGTGCGTGGCCAAACCAAATCCAAAAGTACAACACGCACAGGTGGGCTTCTTGGAACATTGCGACGGCGACAGCATTTGCACGTTCGTCGGCCCCTTCTTCCTGGGGAACATGTTTGCCGTCCCTGGTGTTACAAACAACGTGCGCTGCGTTGACTGCGTTTCTCCCATCCAGAATGGGCGGGATGGAAGTTTGTTGCCCCCCCACATGTGCTTAGCCTGGGAGTCTTCTTACTTGCAGGCCCCTTAGCTCAGCTGGTTAGAGCGTGGTGCTAATATCGATTATTGGGACGCCTGCGGCACGCCAAGGTCATCGGTTCGATCCCGATAGGGGCCAGGTTTTCCTTGGGAGGCAAACACCAAACATGGCGTGGTGCGATTGCTACGGTGGCTGCTGTATTTAAGGACACACGTCTATGGCTCACCATCCTGTGCGTGACGACGACACGCATGCTGCTAGTCCATGTTCTCTTCAGACATACCCAAGCAAAGCTCCCCAACTAACCATACAAGCATTCTGCCACACACGCGCGCCTGCGGGGCCACACCTCACCAACCAAGTGCCCATGCATCCATGCATGCTGTAGTTGTTGAGTGCCAAAATGGCCTCTCAAGATGCTGACCGACATGGTGCTTCGTGCACCTGAGGTCATAATACGTAGTGTCACCCATTCTGATAGATTGACATCCCTTTCCATATAATGCCGACGGACCAGCTGACAATTTGCAGCAGGCAAGCACTTTTTGGCACGCTCCAATGCTTCGTGCGTTCTTGCATGCCCTCTTCAAAAAATAGACAGACATACAATCAAAGGATCTGATGTGATACACAAGGATTCTCACCATATGAGCCCACAATGCTTCAGCTTTCTCTCCCTAGTTTATTTACGAACTAGGTGAGACACAGGGATAGTAGGGTCCATACCCATACACGCATGAACCTGAAAGGCATGCGTGCATGGTCTGCTGCGTGGGTAGACTCGCCGTGGACAGAGTTGCTGATCACAAACTCAGCTAGCTGTGTGCGTGGCCAAACCAAATCCAAAAGTACAACACGCACAGGTGGGCTTCTTGGAACATTGCGACGGCGACAGCATTTGCACGTTCGTCGGCCCCTTCTTCCTGGGGAACATGTTTGCCGTCCCTGGTGTTACAAACAACGTGCGCTGCGTTGACTGCGTTTCTCCCATCCAGAATGGGCGGGATGGAAGTTTGTTGCCCCCCCACATGTGCTTAGCCTGGGAGTCTTCTTACTTGCAGGCCCCTTAGCTCAGCTGGTTAGAGCGTGGTGCTAATATCGATTATTGGGACGCCTGCGGCACGCCAAGGTCATCGGTTCGATCCCGATAGGGGCCAGGTTTTCCTTGGGAGGCAAACACCAAACATGGCGTGGTGCGATTGCTACGGTGGCTGCTGTATTTAAGGACACACGTCTATGGCTCACCATCCTGTGCGTGACGACGACACGCATGCTGCTAGTCCATGTTCTCTTCAGACATACCCAAGCAAAGCTCCCCAACTAACCATACAAGCATTCTGCCACACACGCGCGCCTGCGGGGCCACACCTCACCAACCAAGTGCCCATGCATCCATGCATGCTGTAGTTGTTGAGTGCCAAAATGGCCTCTCAAGATGCTGACCGACATGGTGCTTCGTGCACCTGAGGTCATAATACGTAGTGTCACCCATTCTGATAGATTGACATCCCTTTCCATATAATGCCGACGGACCAGCTGACAATTTGCAGCAGGCAAGCACTTTTTGGCACGCTCCAATGCTTCGTGCGTTCTTGCATGCCCTCTTCAAAAAATAGACAGACATACAATCAAAGGATCTGATGTGATACACAAGGATTCTCACCATATGAGCCCACAATGCTTCAGCTTTCTCTCCCTAGTTTATTTACGAACTAGGTGAGACACAGGGATAGTAGGGTCCATACCCATACACGCATGAACCTGAAAGGCATGCGTGCATGGTCTGCTGCGTGGGTAGACTCGCCGTGGACAGAGTTGCTGATCACAAACTCAGCTAGCTGTGTGCGTGGCCAAACCAAATCCAAAAGTACAACACGCACAGGTGGGCTTCTTGGAACATTGCGACGGCGACAGCATTTGCACGTTCGTCGGCCCCTTCTTCCTGGGGAACATGTTTGCCGTCCCTGGTGTTACAAACAACGTGCGCTGCGTTGACTGCGTTTCTCCCATCCAGAATGGGCGGGATGGAAGTTTGTTGCCCCCCCACATGTGCTTAGCCTGGGAGTCTTCTTACTTGCAGGCCCCTTAGCTCAGCTGGTTAGAGCGTGGTGCTAATATCGATTATTGGGACGCCTGCGGCACGCCAAGGTCATCGGTTCGATCCCGATAGGGGCCAGGTTTTCCTTGGGAGGCAAACACCAAACATGGCGTGGTGCGATTGCTACGGTGGCTGCTGTATTTAAGGACACACGTCTATGGCTCACCATCCTGTGCGTGACGACGACACGCATGCTGCTAGTCCATGTTCTCTTCAGACATACCCAAGCAAAGCTCCCCAACTAACCATACAAGCATTCTGCCACACACGCGCGCCTGCGGGGCCACACCTCACCAACCAAGTGCCCATGCATCCATGCATGCTGTAGTTGTTGAGTGCCAAAATGGCCTCTCAAGATGCTGACCGACATGGTGCTTCGTGCACCTGAGGTCATAATACGTAGTGTCACCCATTCTGATAGATTGACATCCCTTTCCATATAATGCCGACGGACCAGCTGACAATTTGCAGCAGGCAAGCACTTTTTGGCACGCTCCAATGCTTCGTGCGTTCTTGCATGCCCTCTTCAAAAAATAGACAGACATACAATCAAAGGATCTGATGTGATACACAAGGATTCTCACCATATGAGCCCACAATGCTTCAGCTTTCTCTCCCTAGTTTATTTACGAACTAGGTGAGACACAGGGATAGTAGGGTCCATACCCATACACGCATGAACCTGAAAGGCATGCGTGCATGGTCTGCTGCGTGGGTAGACTCGCCGTGGACAGAGTTGCTGATCACAAACTCAGCTAGCTGTGTGCGTGGCCAAACCAAATCCAAAAGTACAACACGCACAGGTGGGCTTCTTGGAACATTGCGACGGCGACAGCATTTGCACGTTCGTCGGCCCCTTCTTCCTGGGGAACATGTTTGCCGTCCCTGGTGTTACAAACAACGTGCGCTGCGTTGACTGCGTTTCTCCCATCCAGAATGGGCGGGATGGAAGTTTGTTGCCCCCCCACATGTGCTTAGCCTGGGAGTCTTCTTACTTGCAGGCCCCTTAGCTCAGCTGGTTAGAGCGTGGTGCTAATATCGATTATTGGGACGCCTGCGGCACGCCAAGGTCATCGGTTCGATCCCGATAGGGGCCAGGTTTTCCTTGGGAGGCAAACACCAAACATGGCGTGGTGCGATTGCTACGGTGGCTGCTGTATTTAAGGACACACGTCTATGGCTCACCATCCTGTGCGTGACGACGACACGCATGCTGCTAGTCCATGTTCTCTTCAGACATACCCAAGCAAAGCTCCCCAACTAACCATACAAGCATTCTGCCACACACGCGCGCCTGCGGGGCCACACCTCACCAACCAAGTGCCCATGCATCCATGCATGCTGTAGTTGTTGAGTGCCAAAATGGCCTCTCAAGATGCTGACCGACATGGTGCTTCGTGCACCTGAGGTCATAATACGTAGTGTCACCCATTCTGATAGATTGACATCCCTTTCCATATAATGCCGACGGACCAGCTGACAATTTGCAGCAGGCAAGCACTTTTTGGCACGCTCCAATGCTTCGTGCGTTCTTGCATGCCCTCTTCAAAAAATAGACAGACATACAATCAAAGGATCTGATGTGATACACAAGGATTCTCACCATATGAGCCCACAATGCTTCAGCTTTCTCTCCCTAGTTTATTTACGAACTAGGTGAGACACAGGGATAGTAGGGTCCATACCCATACACGCATGAACCTGAAAGGCATGCGTGCATGGTCTGCTGCGTGGGTAGACTCGCCGTGGACAGAGTTGCTGATCACAAACTCAGCTAGCTGTGTGCGTGGCCAAACCAAATCCAAAAGTACAACACGCACAGGTGGGCTTCTTGGAACATTGCGACGGCGACAGCATTTGCACGTTCGTCGGCCCCTTCTTCCTGGGGAACATGTTTGCCGTCCCTGGTGTTACAAACAACGTGCGCTGCGTTGACTGCGTTTCTCCCATCCAGAATGGGCGGGATGGAAGTTTGTTGCCCCCCCACATGTGCTTAGCCTGGGAGTCTTCTTACTTGCAGGCCCCTTAGCTCAGCTGGTTAGAGCGTGGTGCTAATATCGATTATTGGGACGCCTGCGGCACGCCAAGGTCATCGGTTCGATCCCGATAGGGGCCAGGTTTTCCTTGGGAGGCAAACACCAAACATGGCGTGGTGCGATTGCTACGGTGGCTGCTGTATTTAAGGACACACGTCTATGGCTCACCATCCTGTGCGTGACGACGACACGCATGCTGCTAGTCCATGTTCTCTTCAGACATACCCAAGCAAAGCTCCCCAACTAACCATACAAGCATTCTGCCACACACGCGCGCCTGCGGGGCCACACCTCACCAACCAAGTGCCCATGCATCCATGCATGCTGTAGTTGTTGAGTGCCAAAATGGCCTCTCAAGATGCTGACCGACATGGTGCTTCGTGCACCTGAGGTCATAATACGTAGTGTCACCCATTCTGATAGATTGACATCCCTTTCCATATAATGCCGACGGACCAGCTGACAATTTGCAGCAGGCAAGCACTTTTTGGCACGCTCCAATGCTTCGTGCGTTCTTGCATGCCCTCTTCAAAAAATAGACAGACATACAATCAAAGGATCTGATGTGATACACAAGGATTCTCACCATATGAGCCCACAATGCTTCAGCTTTCTCTCCCTAGTTTATTTACGAACTAGGTGAGACACAGGGATAGTAGGGTCCATACCCATACACGCATGAACCTGAAAGGCATGCGTGCATGGTCTGCTGCGTGGGTAGACTCGCCGTGGACAGAGTTGCTGATCACAAACTCAGCTAGCTGTGTGCGTGGCCAAACCAAATCCAAAAGTACAACACGCACAGGTGGGCTTCTTGGAACATTGCGACGGCGACAGCATTTGCACGTTCGTCGGCCCCTTCTTCCTGGGGAACATGTTTGCCGTCCCTGGTGTTACAAACAACGTGCGCTGCGTTGACTGCGTTTCTCCCATCCAGAATGGGCGGGATGGAAGTTTGTTGCCCCCCCACATGTGCTTAGCCTGGGAGTCTTCTTACTTGCAGGCCCCTTAGCTCAGCTGGTTAGAGCGTGGTGCTAATATCGATTATTGGGACGCCTGCGGCACGCCAAGGTCATCGGTTCGATCCCGATAGGGGCCAGGTTTTCCTTGGGAGGCAAACACCAAACATGGCGTGGTGCGATTGCTACGGTGGCTGCTGTATTTAAGGACACACGTCTATGGCTCACCATCCTGTGCGTGACGACGACACGCATGCTGCTAGTCCATGTTCTCTTCAGACATACCCAAGCAAAGCTCCCCAACTAACCATACAAGCATTCTGCCACACACGCGCGCCTGCGGGGCCACACCTCACCAACCAAGTGCCCATGCATCCATGCATGCTGTAGTTGTTGAGTGCCAAAATGGCCTCTCAAGATGCTGACCGACATGGTGCTTCGTGCACCTGAGGTCATAATACGTAGTGTCACCCATTCTGATAGATTGACATCCCTTTCCATATAATGCCGACGGACCAGCTGACAATTTGCAGCAGGCAAGCACTTTTTGGCACGCTCCAATGCTTCGTGCGTTCTTGCATGCCCTCTTCAAAAAATAGACAGACATACAATCAAAGGATCTGATGTGATACACAAGGATTCTCACCATATGAGCCCACAATGCTTCAGCTTTCTCTCCCTAGTTTATTTACGAACTAGGTGAGACACAGGGATAGTAGGGTCCATACCCATACACGCATGAACCTGAAAGGCATGCGTGCATGGTCTGCTGCGTGGGTAGACTCGCCGTGGACAGAGTTGCTGATCACAAACTCAGCTAGCTGTGTGCGTGGCCAAACCAAATCCAAAAGTACAACACGCACAGGTGGGCTTCTTGGAACATTGCGACGGCGACAGCATTTGCACGTTCGTCGGCCCCTTCTTCCTGGGGAACATGTTTGCCGTCCCTGGTGTTACAAACAACGTGCGCTGCGTTGACTGCGTTTCTCCCATCCAGAATGGGCGGGATGGAAGTTTGTTGCCCCCCCACATGTGCTTAGCCTGGGAGTCTTCTTACTTGCAGGCCCCTTAGCTCAGCTGGTTAGAGCGTGGTGCTAATATCGATTATTGGGACGCCTGCGGCACGCCAAGGTCATCGGTTCGATCCCGATAGGGGCCAGGTTTTCCTTGGGAGGCAAACACCAAACATGGCGTGGTGCGATTGCTACGGTGGCTGCTGTATTTAAGGACACACGTCTATGGCTCACCATCCTGTGCGTGACGACGACACGCATGCTGCTAGTCCATGTTCTCTTCAGACATACCCAAGCAAAGCTCCCCAACTAACCATACAAGCATTCTGCCACACACGCGCGCCTGCGGGGCCACACCTCACCAACCAAGTGCCCATGCATCCATGCATGCTGTAGTTGTTGAGTGCCAAAATGGCCTCTCAAGATGCTGACCGACATGGTGCTTCGTGCACCTGAGGTCATAATACGTAGTGTCACCCATTCTGATAGATTGACATCCCTTTCCATATAATGCCGACGGACCAGCTGACAATTTGCAGCAGGCAAGCACTTTTTGGCACGCTCCAATGCTTCGTGCGTTCTTGCATGCCCTCTTCAAAAAATAGACAGACATACAATCAAAGGATCTGATGTGATACACAAGGATTCTCACCATATGAGCCCACAATGCTTCAGCTTTCTCTCCCTAGTTTATTTACGAACTAGGTGAGACACAGGGATAGTAGGGTCCATACCCATACACGCATGAACCTGAAAGGCATGCGTGCATGGTCTGCTGCGTGGGTAGACTCGCCGTGGACAGAGTTGCTGATCACAAACTCAGCTAGCTGTGTGCGTGGCCAAACCAAATCCAAAAGTACAACACGCACAGGTGGGCTTCTTGGAACATTGCGACGGCGACAGCATTTGCACGTTCGTCGGCCCCTTCTTCCTGGGGAACATGTTTGCCGTCCCTGGTGTTACAAACAACGTGCGCTGCGTTGACTGCGTTTCTCCCATCCAGAATGGGCGGGATGGAAGTTTGTTGCCCCCCCACATGTGCTTAGCCTGGGAGTCTTCTTACTTGCAGGCCCCTTAGCTCAGCTGGTTAGAGCGTGGTGCTAATATCGATTATTGGGACGCCTGCGGCACGCCAAGGTCATCGGTTCGATCCCGATAGGGGCCAGGTTTTCCTTGGGAGGCAAACACCAAACATGGCGTGGTGCGATTGCTACGGTGGCTGCTGTATTTAAGGACACACGTCTATGGCTCACCATCCTGTGCGTGACGACGACACGCATGCTGCTAGTCCATGTTCTCTTCAGACATACCCAAGCAAAGCTCCCCAACTAACCATACAAGCATTCTGCCACACACGCGCGCCTGCGGGGCCACACCTCACCAACCAAGTGCCCATGCATCCATGCATGCTGTAGTTGTTGAGTGCCAAAATGGCCTCTCAAGATGCTGACCGACATGGTGCTTCGTGCACCTGAGGTCATAATACGTAGTGTCACCCATTCTGATAGATTGACATCCCTTTCCATATAATGCCGACGGACCAGCTGACAATTTGCAGCAGGCAAGCACTTTTTGGCACGCTCCAATGCTTCGTGCGTTCTTGCATGCCCTCTTCAAAAATAGACAGACATACAATCAAAGGATCTGATGTGATACACAAGGATTCTCACCATATGAGCCCACAATGCTTCAGCTTTCTCTCCCTAGTTTATTTACGAACTAGGTGAGACACAGGGATAGTAGGGTCCATACCCATACACGCATGAACCTGAAAGGCATGCGTGCATGGTCTGCTGCGTGGGTAGACTCGCCGTGGACAGAGTTGCTGATCACAAACTCAGCTAGCTGTGTGCGTGGCCAAACCAAATCCAAAAGTACAACACGCACAGGTGGGCTTCTTGGAACATTGCGACGGCGACAGCATTTGCACGTTCGTCGGCCCCTTCTTCCTGGGGAACATGTTTGCCGTCCCTGGTGTTACAAACAACGTGCGCTGCGTTGACTGCGTTTCTCCCATCCAGAATGGGCGGGATGGAAGTTTGTTGCCCCCCCACATGTGCTTAGCCTGGGAGTCTTCTTACTTGCAGGCCCCTTAGCTCAGCTGGTTAGAGCGTGGTGCTAATATCGATTATTGGGACGCCTGCGGCACGCCAAGGTCATCGGTTCGATCCCGATAGGGGCCAGGTTTTCCTTGGGAGGCAAACACCAAACATGGCGTGGTGCGATTGCTACGGTGGCTGCTGTATTTAAGGACACACGTCTATGGCTCACCATCCTGTGCGTGACGACGACACGCATGCTGCTAGTCCATGTTCTCTTCAGACATACCCAAGCAAAGCTCCCCAACTAACCATACAAGCATTCTGCCACACACGCGCGCCTGCGGGGCCACACCTCACCAACCAAGTGCCCATGCATCCATGCATGCTGTAGTTGTTGAGTGCCAAAATGGCCTCTCAAGATGCTGACCGACATGGTGCTTCGTGCACCTGAGGTCATAATACGTAGTGTCACCCATTCTGATAGATTGACATCCCTTTCCATATAATGCCGACGGACCAGCTGACAATTTGCAGCAGGCAAGCACTTTTTGGCACGCTCCAATGCTTCGTGCGTTCTTGCATGCCCTCTTCAAAAAATAGACAGACATACAATCAAAGGATCTGATGTGATACACAAGGATTCTCACCATATGAGCCCACAATGCTTCAGCTTTCTCTCCCTAGTTTATTTACGAACTAGGTGAGACACAGGGATAGTAGGGTCCATACCCATACACGCATGAACCTGAAAGGCATGCGTGCATGGTCTGCTGCGTGGGTAGACTCGCCGTGGACAGAGTTGCTGATCACAAACTCAGCTAGCTGTGTGCGTGGCCAAACCAAATCCAAAAGTACAACACGCACAGGTGGGCTTCTTGGAACATTGCGACGGCGACAGCATTTGCACGTTCGTCGGCCCCTTCTTCCTGGGGAACATGTTTGCCGTCCCTGGTGTTACAAACAACGTGCGCTGCGTTGACTGCGTTTCTCCCATCCAGAATGGGCGGGATGGAAGTTTGTTGCCCCCCCACATGTGCTTAGCCTGGGAGTCTTCTTACTTGCAGGCCCCTTAGCTCAGCTGGTTAGAGCGTGGTGCTAATATCGATTATTGGGACGCCTGCGGCACGCCAAGGTCATCGGTTCGATCCCGATAGGGGCCAGGTTTTCCTTGGGAGGCAAACACCAAACATGGCGTGGTGCGATTGCTACGGTGGCTGCTGTATTTAAGGACACACGTCTATGGCTCACCATCCTGTGCGTGACGACGACACGCATGCTGCTAGTCCATGTTCTCTTCAGACATACCCAAGCAAAGCTCCCCAACTAACCATACAAGCATTCTGCCACACACGCGCGCCTGCGGGGCCACACCTCACCAACCAAGTGCCCATGCATCCATGCATGCTGTAGTTGTTGAGTGCCAAAATGGCCTCTCAAGATGCTGACCGACATGGTGCTTCGTGCACCTGAGGTCATAATACGTAGTGTCACCCATTCTGATAGATTGACATCCCTTTCCATATAATGCCGACGGACCAGCTGACAATTTGCAGCAGGCAAGCACTTTTTGGCACGCTCCAATGCTTCGTGCGTTCTTGCATGCCCTCTTCAAAAAATAGACAGACATACAATCAAAGGATCTGATGTGATACACAAGGATTCTCACCATATGAGCCCACAATGCTTCAGCTTTCTCTCCCTAGTTTATTTACGAACTAGGTGAGACACAGGGATAGTAGGGTCCATACCCATACACGCATGAACCTGAAAGGCATGCGTGCATGGTCTGCTGCGTGGGTAGACTCGCCGTGGACAGAGTTGCTGATCACAAACTCAGCTAGCTGTGTGCGTGGCCAAACCAAATCCAAAAGTACAACACGCACAGGTGGGCTTCTTGGAACATTGCGACGGCGACAGCATTTGCACGTTCGTCGGCCCCTTCTTCCTGGGGAACATGTTTGCCGTCCCTGGTGTTACAAACAACGTGCGCTGCGTTGACTGCGTTTCTCCCATCCAGAATGGGCGGGATGGAAGTTTGTTGCCCCCCCACATGTGCTTAGCCTGGGAGTCTTCTTACTTGCAGGCCCCTTAGCTCAGCTGGTTAGAGCGTGGTGCTAATATCGATTATTGGGACGCCTGCGGCACGCCAAGGTCATCGGTTCGATCCCGATAGGGGCCAGGTTTTCCTTGGGAGGCAAACACCAAACATGGCGTGGTGCGATTGCTACGGTGGCTGCTGTATTTAAGGACACACGTCTATGGCTCACCATCCTGTGCGTGACGACGACACGCATGCTGCTAGTCCATGTTCTCTTCAGACATACCCAAGCAAAGCTCCCCAACTAACCATACAAGCATTCTGCCACACACGCGCGCCTGCGGGGCCACACCTCACCAACCAAGTGCCCATGCATCCATGCATGCTGTAGTTGTTGAGTGCCAAAATGGCCTCTCAAGATGCTGACCGACATGGTGCTTCGTGCACCTGAGGTCATAATACGTAGTGTCACCCATTCTGATAGATTGACATCCCTTTCCATATAATGCCGACGGACCAGCTGACAATTTGCAGCAGGCAAGCACTTTTTGGCACGCTCCAATGCTTCGTGCGTTCTTGCATGCCCTCTTCAAAAAATAGACAGACATACAATCAAAGGATCTGATGTGATACACAAGGATTCTCACCATATGAGCCCACAATGCTTCAGCTTTCTCTCCCTAGTTTATTTACGAACTAGGTGAGACACAGGGATAGTAGGGTCCATACCCATACACGCATGAACCTGAAAGGCATGCGTGCATGGTCTGCTGCGTGGGTAGACTCGCCGTGGACAGAGTTGCTGATCACAAACTCAGCTAGCTGTGTGCGTGGCCAAACCAAATCCAAAAGTACAACACGCACAGGTGGGCTTCTTGGAACATTGCGACGGCGACAGCATTTGCACGTTCGTCGGCCCCTTCTTCCTGGGGAACATGTTTGCCGTCCCTGGTGTTACAAACAACGTGCGCTGCGTTGACTGCGTTTCTCCCATCCAGAATGGGCGGGATGGAAGTTTGTTGCCCCCCCACATGTGCTTAGCCTGGGAGTCTTCTTACTTGCAGGCCCCTTAGCTCAGCTGGTTAGAGCGTGGTGCTAATATCGATTATTGGGACGCCTGCGGCACGCCAAGGTCATCGGTTCGATCCCGATAGGGGCCAGGTTTTCCTTGGGAGGCAAACACCAAACATGGCGTGGTGCGATTGCTACGGTGGCTGCTGTATTTAAGGACACACGTCTATGGCTCACCATCCTGTGCGTGACGACGACACGCATGCTGCTAGTCCATGTTCTCTTCAGACATACCCAAGCAAAGCTCCCCAACTAACCATACAAGCATTCTGCCACACACGCGCGCCTGCGGGGCCACACCTCACCAACCAAGTGCCCATGCATCCATGCATGCTGTAGTTGTTGAGTGCCAAAATGGCCTCTCAAGATGCTGACCGACATGGTGCTTCGTGCACCTGAGGTCATAATACGTAGTGTCACCCATTCTGATAGATTGACATCCCTTTCCATATAATGCCGACGGACCAGCTGACAATTTGCAGCAGGCAAGCACTTTTTGGCACGCTCCAATGCTTCGTGCGTTCTTGCATGCCCTCTTCAAAAAATAGACAGACATACAATCAAAGGATCTGATGTGATACACAAGGATTCTCACCATATGAGCCCACAATGCTTCAGCTTTCTCTCCCTAGTTTATTTACGAACTAGGTGAGACACAGGGATAGTAGGGTCCATACCCATACACGCATGAACCTGAAAGGCATGCGTGCATGGTCTGCTGCGTGGGTAGACTCGCCGTGGACAGAGTTGCTGATCACAAACTCAGCTAGCTGTGTGCGTGGCCAAACCAAATCCAAAAGTACAACACGCACAGGTGGGCTTCTTGGAACATTGCGACGGCGACAGCATTTGCACGTTCGTCGGCCCCTTCTTCCTGGGGAACATGTTTGCCGTCCCTGGTGTTACAAACAACGTGCGCTGCGTTGACTGCGTTTCTCCCATCCAGAATGGGCGGGATGGAAGTTTGTTGCCCCCCCACATGTGCTTAGCCTGGGAGTCTTCTTACTTGCAGGCCCCTTAGCTCAGCTGGTTAGAGCGTGGTGCTAATATCGATTATTGGGACGCCTGCGGCACGCCAAGGTCATCGGTTCGATCCCGATAGGGGCCAGGTTTTCCTTGGGAGGCAAACACCAAACATGGCGTGGTGCGATTGCTACGGTGGCTGCTGTATTTAAGGACACACGTCTATGGCTCACCATCCTGTGCGTGACGACGACACGCATGCTGCTAGTCCATGTTCTCTTCAGACATACCCAAGCAAAGCTCCCCAACTAACCATACAAGCATTCTGCCACACACGCGCGCCTGCGGGGCCACACCTCACCAACCAAGTGCCCATGCATCCATGCATGCTGTAGTTGTTGAGTGCCAAAATGGCCTCTCAAGATGCTGACCGACATGGTGCTTCGTGCACCTGAGGTCATAATACGTAGTGTCACCCATTCTGATAGATTGACATCCCTTTCCATATAATGCCGACGGACCAGCTGACAATTTGCAGCAGGCAAGCACTTTTTGGCACGCTCCAATGCTTCGTGCGTTCTTGCATGCCCTCTTCAAAAAATAGACAGACATACAATCAAAGGATCTGATGTGATACACAAGGATTCTCACCATATGAGCCCACAATGCTTCAGCTTTCTCTCCCTAGTTTATTTACGAACTAGGTGAGACACAGGGATAGTAGGGTCCATACCCATACACGCATGAACCTGAAAGGCATGCGTGCATGGTCTGCTGCGTGGGTAGACTCGCCGTGGACAGAGTTGCTGATCACAAACTCAGCTAGCTGTGTGCGTGGCCAAACCAAATCCAAAAGTACAACACGCACAGGTGGGCTTCTTGGAACATTGCGACGGCGACAGCATTTGCACGTTCGTCGGCCCCTTCTTCCTGGGGAACATGTTTGCCGTCCCTGGTGTTACAAACAACGTGCGCTGCGTTGACTGCGTTTCTCCCATCCAGAATGGGCGGGATGGAAGTTTGTTGCCCCCCCACATGTGCTTAGCCTGGGAGTCTTCTTACTTGCAGGCCCCTTAGCTCAGCTGGTTAGAGCGTGGTGCTAATATCGATTATTGGGACGCCTGCGGCACGCCAAGGTCATCGGTTCGATCCCGATAGGGGCCAGGTTTTCCTTGGGAGGCAAACACCAAACATGGCGTGGTGCGATTGCTACGGTGGCTGCTGTATTTAAGGACACACGTCTATGGCTCACCATCCTGTGCGTGACGACGACACGCATGCTGCTAGTCCATGTTCTCTTCAGACATACCCAAGCAAAGCTCCCCAACTAACCATACAAGCATTCTGCCACACACGCGCGCCTGCGGGGCCACACCTCACCAACCAAGTGCCCATGCATCCATGCATGCTGTAGTTGTTGAGTGCCAAAATGGCCTCTCAAGATGCTGACCGACATGGTGCTTCGTGCACCTGAGGTCATAATACGTAGTGTCACCCATTCTGATAGATTGACATCCCTTTCCATATAATGCCGACGGACCAGCTGACAATTTGCAGCAGGCAAGCACTTTTTGGCACGCTCCAATGCTTCGTGCGTTCTTGCATGCCCTCTTCAAAAAATAGACAGACATACAATCAAAGGATCTGATGTGATACACAAGGATTCTCACCATATGAGCCCACAATGCTTCAGCTTTCTCTCCCTAGTTTATTTACGAACTAGGTGAGACACAGGGATAGTAGGGTCCATACCCATACACGCATGAACCTGAAAGGCATGCGTGCATGGTCTGCTGCGTGGGTAGACTCGCCGTGGACAGAGTTGCTGATCACAAACTCAGCTAGCTGTGTGCGTGGCCAAACCAAATCCAAAAGTACAACACGCACAGGTGGGCTTCTTGGAACATTGCGACGGCGACAGCATTTGCACGTTCGTCGGCCCCTTCTTCCTGGGGAACATGTTTGCCGTCCCTGGTGTTACAAACAACGTGCGCTGCGTTGACTGCGTTTCTCCCATCCAGAATGGGCGGGATGGAAGTTTGTTGCCCCCCCACATGTGCTTAGCCTGGGAGTCTTCTTACTTGCAGGCCCCTTAGCTCAGCTGGTTAGAGCGTGGTGCTAATATCGATTATTGGGACGCCTGCGGCACGCCAAGGTCATCGGTTCGATCCCGATAGGGGCCAGGTTTTCCTTGGGAGGCAAACACCAAACATGGCGTGGTGCGATTGCTACGGTGGCTGCTGTATTTAAGGACACACGTCTATGGCTCACCATCCTGTGCGTGACGACGACACGCATGCTGCTAGTCCATGTTCTCTTCAGACATACCCAAGCAAAGCTCCCCAACTAACCATACAAGCATTCTGCCACACACGCGCGCCTGCGGGGCCACACCTCACCAACCAAGTGCCCATGCATCCATGCATGCTGTAGTTGTTGAGTGCCAAAATGGCCTCTCAAGATGCTGACCGACATGGTGCTTCGTGCACCTGAGGTCATAATACGTAGTGTCACCCATTCTGATAGATTGACATCCCTTTCCATATAATGCCGACGGACCAGCTGACAATTTGCAGCAGGCAAGCACTTTTTGGCACGCTCCAATGCTTCGTGCGTTCTTGCATGCCCTCTTCAAAAAATAGACAGACATACAATCAAAGGATCTGATGTGATACACAAGGATTCTCACCATATGAGCCCACAATGCTTCAGCTTTCTCTCCCTAGTTTATTTACGAACTAGGTGAGACACAGGGATAGTAGGGTCCATACCCATACACGCATGAACCTGAAAGGCATGCGTGCATGGTCTGCTGCGTGGGTAGACTCGCCGTGGACAGAGTTGCTGATCACAAACTCAGCTAGCTGTGTGCGTGGCCAAACCAAATCCAAAAGTACAACACGCACAGGTGGGCTTCTTGGAACATTGCGACGGCGACAGCATTTGCACGTTCGTCGGCCCCTTCTTCCTGGGGAACATGTTTGCCGTCCCTGGTGTTACAAACAACGTGCGCTGCGTTGACTGCGTTTCTCCCATCCAGAATGGGCGGGATGGAAGTTTGTTGCCCCCCCACATGTGCTTAGCCTGGGAGTCTTCTTACTTGCAGGCCCCTTAGCTCAGCTGGTTAGAGCGTGGTGCTAATATCGATTATTGGGACGCCTGCGGCACGCCAAGGTCATCGGTTCGATCCCGATAGGGGCCAGGTTTTCCTTGGGAGGCAAACACCAAACATGGCGTGGTGCGATTGCTACGGTGGCTGCTGTATTTAAGGACACACGTCTATGGCTCACCATCCTGTGCGTGACGACGACACGCATGCTGCTAGTCCATGTTCTCTTCAGACATACCCAAGCAAAGCTCCCCAACTAACCATACAAGCATTCTGCCACACACGCGCGCCTGCGGGGCCACACCTCACCAACCAAGTGCCCATGCATCCATGCATGCTGTAGTTGTTGAGTGCCAAAATGGCCTCTCAAGATGCTGACCGACATGGTGCTTCGTGCACCTGAGGTCATAATACGTAGTGTCACCCATTCTGATAGATTGACATCCCTTTCCATATAATGCCGACGGACCAGCTGACAATTTGCAGCAGGCAAGCACTTTTTGGCACGCTCCAATGCTTCGTGCGTTCTTGCATGCCCTCTTCAAAAAATAGACAGACATACAATCAAAGGATCTGATGTGATACACAAGGATTCTCACCATATGAGCCCACAATGCTTCAGCTTTCTCTCCCTAGTTTATTTACGAACTAGGTGAGACACAGGGATAGTAGGGTCCATACCCATACACGCATGAACCTGAAAGGCATGCGTGCATGGTCTGCTGCGTGGGTAGACTCGCCGTGGACAGAGTTGCTGATCACAAACTCAGCTAGCTGTGTGCGTGGCCAAACCAAATCCAAAAGTACAACACGCACAGGTGGGCTTCTTGGAACATTGCGACGGCGACAGCATTTGCACGTTCGTCGGCCCCTTCTTCCTGGGGAACATGTTTGCCGTCCCTGGTGTTACAAACAACGTGCGCTGCGTTGACTGCGTTTCTCCCATCCAGAATGGGCGGGATGGAAGTTTGTTGCCCCCCCACATGTGCTTAGCCTGGGAGTCTTCTTACTTGCAGGCCCCTTAGCTCAGCTGGTTAGAGCGTGGTGCTAATATCGATTATTGGGACGCCTGCGGCACGCCAAGGTCATCGGTTCGATCCCGATAGGGGCCAGGTTTTCCTTGGGAGGCAAACACCAAACATGGCGTGGTGCGATTGCTACGGTGGCTGCTGTATTTAAGGACACACGTCTATGGCTCACCATCCTGTGCGTGACGACGACACGCATGCTGCTAGTCCATGTTCTCTTCAGACATACCCAAGCAAAGCTCCCCAACTAACCATACAAGCATTCTGCCACACACGCGCGCCTGCGGGGCCACACCTCACCAACCAAGTGCCCATGCATCCATGCATGCTGTAGTTGTTGAGTGCCAAAATGGCCTCTCAAGATGCTGACCGACATGGTGCTTCGTGCACCTGAGGTCATAATACGTAGTGTCACCCATTCTGATAGATTGACATCCCTTTCCATATAATGCCGACGGACCAGCTGACAATTTGCAGCAGGCAAGCACTTTTTGGCACGCTCCAATGCTTCGTGCGTTCTTGCATGCCCTCTTCAAAAAATAGACAGACATACAATCAAAGGATCTGATGTGATACACAAGGATTCTCACCATATGAGCCCACAATGCTTCAGCTTTCTCTCCCTAGTTTATTTACGAACTAGGTGAGACACAGGGATAGTAGGGTCCATACCCATACACGCATGAACCTGAAAGGCATGCGTGCATGGTCTGCTGCGTGGGTAGACTCGCCGTGGACAGAGTTGCTGATCACAAACTCAGCTAGCTGTGTGCGTGGCCAAACCAAATCCAAAAGTACAACACGCACAGGTGGGCTTCTTGGAACATTGCGACGGCGACAGCATTTGCACGTTCGTCGGCCCCTTCTTCCTGGGGAACATGTTTGCCGTCCCTGGTGTTACAAACAACGTGCGCTGCGTTGACTGCGTTTCTCCCATCCAGAATGGGCGGGATGGAAGTTTGTTGCCCCCCCACATGTGCTTAGCCTGGGAGTCTTCTTACTTGCAGGCCCCTTAGCTCAGCTGGTTAGAGCGTGGTGCTAATATCGATTATTGGGACGCCTGCGGCACGCCAAGGTCATCGGTTCGATCCCGATAGGGGCCAGGTTTTCCTTGGGAGGCAAACACCAAACATGGCGTGGTGCGATTGCTACGGTGGCTGCTGTATTTAAGGACACACGTCTATGGCTCACCATCCTGTGCGTGACGACGACACGCATGCTGCTAGTCCATGTTCTCTTCAGACATACCCAAGCAAAGCTCCCCAACTAACCATACAAGCATTCTGCCACACACGCGCGCCTGCGGGGCCACACCTCACCAACCAAGTGCCCATGCATCCATGCATGCTGTAGTTGTTGAGTGCCAAAATGGCCTCTCAAGATGCTGACCGACATGGTGCTTCGTGCACCTGAGGTCATAATACGTAGTGTCACCCATTCTGATAGATTGACATCCCTTTCCATATAATGCCGACGGACCAGCTGACAATTTGCAGCAGGCAAGCACTTTTTGGCACGCTCCAATGCTTCGTGCGTTCTTGCATGCCCTCTTCAAAAAATAGACAGACATACAATCAAAGGATCTGATGTGATACACAAGGATTCTCACCATATGAGCCCACAATGCTTCAGCTTTCTCTCCCTAGTTTATTTACGAACTAGGTGAGACACAGGGATAGTAGGGTCCATACCCATACACGCATGAACCTGAAAGGCATGCGTGCATGGTCTGCTGCGTGGGTAGACTCGCCGTGGACAGAGTTGCTGATCACAAACTCAGCTAGCTGTGTGCGTGGCCAAACCAAATCCAAAAGTACAACACGCACAGGTGGGCTTCTTGGAACATTGCGACGGCGACAGCATTTGCACGTTCGTCGGCCCCTTCTTCCTGGGGAACATGTTTGCCGTCCCTGGTGTTACAAACAACGTGCGCTGCGTTGACTGCGTTTCTCCCATCCAGAATGGGCGGGATGGAAGTTTGTTGCCCCCCCACATGTGCTTAGCCTGGGAGTCTTCTTACTTGCAGGCCCCTTAGCTCAGCTGGTTAGAGCGTGGTGCTAATATCGATTATTGGGACGCCTGCGGCACGCCAAGGTCATCGGTTCGATCCCGATAGGGGCCAGGTTTTCCTTGGGAGGCAAACACCAAACATGGCGTGGTGCGATTGCTACGGTGGCTGCTGTATTTAAGGACACACGTCTATGGCTCACCATCCTGTGCGTGACGACGACACGCATGCTGCTAGTCCATGTTCTCTTCAGACATACCCAAGCAAAGCTCCCCAACTAACCATACAAGCATTCTGCCACACACGCGCGCCTGCGGGGCCACACCTCACCAACCAAGTGCCCATGCATCCATGCATGCTGTAGTTGTTGAGTGCCAAAATGGCCTCTCAAGATGCTGACCGACATGGTGCTTCGTGCACCTGAGGTCATAATACGTAGTGTCACCCATTCTGATAGATTGACATCCCTTTCCATATAATGCCGACGGACCAGCTGACAATTTGCAGCAGGCAAGCACTTTTTGGCACGCTCCAATGCTTCGTGCGTTCTTGCATGCCCTCTTCAAAAAATAGACAGACATACAATCAAAGGATCTGATGTGATACACAAGGATTCTCACCATATGAGCCCACAATGCTTCAGCTTTCTCTCCCTAGTTTATTTACGAACTAGGTGAGACACAGGGATAGTAGGGTCCATACCCATACACGCATGAACCTGAAAGGCATGCGTGCATGGTCTGCTGCGTGGGTAGACTCGCCGTGGACAGAGTTGCTGATCACAAACTCAGCTAGCTGTGTGCGTGGCCAAACCAAATCCAAAAGTACAACACGCACAGGTGGGCTTCTTGGAACATTGCGACGGCGACAGCATTTGCACGTTCGTCGGCCCCTTCTTCCTGGGGAACATGTTTGCCGTCCCTGGTGTTACAAACAACGTGCGCTGCGTTGACTGCGTTTCTCCCATCCAGAATGGGCGGGATGGAAGTTTGTTGCCCCCCCACATGTGCTTAGCCTGGGAGTCTTCTTACTTGCAGGCCCCTTAGCTCAGCTGGTTAGAGCGTGGTGCTAATATCGATTATTGGGACGCCTGCGGCACGCCAAGGTCATCGGTTCGATCCCGATAGGGGCCAGGTTTTCCTTGGGAGGCAAACACCAAACATGGCGTGGTGCGATTGCTACGGTGGCTGCTGTATTTAAGGACACACGTCTATGGCTCACCATCCTGTGCGTGACGACGACACGCATGCTGCTAGTCCATGTTCTCTTCAGACATACCCAAGCAAAGCTCCCCAACTAACCATACAAGCATTCTGCCACACACGCGCGCCTGCGGGGCCACACCTCACCAACCAAGTGCCCATGCATCCATGCATGCTGTAGTTGTTGAGTGCCAAAATGGCCTCTCAAGATGCTGACCGACATGGTGCTTCGTGCACCTGAGGTCATAATACGTAGTGTCACCCATTCTGATAGATTGACATCCCTTTCCATATAATGCCGACGGACCAGCTGACAATTTGCAGCAGGCAAGCACTTTTTGGCACGCTCCAATGCTTCGTGCGTTCTTGCATGCCCTCTTCAAAAAATAGACAGACATACAATCAAAGGATCTGATGTGATACACAAGGATTCTCACCATATGAGCCCACAATGCTTCAGCTTTCTCTCCCTAGTTTATTTACGAACTAGGTGAGACACAGGGATAGTAGGGTCCATACCCATACACGCATGAACCTGAAAGGCATGCGTGCATGGTCTGCTGCGTGGGTAGACTCGCCGTGGACAGAGTTGCTGATCACAAACTCAGCTAGCTGTGTGCGTGGCCAAACCAAATCCAAAAGTACAACACGCACAGGTGGGCTTCTTGGAACATTGCGACGGCGACAGCATTTGCACGTTCGTCGGCCCCTTCTTCCTGGGGAACATGTTTGCCGTCCCTGGTGTTACAAACAACGTGCGCTGCGTTGACTGCGTTTCTCCCATCCAGAATGGGCGGGATGGAAGTTTGTTGCCCCCCCACATGTGCTTAGCCTGGGAGTCTTCTTACTTGCAGGCCCCTTAGCTCAGCTGGTTAGAGCGTGGTGCTAATATCGATTATTGGGACGCCTGCGGCACGCCAAGGTCATCGGTTCGATCCCGATAGGGGCCAGGTTTTCCTTGGGAGGCAAACACCAAACATGGCGTGGTGCGATTGCTACGGTGGCTGCTGTATTTAAGGACACACGTCTATGGCTCACCATCCTGTGCGTGACGACGACACGCATGCTGCTAGTCCATGTTCTCTTCAGACATACCCAAGCAAAGCTCCCCAACTAACCATACAAGCATTCTGCCACACACGCGCGCCTGCGGGGCCACACCTCACCAACCAAGTGCCCATGCATCCATGCATGCTGTAGTTGTTGAGTGCCAAAATGGCCTCTCAAGATGCTGACCGACATGGTGCTTCGTGCACCTGAGGTCATAATACGTAGTGTCACCCATTCTGATAGATTGACATCCCTTTCCATATAATGCCGACGGACCAGCTGACAATTTGCAGCAGGCAAGCACTTTTTGGCACGCTCCAATGCTTCGTGCGTTCTTGCATGCCCTCTTCAAAAAATAGACAGACATACAATCAAAGGATCTGATGTGATACACAAGGATTCTCACCATATGAGCCCACAATGCTTCAGCTTTCTCTCCCTAGTTTATTTACGAACTAGGTGAGACACAGGGATAGTAGGGTCCATACCCATACACGCATGAACCTGAAAGGCATGCGTGCATGGTCTGCTGCGTGGGTAGACTCGCCGTGGACAGAGTTGCTGATCACAAACTCAGCTAGCTGTGTGCGTGGCCAAACCAAATCCAAAAGTACAACACGCACAGGTGGGCTTCTTGGAACATTGCGACGGCGACAGCATTTGCACGTTCGTCGGCCCCTTCTTCCTGGGGAACATGTTTGCCGTCCCTGGTGTTACAAACAACGTGCGCTGCGTTGACTGCGTTTCTCCCATCCAGAATGGGCGGGATGGAAGTTTGTTGCCCCCCCACATGTGCTTAGCCTGGGAGTCTTCTTACTTGCAGGCCCCTTAGCTCAGCTGGTTAGAGCGTGGTGCTAATATCGATTATTGGGACGCCTGCGGCACGCCAAGGTCATCGGTTCGATCCCGATAGGGGCCAGGTTTTCCTTGGGAGGCAAACACCAAACATGGCGTGGTGCGATTGCTACGGTGGCTGCTGTATTTAAGGACACACGTCTATGGCTCACCATCCTGTGCGTGACGACGACACGCATGCTGCTAGTCCATGTTCTCTTCAGACATACCCAAGCAAAGCTCCCCAACTAACCATACAAGCATTCTGCCACACACGCGCGCCTGCGGGGCCACACCTCACCAACCAAGTGCCCATGCATCCATGCATGCTGTAGTTGTTGAGTGCCAAAATGGCCTCTCAAGATGCTGACCGACATGGTGCTTCGTGCACCTGAGGTCATAATACGTAGTGTCACCCATTCTGATAGATTGACATCCCTTTCCATATAATGCCGACGGACCAGCTGACAATTTGCAGCAGGCAAGCACTTTTTGGCACGCTCCAATGCTTCGTGCGTTCTTGCATGCCCTCTTCAAAAAATAGACAGACATACAATCAAAGGATCTGATGTGATACACAAGGATTCTCACCATATGAGCCCACAATGCTTCAGCTTTCTCTCCCTAGTTTATTTACGAACTAGGTGAGACACAGGGATAGTAGGGTCCATACCCATACACGCATGAACCTGAAAGGCATGCGTGCATGGTCTGCTGCGTGGGTAGACTCGCCGTGGACAGAGTTGCTGATCACAAACTCAGCTAGCTGTGTGCGTGGCCAAACCAAATCCAAAAGTACAACACGCACAGGTGGGCTTCTTGGAACATTGCGACGGCGACAGCATTTGCACGTTCGTCGGCCCCTTCTTCCTGGGGAACATGTTTGCCGTCCCTGGTGTTACAAACAACGTGCGCTGCGTTGACTGCGTTTCTCCCATCCAGAATGGGCGGGATGGAAGTTTGTTGCCCCCCCACATGTGCTTAGCCTGGGAGTCTTCTTACTTGCAGGCCCCTTAGCTCAGCTGGTTAGAGCGTGGTGCTAATATCGATTATTGGGACGCCTGCGGCACGCCAAGGTCATCGGTTCGATCCCGATAGGGGCCAGGTTTTCCTTGGGAGGCAAACACCAAACATGGCGTGGTGCGATTGCTACGGTGGCTGCTGTATTTAAGGACACACGTCTATGGCTCACCATCCTGTGCGTGACGACGACACGCATGCTGCTAGTCCATGTTCTCTTCAGACATACCCAAGCAAAGCTCCCCAACTAACCATACAAGCATTCTGCCACACACGCGCGCCTGCGGGGCCACACCTCACCAACCAAGTGCCCATGCATCCATGCATGCTGTAGTTGTTGAGTGCCAAAATGGCCTCTCAAGATGCTGACCGACATGGTGCTTCGTGCACCTGAGGTCATAATACGTAGTGTCACCCATTCTGATAGATTGACATCCCTTTCCATATAATGCCGACGGACCAGCTGACAATTTGCAGCAGGCAAGCACTTTTTGGCACGCTCCAATGCTTCGTGCGTTCTTGCATGCCCTCTTCAAAAAATAGACAGACATACAATCAAAGGATCTGATGTGATACACAAGGATTCTCACCATATGAGCCCACAATGCTTCAGCTTTCTCTCCCTAGTTTATTTACGAACTAGGTGAGACACAGGGATAGTAGGGTCCATACCCATACACGCATGAACCTGAAAGGCATGCGTGCATGGTCTGCTGCGTGGGTAGACTCGCCGTGGACAGAGTTGCTGATCACAAACTCAGCTAGCTGTGTGCGTGGCCAAACCAAATCCAAAAGTACAACACGCACAGGTGGGCTTCTTGGAACATTGCGACGGCGACAGCATTTGCACGTTCGTCGGCCCCTTCTTCCTGGGGAACATGTTTGCCGTCCCTGGTGTTACAAACAACGTGCGCTGCGTTGACTGCGTTTCTCCCATCCAGAATGGGCGGGATGGAAGTTTGTTGCCCCCCCACATGTGCTTAGCCTGGGAGTCTTCTTACTTGCAGGCCCCTTAGCTCAGCTGGTTAGAGCGTGGTGCTAATATCGATTATTGGGACGCCTGCGGCACGCCAAGGTCATCGGTTCGATCCCGATAGGGGCCAGGTTTTCCTTGGGAGGCAAACACCAAACATGGCGTGGTGCGATTGCTACGGTGGCTGCTGTATTTAAGGACACACGTCTATGGCTCACCATCCTGTGCGTGACGACGACACGCATGCTGCTAGTCCATGTTCTCTTCAGACATACCCAAGCAAAGCTCCCCAACTAACCATACAAGCATTCTGCCACACACGCGCGCCTGCGGGGCCACACCTCACCAACCAAGTGCCCATGCATCCATGCATGCTGTAGTTGTTGAGTGCCAAAATGGCCTCTCAAGATGCTGACCGACATGGTGCTTCGTGCACCTGAGGTCATAATACGTAGTGTCACCCATTCTGATAGATTGACATCCCTTTCCATATAATGCCGACGGACCAGCTGACAATTTGCAGCAGGCAAGCACTTTTTGGCACGCTCCAATGCTTCGTGCGTTCTTGCATGCCCTCTTCAAAAAATAGACAGACATACAATCAAAGGATCTGATGTGATACACAAGGATTCTCACCATATGAGCCCACAATGCTTCAGCTTTCTCTCCCTAGTTTATTTACGAACTAGGTGAGACACAGGGATAGTAGGGTCCATACCCATACACGCATGAACCTGAAAGGCATGCGTGCATGGTCTGCTGCGTGGGTAGACTCGCCGTGGACAGAGTTGCTGATCACAAACTCAGCTAGCTGTGTGCGTGGCCAAACCAAATCCAAAAGTACAACACGCACAGGTGGGCTTCTTGGAACATTGCGACGGCGACAGCATTTGCACGTTCGTCGGCCCCTTCTTCCTGGGGAACATGTTTGCCGTCCCTGGTGTTACAAACAACGTGCGCTGCGTTGACTGCGTTTCTCCCATCCAGAATGGGCGGGATGGAAGTTTGTTGCCCCCCCACATGTGCTTAGCCTGGGAGTCTTCTTACTTGCAGGCCCCTTAGCTCAGCTGGTTAGAGCGTGGTGCTAATATCGATTATTGGGACGCCTGCGGCACGCCAAGGTCATCGGTTCGATCCCGATAGGGGCCAGGTTTTCCTTGGGAGGCAAACACCAAACATGGCGTGGTGCGATTGCTACGGTGGCTGCTGTATTTAAGGACACACGTCTATGGCTCACCATCCTGTGCGTGACGACGACACGCATGCTGCTAGTCCATGTTCTCTTCAGACATACCCAAGCAAAGCTCCCCAACTAACCATACAAGCATTCTGCCACACACGCGCGCCTGCGGGGCCACACCTCACCAACCAAGTGCCCATGCATCCATGCATGCTGTAGTTGTTGAGTGCCAAAATGGCCTCTCAAGATGCTGACCGACATGGTGCTTCGTGCACCTGAGGTCATAATACGTAGTGTCACCCATTCTGATAGATTGACATCCCTTTCCATATAATGCCGACGGACCAGCTGACAATTTGCAGCAGGCAAGCACTTTTTGGCACGCTCCAATGCTTCGTGCGTTCTTGCATGCCCTCTTCAAAAAATAGACAGACATACAATCAAAGGATCTGATGTGATACACAAGGATTCTCACCATATGAGCCCACAATGCTTCAGCTTTCTCTCCCTAGTTTATTTACGAACTAGGTGAGACACAGGGATAGTAGGGTCCATACCCATACACGCATGAACCTGAAAGGCATGCGTGCATGGTCTGCTGCATGGGTAGACTCGCCGTGGACAGAGTTGCTGATCACAAACTCAGCTAGCTGTGTGCGTGGCCAAACCAAATCCAAAAGTACAACACGCACAGGTGGGCTTCTTGGAACATTGCGACGGCGACAGCATTTGCACGTTCGTCGGCCCCTTCTTCCTGGGGAACATGTTTGCCGTCCCTGGTGTTACAAACAACGTGCGCTGCGTTGACTGCGTTTCTCCCATCCAGAATGGGCGGGATGGAAGTTTGTTGCCCCCCCACATGTGCTTAGCCTGGGAGTCTTCTTACTTGCAGGCCCCTTAGCTCAGCTGGTTAGAGCGTGGTGCTAATATCGATTATTGGGACGCCTGCGGCACGCCAAGGTCATCGGTTCGATCCCGATAGGGGCCAGGTTTTCCTTGGGAGGCAAACACCAAACATGGCGTGGTGCGATTGCTACGGTGGCTGCTGTATTTAAGGACACACGTCTATGGCTCACCATCCTGTGCGTGACGACGACACGCATGCTGCTAGTCCATGTTCTCTTCAGACATACCCAAGCAAAGCTCCCCAACTAACCATACAAGCATTCTGCCACACACGCGCGCCTGCGGGGCCACACCTCACCAACCAAGTGCCCATGCATCCATGCATGCTGTAGTTGTTGAGTGCCAAAATGGCCTCTCAAGATGCTGACCGACATGGTGCTTCGTGCACCTGAGGTCATAATACGTAGTGTCACCCATTCTGATAGATTGACATCCCTTTCCATATAATGCCGACGGACCAGCTGACAATTTGCAGCAGGCAAGCACTTTTTGGCACGCTCCAATGCTTCGTGCGTTCTTGCATGCCCTCTTCAAAAAATAGACAGACATACAATCAAAGGATCTGATGTGATACACAAGGATTCTCACCATATGAGCCCACAATGCTTCAGCTTTCTCTCCCTAGTTTATTTACGAACTAGGTGAGACACAGGGATAGTAGGGTCCATACCCATACACGCATGAACCTGAAAGGCATGCGTGCATGGTCTGCTGCGTGGGTAGACTCGCCGTGGACAGAGTTGCTGATCACAAACTCAGCTAGCTGTGTGCGTGGCCAAACCAAATCCAAAAGTACAACACGCACAGGTGGGCTTCTTGGAACATTGCGACGGCGACAGCATTTGCACGTTCGTCGGCCCCTTCTTCCTGGGGAACATGTTTGCCGTCCCTGGTGTTACAAACAACGTGCGCTGCGTTGACTGCGTTTCTCCCATCCAGAATGGGCGGGATGGAAGTTTGTTGCCCCCCCACATGTGCTTAGCCTGGGAGTCTTCTTACTTGCAGGCCCCTTAGCTCAGCTGGTTAGAGCGTGGTGCTAATATCGATTATTGGGACGCCTGCGGCACGCCAAGGTCATCGGTTCGATCCCGATAGGGGCCAGGTTTTCCTTGGGAGGCAAACACCAAACATGGCGTGGTGCGATTGCTACGGTGGCTGCTGTATTTAAGGACACACGTCTATGGCTCACCATCCTGTGCGTGACGACGACACGCATGCTGCTAGTCCATGTTCTCTTCAGACATACCCAAGCAAAGCTCCCCAACTAACCATACAAGCATTCTGCCACACACGCGCGCCTGCGGGGCCACACCTCACCAACCAAGTGCCCATGCATCCATGCATGCTGTAGTTGTTGAGTGCCAAAATGGCCTCTCAAGATGCTGACCGACATGGTGCTTCGTGCACCTGAGGTCATAATACGTAGTGTCACCCATTCTGATAGATTGACATCCCTTTCCATATAATGCCGACGGACCAGCTGACAATTTGCAGCAGGCAAGCACTTTTTGGCACGCTCCAATGCTTCGTGCGTTCTTGCATGCCCTCTTCAAAAAATAGACAGACATACAATCAAAGGATCTGATGTGATACACAAGGATTCTCACCATATGAGCCCACAATGCTTCAGCTTTCTCTCCCTAGTTTATTTACGAACTAGGTGAGACACAGGGATAGTAGGGTCCATACCCATACACGCATGAACCTGAAAGGCATGCGTGCATGGTCTGCTGCGTGGGTAGACTCGCCGTGGACAGAGTTGCTGATCACAAACTCAGCTAGCTGTGTGCGTGGCCAAACCAAATCCAAAAGTACAACACGCACAGGTGGGCTTCTTGGAACATTGCGACGGCGACAGCATTTGCACGTTCGTCGGCCCCTTCTTCCTGGGGAACATGTTTGCCGTCCCTGGTGTTACAAACAACGTGCGCTGCGTTGACTGCGTTTCTCCCATCCAGAATGGGCGGGATGGAAGTTTGTTGCCCCCCCACATGTGCTTAGCCTGGGAGTCTTCTTACTTGCAGGCCCCTTAGCTCAGCTGGTTAGAGCGTGGTGCTAATATCGATTATTGGGACGCCTGCGGCACGCCAAGGTCATCGGTTCGATCCCGATAGGGGCCAGGTTTTCCTTGGGAGGCAAACACCAAACATGGCGTGGTGCGATTGCTACGGTGGCTGCTGTATTTAAGGACACACGTCTATGGCTCACCATCCTGTGCGTGACGACGACACGCATGCTGCTAGTCCATGTTCTCTTCAGACATACCCAAGCAAAGCTCCCCAACTAACCATACAAGCATTCTGCCACACACGCGCGCCTGCGGGGCCACACCTCACCAACCAAGTGCCCATGCATCCATGCATGCTGTAGTTGTTGAGTGCCAAAATGGCCTCTCAAGATGCTGACCGACATGGTGCTTCGTGCACCTGAGGTCATAATACGTAGTGTCACCCATTCTGATAGATTGACATCCCTTTCCATATAATGCCGACGGACCAGCTGACAATTTGCAGCAGGCAAGCACTTTTTGGCACGCTCCAATGCTTCGTGCGTTCTTGCATGCCCTCTTCAAAAAATAGACAGACATACAATCAAAGGATCTGATGTGATACACAAGGATTCTCACCATATGAGCCCACAATGCTTCAGCTTTCTCTCCCTAGTTTATTTACGAACTAGGTGAGACACAGGGATAGTAGGGTCCATACCCATACACGCATGAACCTGAAAGGCATGCGTGCATGGTCTGCTGCGTGGGTAGACTCGCCGTGGACAGAGTTGCTGATCACAAACTCAGCTAGCTGTGTGCGTGGCCAAACCAAATCCAAAAGTACAACACGCACAGGTGGGCTTCTTGGAACATTGCGACGGCGACAGCATTTGCACGTTCGTCGGCCCCTTCTTCCTGGGGAACATGTTTGCCGTCCCTGGTGTTACAAACAACGTGCGCTGCGTTGACTGCGTTTCTCCCATCCAGAATGGGCGGGATGGAAGTTTGTTGCCCCCCCACATGTGCTTAGCCTGGGAGTCTTCTTACTTGCAGGCCCCTTAGCTCAGCTGGTTAGAGCGTGGTGCTAATATCGATTATTGGGACGCCTGCGGCACGCCAAGGTCATCGGTTCGATCCCGATAGGGGCCAGGTTTTCCTTGGGAGGCAAACACCAAACATGGCGTGGTGCGATTGCTACGGTGGCTGCTGTATTTAAGGACACACGTCTATGGCTCACCATCCTGTGCGTGACGACGACACGCATGCTGCTAGTCCATGTTCTCTTCAGACATACCCAAGCAAAGCTCCCCAACTAACCATACAAGCATTCTGCCACACACGCGCGCCTGCGGGGCCACACCTCACCAACCAAGTGCCCATGCATCCATGCATGCTGTAGTTGTTGAGTGCCAAAATGGCCTCTCAAGATGCTGACCGACATGGTGCTTCGTGCACCTGAGGTCATAATACGTAGTGTCACCCATTCTGATAGATTGACATCCCTTTCCATATAATGCCGACGGACCAGCTGACAATTTGCAGCAGGCAAGCACTTTTTGGCACGCTCCAATGCTTCGTGCGTTCTTGCATGCCGTTCAAAACGTTCCAAGCAAATTCGTTTGGGCAGCGTTTTAGGCTGCCCACGTGGAGACGGTTATGGTTCAAAGGGACATGCCTAAGGGCCGGGGTCCCCATGGACCCATACCGTTGCATGCGAGTATGGCACACCAGAATTTGATGGCTTTTCCGAATATGGTTGGATGGTACCATCGGACGTGTACCAAGATGTTACAAAAATAAACAGGCGCGGATTGCGCGCAGTGTCTATGTATGCTACGTTCAAGGTTAGCAAGCCTGCAGACCACGGGCTACAATAACTTGAGGACCATGCCCTATTGCTTGATAAAGCGAACTGCAAGGCTGCTGCATAGAGCCACTCAGCCACACACAAACACCGGCAAGCCATAACCAGTTGACAAACCATTGATCCCCAGCTTCTTGAAATCCACTTTCCAGCGATAATCCTAAACCTCCTGCATGGCGGTCGAGCCTTTATGGGCCAAGATAACTTAAGTTTCGAGCAATCGAGAGAGGGAAGGAAGCAAGTCCAGCATCACGCACGCACTTCCGACCCATCCCTGCCAGCGGGCCATAACTTCACTCAAGCGTCTGTATGTAAGTGTGCAAATCTTTGTACTCCTCATTGACATAGCCTGCATCATCCAAGCACGAACGTCTCCCGAGAACAGATATAAATATGTACCCTTCAAATATGGACGCCCATGAAGTTGAGGCAAAGATGGAACTGAATCTGTACACCGCATGAACGCAAGCGGATGTGCACTATGCCTCCTAATTAATCAAGTTGACTGATTGTCCGCCCTAGAGCGAAAAACACCTTCACATCTGCCTCATCCCATACGCCGGCAGTTGTGAACCTGCAAAGAACACACGCGACGTTTGTGGTTATTTCATGTCGAGGATAGCGGGACCAAGATAACAGCACCTCAAGCAAAATAAAAAGCGCAGCAGCGGCAAGACGACGCACGGACACAGCCGCCAGCAATGTGTGAATGAGTCATTTTAAACCTGCAACCGCTTCGGCATGGCGAGCTGAGGAGCATACAAGGTAAACCGCAGTAACACGAAGACAACGGACGGATCAGGAATGCAACGCATCGAAACTGCCGACGCGTATTCTTTCCCTTGGGATCAGCCCAGGTGAATCCGGTTGTCTTGGCTGGCAATCTTGGGCCTAAGCATCGAATGGCGAATTGAGGTACGGCGCTATGCACGGCATCCCGGGCAGAAGTGCACCGTTCAGACAGCGATATCACAGCTGCGGCACTATGATTAATATTTGCAATCTCCTGAAATCAAGCCCGATACGCCAGAGCCAGTGCATTAGCTTGCCTTGCTCAAAGCCCACTACCTAACATGACTGGATAAGGCCATGTCTGCAGGTCCTAACGCGTTGGAAAGATCGATGGACGGGATAAGGACAGCCGTTGGGGCAAAAGAGTTTCGAGCCCCATACATCCTTGCATACGCCCATCTCTATAAGGATGGAACCCCCTCCCATGCGGACGACACTCCCGCGGCCTCGTATGACCAGCCAAATCGTGCAAAATCAAACGCTCTCCATACAAGTTGGCTTACGCCTTCCGCCTGCATGTCCACTTCGGCGCCAAAATAATCGAGGATTCATCGTGACATAGCTTCAGTTGGAATCCTAATCGCGGCCGTGCTTGCCGCGCCCCCTCTCCTAGGAGACACACTTGTGCAAGCAGGGCAGGTCTGCGGCTGCTATGACACTCACACGGGAATTTTGTGCAATTGCGGCGAAAGCCATGAGGACAAGCCGCGGCGAGCTCAGCCCCAGCACCTAGATATTTGTTTGAAGACGGCCTCGTACTATCTCAGGGCAGCTGGCCGGCGACGGCGGCCAATCATCACACCAGACGCGAACCCATCACATCACACGTCTCATCACACGCCTGGTGAATGCCCTGACAGTCATAAGAGCCTGCTGAAACTGTCAGCTTGGCTTCAATTGACGCAAAGGACAGCGGCACGCCGCGCGTATGGCACCTTCAACGACTTCCACGCCTTCATGCGCACACCGATAGCTTCGCACCAAACTCGCAGCATCGCATTTGCAACGCCAAGGTGGGTCACAGGACTCGAGCTACCCACATTCGGGCACAGCCTGTCTTCATTCGCTGGCACGAGTAGCACAAGGCTTCCCGCATATCAATGCGCCTCGGGAACAGCAGGTGGCTCCGGTGACTCCTCCTTTTCAAGACCCACAACGCCCGAACAGGGCCGGTCCACGGCTGCTGCCCCCCCATCTGAAGATGTTGACGACACGACTTGCGCCTTAGTTGCCACGCTGCCCATGTATCCTCCCTCTCCGAGTCCCGAGGAAACTGGCGGAGTCGTGGGCGCAGGAGGCTGTGAATTAAAGCCACCATCAGAGCTCATACTGCCGTCGACGGCAGCCATCGATACGGAGGCGCCGCCGCCAAAGGCCACTGCATCTTCGCCTCCTGTGCCAGTGGTGGACGCGACATCGGCAGTTAAGGACGTTGCCGGTGATGCTGGCGATGCCACCGCTGTTGTCAGGGCGCTCAGCCGCCCACCAGCAGCAGCCGCAGCAGCCAGCGCCTCATCGTCCGGCAGCAGCCGTCCCTTGGAATGTGTTTGGTAGCGGGTCCCTGCCGATAGCAGCTTCTCCACACGAGCGACGATGTGCTTGCCGTATGTAAAGCGCTTGAGCGCATGCAGCTGCTGTCGGACTCTGGCCAACATAGCCTCCCTTTGGTCATCTGTGCAAACCTCCAGTACCTTCTGCACGACATAATTGCCAAACTGATCTTTCATCATGGCCTGTACGGGGTCCTGCAGCCGACCAACCAGCCAGAATGCAAGGTGAGAAGGGCAAGGGGAACACGGAGCAGTCAGCGAAGATTAGCGCACACTTGGCAGACACATTGGAATATAGATTCTGGAACGGAAAAAACATAGTCAGCGGAACAAAGCCATGCAGATATGGTCGCAGCCACTACGCTTGCAGCCACTGCAAGGAAGTAGCAGTCCTAGTCTTTCCTCTCACTGATGTATTACTGCCCCGCTGGCGTAAAATGGAACCAAACAGCAAAGCAGGCCCTAATCAGGAAGCCCCATCCATGACAAACCTCCACCTCCATGTCGCCATCCACGCCGCCCACCGCCGCCGCCTGCCGCATCTGAAGGGCCTGTGCACCCAACATGCGGTTGATAAGCATGTCTCGGTCGGTGGCGCTGCCGTAGGTCAAGCACTTCTCGATTACGTTACTCGCAAACTTATGCATTGATAGCTGCACCACACGGTTCGAAAGACTGCCAACTATGGATGATCGCTCCTCCGGTGCGCCACGTTCCAAAACGTGTTGAATGACATAATTACCGTACTGGTCCTGTGTAAGCTGTACGGCCGCACCGAGAATGTCGTTCATGACCGCCTCGCGGCGCTTCTGATCCCGCACATGCTCCAGAATGCGCTGAATGATACGGCAGCCGAAGGGGTGGGTGGACAGCGCAACCACGCACATGAGAAAGTGGTCCAAGAGGCCCAAGATACGGTGCGTGGGCACACACTCTATGCACTTCTGAATGACATGATTGCCATTCTGATCACGAACGCAGCGCATGATATGGCCCTCCAGCTCCGAGACCAGCTCAACCTGCTGCTCCTCCGCGAACACCTCAAGCGCCTTCTGTATGACACGACAGCCGTACATCTGCAAGCTCAGCTGCAATACATGGCCATGCAGCGCCTTTGCGACACGTCCACACTGTTCTGGTGTTCCTGTAAAACAGGGATGTGGGATGCGAATTGGTAAGGTGCAGGCCGTGGTGCAGCTGGTGAGAGTCGCCGAGGTTTGGAGTTTCGACAGTCGTTGTGAAAAATACCACCTTATCCGCAGATGTCTACCTGATTTTGCTACCCTCGCCACCTTAGCACCTTTGCCCCTCTAGCATATTCAATGCATCAGCAACCTGTCTTGATGATAAGCTCTCGGCGATTCCTACCATGTTCGAGAAGCTTCTGTACCACGTAGTTACCGAACACGTCCGTCATCAGGTGCAGAATGCGCGGCATCACCTCGCTGAACGCTGCATCCAGGTCTTCTGGGCTCACGCCTTCTAGCTTCTGCAACAACAAAAAGGCCGGGACAGGTGGCGTAAGGAGCACACAATTAAATAACACACCTTATCCCCATGCACGTAATTGAGGAAGGCGCTCCCCCATTTGCAAGCCGTCAGCAGAAATACGTCCTTGCAAGCATGGAACTGTCTGGCGCCATGCCGGCTATCATTATGCCCTTCCATTCCCCAAAGCGTTTCCCTGTCCCCACTCCCTGATAATTTTCGGATATGCACCAGCTTGGGATTGCAAGATCACATTTTGCTGATATGGTGATATTACATCGCAGCTGCAGTGTCGGACTCGCATGCGTAACTTAGTCGGTACTTAGGCTGGCATAACAATAAATTAAGATCTCAGGCGAAGCGGTGGCAGTCGCCCATCGTTACGGTGGAAAGACGACGGCGGGACGGTGGCGTACTCACAACGGCCACTCGCATCTATCCCCACGCCCGCAGCACGCCCCACGTACCTGTTGGATAAACCTGCTGCCATGCTGGTCTAGGCTGAATTCGTACACGTGGCCTAGGATCTCCCGCAGCTCGTACTTGCGACCAGTCTTATTGTTCTTAAATTCATCCAGCAGTGTGTCTCCACTGCTGCGGGGTCCGCGCCCACCGGCCCCAGCAGCAGGCCCCCCTGCGCTGTTGCTACCGCTACCGCCAGAGTGCACGGCGTCATGAGCTTCTGCTGCTGCCAGCATGTCGCCTCGCCGCTGGCTGTTGCGGCGCTGTGGTCCCTCACCACGTAAAGCATCCCGAGCGTACGACGGACCTGTGCTGCCGACGTTACTTACACTGGCCAAGCTGCCGTTGATGCCGCCGCCGTTGACAACATTGCTGCTGCTCATTGGCTGGGGTTGGCCATCAAAATGTGATGCCGAGCCGGTGCGAAGACGGCTGTTTGGCTGCTGGGTGGTAAATGAGCCTGTGTGCGTCTGCGATGGAGAGTGCGGTCCCGACATCAGCCCAGGGGAGCCTGGCGTTCCACCACCAGCGCTGATATTTATGTTGGTGCCACCGCTCCCACGGGTTCCAAGGTCACGGCCCGAGTTCTGGCTACGCAACCGTCGCTCGGCATCGGCCCCAGACGCCACAGTATGACCAAAAGGAGCAGCGCTACTTGCGGCCGTGCAACTCGCGACAGGATGTGCCTCACCACCGCTGTTGCGCTTGCTGTCCTTGGGAGGCGGTGGAGGTTGCGCTGGGGGCGGTGGTGGCGGCGGGATGCCGCCACGCAGCCGTGTTGCTGCTGCGACCGTGTCAGCTTCCGTCGGGAGTACGCCACCAGCCAGAGCAGCGGCGGCCTGCACCTCCAACATCTTCTGGTAGTAAACTCCGTAGTCGCCACTCCCGCTCACGCCCGACGGGAATGACTGTACAAGACTCGAGCCAGTAGGTATTCCGCTGAACTGGTGTTGAGGTCTTAGATCCGCAGCAGCAAGAGCCGCAACGTCGGGTAGACCTGGCCCAGCATTGACACCAGCGGCTCCAGTGCCGAACAGAGAGTTAGCAGCACCAGGCGGCAGACCAGGAATTACAGCGGGCTGGTACGCAGAAGGCATCATGGGCGGAGGCACGCCACCAGGCATCATGGAAAAGGCACTGGCCGGCGTGGGAAGGGCGGGGAAACCGGCCATAGCAGCCGCCTGCATAGCCTGCATAGGAGTGAAGGACATACCGGGGAAATACGACAAGGAATGTACAATCAGCGCATGCAGATAAAACATTAAATGAACAACCAGGATTCCCTTACGCAAACCACCACACCTACGTGGAGGTGAATATACACGTATACAAGCACTTTATCTCGATGTTCGTATATGGCCATAAAAGGAAAATGCTCATGCGCACCCAATTGCCAGATTCAGTCATTGCCACCGGCAACGCACGCGCATATCTACCGACATGTGCAGCAATTTACAGCGCCAAGCTCGTGTCATGCGTGGTTCAATCAAGAAGGTTGCTGTGTATGCTATGTCAGTGCATCACTAGAGCAACATCTGCAGCTTGCCCTTCCCCGTAACACTACGGGTGGTCCGTCCGTCAATCTGTTCACCTGTCCGACCATGACTGTTCCAATACTGGCGCTGACATAGGTTTGCTCCCTTCTTAATAGGTCGCATTCCCGAAAGCCCACGAGAGTCACCATCGGCAAAAAGCCAAAACGTTGCCCAATCGTCCCCCTTTCCTATCCTCATGTAATGCGCCATTCGCGCCAACCGCCCGCTACGGGCCCCTCTGAATTCGTACGCACCTGAAAGCTATGCATGCCCGTCTGCTGAGTTTGCTGAGCATAGTACATTGGGTACATGGCCGCCATATAAATGGCCTGATACAGTTGTGGGACGGGAGAGCAGAGGGAAGTTGCAGTTGGGCAGCATAGCGTACAAAGCAGTCCCCATGTATTGAAGTCTTGCGCACAACAAAGATTTGCATGCAACACAAGCTTGACTGCGTTAAACGAACATGACACTACAAACGAGCACAAGGATGTAACGCATGCTTTGCTTGGCAAATAGCGGCATGTCATCCCTTGCCAAGGGACAGGGACGCTGTTTGCCATTGATGGCTATATGGAAATGAGTAATTTGGGGAAAACCACGATAACCATTTGTGACCAGCGAGTGACGTAGATGCAGCCACTAGGATCTTCCCATAACCTAAAACCCCGAGTCAGGTCACGATTCCACAAAATAATCATTACACTTGTCACTATGTCCAAAACAGCACAGCTGCTGGATATTAACCCCCTGCTGGGTAAGGATGCCTACTCTCCAGGGGCTCATCAATGTAAAACTATCGTAGACTTTGTGCGCAGACTGTACACCCAACTTGAAGCCATCGCGACACACTGGGTTTAAATAAATACAGGGCCTCCACCCACCTGCATTTGCTGCTGCTGTGGGCCAGTGCCAGCCAGCAGGACTGCGAAAAAATGGAAGCGAGGCAAAGTGACAACATTGGATTTAAGTTCGACCATGTCCTAACAAAGCAGTGATATCCTCACATTAGCCTGCTCGGCGGAGATTCGCTGGAAGAGCTACTTCGCTAGCGGCACCCTCCACACAATTGCGTTCCAGCTAGGTTTGGTGTAGGACATTACTCCCCCGTTGTGTTTCTATCATTCTTCTTCACACATGTCACATCTTCTTTACATACATCGACCTAAAAAGTACATTACGTGAGAGATGTACGATCGGAGAACCAGATGCAGCTAGTTGGGTCCCATACGCTTGGCAATTTAGGTTGAAGTGAACAGACGGCAACGCACACGCCTTCACTCACCATCAGGAGGGACCAATGGCTGGCCAGCCACAGGCACGCCAGCCTGATCTCCCAGGGCCGCTGCAAATGCAGTGGGAAGGTTCTGGAAGGCTTCTACAGCAGCCTGCACCTGCGCTGCGGATGCAAGCTGTTGAGCTGCTGCAGCCGCTGCAGCAGCAGCCGCAGCATTATCGGGATCTGCGGCCGCGGCTGCAGCAGCTGCGGCCGCAGCAGCAGCTGCCGCTGCAGCAGCAGTGTCAGCGCTTGTTAAGCCAGGGATCAATTGCTGCTGAGGTTCAGCGTCGATCAGTGTGCTGCTGCTGCTGCCAATGCGCAACTTCGAGGGTGTGCGCAGGGCGGCACGCTGGTCGCCAATGACTGAGGCAATCCGTCCCGCAGGCCCAGGCGCCGGGGACACCTTCGGGTCCTGGCGTGTGCTCGCAGCGGCATGAAGAGAACGGGTTTCCAGAAACTATAAGTGTGGCATACAGTAAACGCATGACCCGAAGCTACCTGCAACAGACGACCTCGATGCAACAGGTCCCTTAGGTGAGCGGGTGTAAGGTTCAGAGGCAGCATCAGGTTATTTTATCACCGCAGTAACTGCTCAGCCAAACCACCTAACTGCATGACAGCTATCACACGTCCCATACACGGTCATGCAGTTATGCATTGCACGGCAGCCACGGCATTACTACGAAGGTAAGCAAATTGACTCATACCGCAGGAGCACACTTCCACGCCTCCAGCACGCACCTTGCCCAGCACACCGCCACCCAGGCTGTTACTACTCATGGACCTTCCGACCAAATCCATTGACGGCGCACGCGGGGAGTCGGGATTGAATGAGCCGAAAAGTGGACAGGCACCACCATGCTGGCTGCCCATGGGCGTGTGAGGGGTGCTAGCCAGGTACAGCGAATCATGCAACGCCTGCTCGTCAGCACTGCGAACCTGCGGACGGTGTGCAGAACGAGGGAGCTGAGACATTATTCCATGAATATCTATCCCTGACCCATGTCAGGTAGGTCGCCTTGTGTTCTGTGCAACTTCTGTGCTGTAAAATTTGACTGCACCACGGGCTTCTCACCGAGCATAAAGAAACACCGCTCGCTTGTGCCTTCAGGTCCGCCGTCAGCAGTGGACTCAGACCCGGGGCTGGCTTCGGGGATCCAAAAACGCCCAACAGCGAGTCCAGCTGCTGCGCGGCGCTGTTAGCTGTTGTAGCAGACCCAATATTGGCCCACGCGGCCGCAAGGGTGTCGGGACCCTGAGACGGCGAGAGGGTTGTGACTGCGCCTAAGCTAGAGCTCAACTGCTGCCCGAGCTCCTGCATGAACAGATCAAAAATCCACGCGGAAACCCGCAATTTTACCACATGCCCGACCAGCCCTTTTGGCATGCATGGCCATGCGGTCCCTGACCTGACGAAGGTAGTGGCTGTCCCGTATTGGTATTGGTTCAGTTCCATCCTGTTCACAAAGTTCGAAGCAAGTTTTAGTCTCCATGACAGCAAGAACCAGAAGGAGGACGGATAGTCCGGCCACCCGACATACCTTCAGATTCAGATGATTCCCAAATAGCATATTCATCGTTGCTTGAGCGTGAGCTTCGCTGCTATCAGGTGGCTTGTTCTGCGGAAAGCCCCAGCGACTTTAAGAGCAGCGTATAAAACTGACAAGCACAGCAATAAGTCCACACAAAACTCAAAACATCTAACTGCTCATAAATGAGTATGTACCTGTGCATCTATCAGACCATCCGGTGCCAAAACTTTCGCATGCTCTACCCAAGGCGCGTTGACGTTCCGAGTAGTCAGGGGTGGTGGTAGGCGGGGATTGTTCCGCACGTTGGCATAATAGTAGGCAACATAATCCGGGCGAGACCTCAAACTAAGGCAGGTATCCGGGGTAGCGACAACGTCAGTAAGCCCGCATGATGCTTCTATCTGGCAGCACAAATGTTCCGCTTACGCTTCCTCGGCATCGGCTGTCAACCCCAACTCCTCAGTGTCGCCGACTTTTGGATGTGTCGTTGGCGGCTGAGCAACGCGTTGCTGCCCACCACTCACGCCCAGGCCACGCAACGGCTCGCCAGTGATGATGTTAAAGCCAGTTGGGGCCGGGCCCATGGGTGAACCGGGTAATACTTCAGCTTGTGGGGGAGCGCTGCCAGGCCTCTTGGGCCCGCACAGCACAATATCAAGATGTTTGTTCAATAAAATCCTCCGAACCTCCTCTGCCTGAGCCGCTACAGCCTCGCTCATGACTGTAGGTCATAAAACAAGCACAGGTTCCCTCCAGTGTTGCGATGCGCAAAGGAGCCTATACTCGGTCCTAAAAGCTAACGCTATTTGCCGCCGTCATGTTGAGGCTACGCAACATCTCTAATCATCACCATCTATTAGTATATAGGAGAAAGAAAAATTGTCCTATATGTGTGCCGCAGCAAAAAGGTTGTCATCAAGCAGTACAGGGCGGGTTGTCCGAGCAGGCGACATGACGAATGTGCTCGGGGCCAGCATTCAACGTACACACTACATATGTGTTATAAACGAATAAAAATATTATCGAAGGCGTGTCGCGCGCGGCTGGAGGTCCCATGGACCCAAATATAACGGTACCGTGATTCCGTGAACAGACATAATCTTTCAATGAACTATTAGGGTGTAAAGCTAAAGGAGGTTGTATGCACAACATACAGCAATAATTTTTGTACAGTAAGTATGAAGTAAAGTTTCCACGGTGACAGAGACAGTGACAGACGCAAATGAGCTCTGCCCCGTGACGACACCTTAATTACAGCCAAATTTTCTTACTGCAGATGTTTTCATACAACTCAGTACCGCATATTTAACCTGTTGGTCGCGGAATTCGTCGCGAAGGAAAATGCTCGCTGCACCCGAACACTAAGACCTGCATGCTTGCGACATCATATTTTTCAGTGATACTTCTTATTTCCCTTTGCCTTCTTGCGTTTTACCGAGCCGCAATCAACTGGAGCGTACAGGAGCGCCGCCTCTCTTGCAACCTTGCTGCTCGTCGTTACCCCAATGCCAGCTGGTCCACCGCCAGCAACCTTGCTCCCCACCGCCGCCACTTTGTGTTCGTCTTCATCACTGTCGTCCTGGCCACATTCGGGGTTTTGCTCTCCTGGGTGCCGTGCTCGCCGCTTTGCGCCAGGGCCCTGGGGCGTTGGCCCAGCGTGTAACAGGGCAAGAAACAGGATATTCACTTTGGGATCAGGTGCCTCGTTTGGGAACCGTTCCTTCTTAATGAAGGCTTTAATACAAAAAAACGTCTTTCAGCATGCCTGTGCGTGTCCCCAGCGCATCCATAAGTAATGGGCCAGCACCTAGCAGTCGTGGAAAAATAGGGTTTCGAGTCCTTTTGCACGTTTCTAATGATAAGCCGCTTGCCCTAAGGACCCAAGCCGTTCGCGAAGTTGATGAGTACGATTGCAGCAACAACACGCCCATGAGCACCAGCGCGTGCTGACCGACTCAGCTCGGCGCTTTCAGGCACCGCGTCCCGCTTCACAGGGATCTCCTCTCAAGAGATTCCCGGTGATATACCTGCCCGCACGTGCAGCGTCAACCCTTACACGAAGGACCTTGAGCTCCCCGTTAAGGTCCCCGCACTTCTCGCCTACAGACAGCCTCCCTTCGTTCCTTCTCCATACGCCACCCCAAACTGGCCGCGTCGTCAGCTTCGGCCCCGACCGTCCTAGACCCCAAACCTTGGCTGTCAGGAGACCTACTGGTCATCATTAATCAGCTTATGCTCACCCGTTCCGTAATTGCTCCCATACAGCACATCCCTCCACACCACATCGCGTAACCTGCCATCCCAAATCCTGCTCACGCCTCTGCGGTGTCATCCTCGTATCATCCTCGCAGGGTGCTCTGCCCTTACTTGCACACGTCATATCGCAGGCAGGCACACTTACCTCTCTCCTCAGCCCCCCAAGGCAGGCACCTGTGCTTGGTTTAGGCCCACACGTCACTGGCCGCCCTCGTCCCTCCTCTTCGTGCGCCTCTTCTTCCTGCAGTCTGCGAGCGGCCAGGCCACGCTCCAGCCGTTTGCGCAATTTGACGTCCAACGCCGTGGCAGTCTCCACAGCCTGGAGTGCGCAAGAACATATACTCGCGTCCGTAAGCTCAGTTGTGTGCCATGCCGAAGTGCGGTATCGTAAAAATTGCATCTTGAAGCGTTGCAATCTCCTGAATACAATCTCCTGGGTTTGGTAACTGGGCATCTTCTGTATCACTTTCAATGCATCAATATCACACGCCCAGACGGGTCCCCAGATGCATCCCACACGCCCAGACGGGTCCCCAGACGCATGCGCAGCGCACCTTGTGGTGTGGAAGGTATTTCGCACCCAGCCCCAAACTGCGGAAAGATGGCACGCAACGATTTAAGCTGGAAGAAAGGGAAGAAAAAATCTGGCTTGTGCCGTTCGGTGGATGGGCCATAGCATATCAGGGCTTGAGGTGGTGTCGCTGACTCATGATATTGCCGGTTGACTTAATGCCGGTAATTAGGATACGTTACTGATCCGCATGCGCGAAGAGCTGACATATCAGGATGTCGGGCAAAATGTTTTTCTTTGGACGGCTTGACGGCCAGCTTCTGGGTTTGCCGTAGCCCCAGGTGTTAATTAAAGTCGTACAAGCTGGATGCACAGGGCCATGACAGAAAGAGTTCAAGAGTGATTGGCCTTCCTGGGCTTCATCCCCATCAGCACATGTACCTGGCGTCCCAGTCTGCCCATGCTCAACAAACTCACAATTGTTGTCGCCTGTTTGGCGCTGCTGTTTGTGACGACGCGGAAGGCCCCGCTTCCAGCAGAGCTTCCTCGACATTCATACCCAGCCAGCCTGAGACGACGCGCAACGCTTCCCCGGAAGGTACAATGTCCAACCCCGCATCGGCCGCCGCAGCATCTTTACTTGGTTCTACAGACTTCATTGCGGCGTGACGTTTCAATTGTGTCATTTAATGCGTTGTATAGTTCCACTTTGTATTTTTCCCGAGTTTAAACACGTATGATGTTTCCGAAGACCGTTAGCTGTTAGGGCAACGTTTCTTGACAAGATGAATTTGGTTATTACTACTGAATCAAATGCAACAAGTTTGGATCTAAAACCGATTTTTAGTCAATTATAGCACCATTACAAAGTTACTGAGGTTTTGTCGAGTTCCGTTGGTTGTTTGTCGCAATTGCGAGCGTCCACTACCGCCATGTGGCCTCCAAATGCGTCCGCATGTAAATGGAAGAGCGGCATATCGCGGATACTGTACTGATAAGCTCTCGAGAGTCATTACCGCTATGATACGATAAGGACTCGCCGCTTCCTTGCAGCGAACACCTATCCACTTTGTAAGCCAACGCTGTTTACACTCGGACAGTGGCATTCCTGTGGCTATAGTACGTTATATGATTTTGAAAAGCCATCTTTTCGTTGTTCTGCTGCGCGGCCTTCCGGGGCGTTTCGCAAGGCCTACAAAATAACTATGAAAGTATGGTCCTAATGATTATGATTAAGTCCATTAGTTAAGGAAGCCGTTCAGCTTCTGCGGAAGGCAGCACGGCGGAGATGTCTGTGCCAACAGCAGTGGCTAGTCTGATTCCGCTTATACGGATCAACCCCAGCAGCCAAACAGCAATTCAAGCATCTCAGGTGTGAAAACGCAGTCAGTTACATTTGGCGACCGCGTAAACCCTCACCCTCCTGCATTACCCTAACATCCTTGCGCGTCTCATGTTGTCACACAGACTCATGTGGCATGCGTTCTCCTGCAATTTTGCATCCTCTTTACCTGTTTGCTGAGCCCGTCGTCTATTATTCCTTGCCGCTGCCCGTCGGTCCCTTGCTCCCTGCCTACCTGCGCTCCTCCGCCGCGGCACACAGGAAGCGAACTTGCTTGAAGAAGTTGCGGTGCAGTACAGCAACACCTACGAGTTCGTCTCTTCAAACACGCCAAGCAGCAGGGGCTTTGGGGAGCTGTTCGACTCGTTGGTGGGTAAACCACCTTAACGAACCTTATGCGGCACACTTTGCTATACCAAGCGCAATTTCTCACGGCAGTGGGCGGCCCATCTGCAGTCTCCCTTCTTCGTAAACGCAAAGCTCACGGCGGCATGCTAGGATAGCAGACGAGGTTGCACAGTCCCCATGCCCCACGGACCGCAGATCGCACATATCTGGGGCATGCGGTTCGGGTTAGGGTTGGGAAGGCTT
This sequence comes from Volvox reticuliferus, assembly GCA_019650235.1. Taxonomy (NCBI): domain Eukaryota; kingdom Viridiplantae; phylum Chlorophyta; class Chlorophyceae; order Chlamydomonadales; family Volvocaceae; genus Volvox; species Volvox reticuliferus. Next base: position 181,761 of record BNCP01000060.1, read on the forward strand.
GGGTTCGGCCTGGGGCAGGGGCCCGTGAAATTATGCCTCACGGCAAACTGTACATTGAAGCGTACACATCTGGACAGCATAAGCTTTGGATCATGGACGGTGTACCGGGGAGGGCGTCAGCGTCAGTGTGCAGCGCGCGGCGCGCGGCGCGCGGCGCTGCGGCGGCTGACCTGACTTAACGTGCAGGACACACGAACGGTGCGGTCCGAACTTCATGATAAGAGTCAGAGGTCGCACCGCGCCTGCATGACACCCGCGCGCGGATGGCGCGGTGTCATGGGAAGCTCCTGGCCATCCTCCGTAACCCTTATTTTGGCGCTATTCGTGTGGAGTGTGTATCGCGTTCCTTGTCATGCCACCTGGAATGCAAGTTTCTCCATATTTCTCCGTACTTCTCCGTATTTCTCCGGCACTGCTGATAGCATCGAGCAAACGTGTGTGGGGGGGCTATGGGCCCATGGGAAGGGGATCCAGCAGGAGGCAATGGGGGAGGGGTTCCGAAGGGGAACAAAAACGTCAGGTATATTCGTGGTGCTCCTCAGTGCTCTGTTAGTGGCCAGGCTAGAGCCTCTGAGTCTTTCTTTGCTCTAGCTGGTCCGAGTGAGAGGGGGAGCACGTGGCAGGACAGACAGACGAAGCCACGTGCCCCTCCCCTGCGCTGTGGCTCGGTCCGGTCAGGCCCTCCGGTGCTCGTCTTTGCAGGGCGAGTCGCCCACAGTGTAACACCCCAATATTGACCCAATTAACCTGTAAAATATATTATATAAAGTATATCTGACATCTGTATAAAAACAAATTTAAAATCTATATGACTCTGTATTAAATTAATTATGTGTCTTGTGGTAAATTTAATACTCCGTTGCACTTTGTGAGGTAACGTGGCCGCCCTAGAGTAAAAACCCGCCGCAACGACTTGTCCTCTTTCGCAATCAGGAACTCGTGCTTCTTCCATCCTTTTTGTTGTGCCCTGTTTCATCCCTTTCTTTTCCGCCCTGTTCATTCTTCTGTCTTCCTGCCTTCCTCCTGCTGATAAGCCCCGTAAGCCCCCACGTTCTATGTTGCCCTCTGGTGCAGGTTCGTTTCCGCCTGGTCCAAACATCTTGGCGCTGCTCGCTGCGCCCCGATCACCTGTTGCGCGTGCTGCAGTGCACCCGGCTGCTGTCCAGGGATGCAGTGCTTCGGCAGCGGTTGCTGGAGGCTGGAGCGATTAAGGTAGGGGGGGTTGATGGAGCAGAGGGGGACGGGTTAAGAGGGGTTGATGGAGCAGAGGGGGACGGGTTAAGAGGGGGTGATGGAGCAGAGGGGGACGGGTTGAGAGGGGGTGATGGAGCAGAGGGGGACGGGTTAAGAGGGGTGATGGAGCAGAGGGGATGAGGTGGATTTAGATTTGGAGAGGTCTTGGTACCGAGAAATAACACGGTGAGTGCGGGGAGGGGGGAATCAATACCCAAACACACGACACGAATGTGATTGTGGAGGGTTTCGGCGCGTGGGCAGGAGGGCCGGTAGCGGTGAGGTTAGTGCATTTAGGGCTTCCCTGACGGAGTTGGTTGTGTTGGTTTCGGAGGGTGCGTTCGCCTATCATACTTATGGGCTTCCTTTCTAGAAAGGCCGAGCGGCGGAGGCTGCCGTGAATAATGCAGTTTAACCTTGCCACTTAACACCACGTAATAGTGTATACATATGAACATATATGAACATGCATAAACCCTTGTGTACATGTGTATATATATATATATATATATATATACACACACACATATACATAGATGCTGATACATAGATACACACATGTTTTACGTTACTATTCTGGCGGCATATCGTTTCCATTACGAGCCGTACATAATGATTTGCAGCTGCTTGCCGACAAATCGTTGCACGCCTGTTGGGAGTTTCGGAGCACCTCTCGTAATTGGCAGCGTTGATTGACCGCAAAAGGGCTTGTCATCACCTGGCCTCATCAGCCGGGGCCTAACGGTTGATAGGGTGGGGATCATTCTCGTGCGTGTTGGTCTACGCGTGCAGCGTCTTCGTGCTTAGGCCGACTGTCCAAAACGCATGCGTTTTCGTGCATGTACGCGAATTTATATTCCCCGTGCCCGCCCTCTGCCCCGGCTCCGGCCCCGCCCTCGGTCCCCCCCTGGGCCCGGTCCCCTAGGTGTTATGCCTGCTGTTCCGGGAGCAGGCAGCTGCGCATTTCAGCGGCACCATCACGTCGTTTCAGATCGAGGTGATAACTGAGTGTGCCTCCATCATCAAGCGGCTTGCGGGTGAGTGAGAGGGGAAGCGAAGATGTGCAGTCATGTGTGAGGAGAAAATGGACGGAATGTTGCAATGATGGCGATATGTCCTAACCCGATAATGATGTCATGAAGAAAAATATATTCATCTGTAAGTAATTTTTGCTTCTCCCCTTCCACCTGAGCTACTGCGTCAGGGTTCGATTCCCGGTTTCCACTTCGTTTATGCATCTTTGCGTTTTTCATGTATGCATCTCTCTTCCTCTCTTTGATCGTCATTCCTCCTTGCCAACCTTATGCGGAGTCCGCGTCTTACTCCTCTGCCTTTGTATCCAGTACTGGTCATCATGGCCCATCCCCGTCCCCGCTCCTGCTCCCCTCCCCGCGTTACCCCTTCCCTTTCCTGCAGGTGATGAATGGGGCCTAGCTGCTCTCACCTCAGAGGAGGCTCACCTGACATTGCTGCAGCTGTTGAATTCAACAGATCCCGCCGTACTGCAGCTGGTGTTGGTGGTCATCATCGGGTTCGCGGCGCACCGCTCCCACTACATCCATGTAACATCACCCGCTGCGCTAGAGACCATGCTGAGGATCATAACGGAGTACGACTTGACGTACAAGAGACTTGCGGGTAAGTGGAGGGCGGCGCAGGGCGAGAGAGATGATTGACGTGTTTTTGTGTGCGTGTGTGTGTGTGTGTGTGTTTGCGTGCCTGGTTCTAGGTAGAGGTAGAGTTGGTAGGTTGATATGACGTGTATATAGATCGCATACGGGTTTGCGTTTTTGATGGTTAGCAGAGAGAGTCCGCTTATGTGCGGGTCCGCTTATGGATGTGCAGGTTGGAAAGTACGTTGGGAAAAAAGAAAAAAAGGGAAAGGAATAAGTACGACAATACGATGATATATGACAATACGATAATGAATATGATTGTGAAGCGTCAGGCGATGTGCCCTCGAGTGCTGTACTCTGGACGTGTGTCCGGAGCATGCCCAATACCAACATTACATGTCAAGTCGAGGCGAGTGTTTGTTCGTGGCTGACTCTGTTCCGCTCGCTGAGTAGCCAGACTCTCTAAGGGCTGGTGAAGTCGTGTGAGGTAGTGTGAGATTGTGTGAGGTAGTGTGAGGTAGTGTGTTGCTGCTGGCTTGCGCGAGGGAGGGAGGGAGGGAGCACATGGCAGGACAGACAGACAAACGGACAAGGCCACATGCCCGGGCCCCCGGTGCGTGCCCGTCCTTGTTGCAGTAGGGCGACTCGCCCACAGCGAGTGCAGTGCAATACCACCATCATCACCGGGGGCCCGGGCAACCGACATTGACGCCCTCATAGCACCCACAACACAGTTTGTGAATATGCTGTGATGCGGATGCGGATGCGGATGCGGAAACATGAAAAATCAGCAGGGCGAGTCACCCACAGTGTAACACCCCTTTTATAGAAGATAGCCTTCGCCAAGTGTCAGCCATTACGAGAGGCACTCGCAATCAGACATCACAATCGCCGGTCCACTTCGCCACCAAGCGAGCCGCTGTCCCAGCCCGGCCCTCCTCGCTGCTCCTTGTCTCACGTTGCGGCTCGCCCCTGCTGCTTTCCAGCTGACCTGCTCGCGCTCCTGGCCCGCCGGGAGGCTGTGGTGGGTGAGCTGCTGGCGCTGAGCGGTCTTGGGCGGCTGGTGGGACAACTGATGCCGGGGGGTGATGGGCAGCTCACGCAGAGCCTGCTGCGCGTGCTGTGCTACGTAGCCGCGGATGCCGGGGCGGTGGTGGAGATGTATCATGTAAGCGCCGGGTACATGAACGAAGAGGAGGGGGGAGAAGCTGGAGGCGCAACGATCTGATAGCAGCTGTTGGAGGAGAGCAGGATGATCGAGTGAAGATCGCGTTCAGCTGGGGGACTGGGACAAGGTCGCGTGCCCGCGGTTGGGGGAGGGGGAGGTATCTGTCGGGTAGGAGCCTTATGTGGAAATAATACATTCAGTTAATGGAATATTTATTTAACGGAGGAAGTTGTAAGTTACGTAAGTTTATATATCGCTTTGGATTATACAACACATCTGTGATTGGGGACGTACGACATAACCTGCCTTTATCTTAGCGAACGCTTTTCTCATCAGCTCAGCAAAATTTTGTTCCGTCACGTCCGCCGTGTGGGGTCAAACCTCTCTTATGCCCCCCCGCTGGCCCCCCCCTCCCAACTACCCCCCTCCCAACTACCCCCGCGCCCCCCTTGGGCTACCTTTTTGCTAGCCGCCGGAAACTCTGTTCTCCCGTATTTCTGGTGCCACTATTGCATTCCTCTTGCACTCTGGCTCGTTGCCTCCTTACCTGTCAACCGTACAGACCGGTTTTAACCAACCCCGCCGGCCGTGTCCCCATGCATCTCCCCCTCCTGTGCATGTGCTACTGTCGTACCTACATCACCGCAAGATATGTGTACGCACCAAGCTGCGCAGCTTTGGATGTTCAATATAGCCTTAGCCGCACGTTCAATATTTGTCGTTGGTATTCCGCCTTCCGTATTCCGTATTCCGTATTCCGTATTTCGTACTTCGTACTTGATCTCTGTCTTCGTACTTGATCTTTCGCATCTTTCGCATCTTTCACGCGCGCGCGTGCGCCCCTTGGGCCCCTCCCTCAGGTTGGCTCCATCCCCGTCCTGATGGCCCTGGTGGGTGCTGCGGTCCGGGAGCTGGCCTCCAACCCCACGCACAACTGCCTGCCGCCGGGGCGAGTGACGGAGCTGCAGCTCACCGCCACCTGCCTTACGCGCCTCGCGGAGCACGACGAGTGCTCGGCGCAGATACGGGCCTGCAACGGGGTGACGCTGCTGGGCAAGCTGCTCATGGTGCAGCCGGCCAAGGGGGAGGGTGAGGCCTGCAGGGCAGGGCGGGGCAGGGCAGCGAAGGGAGGGCAGGGATGGGGGGAAGAGAACTGCGGGCGGGGTCTCTAGGATTGTTTCTTCGTACATGATGACGTCATATGCTTTCCTGGCCCCACCCACCCGTACATGTACCTTTGCCCCAGACTCCCGCGCGAATGATAAGGTCTCCCGCGAGGTGCTGTCCCTGAAGGCCTACGTCTTTCGGGCGCTGCGGTACCTCTTCAGTGTGGAGCGGAACAGAAAGGCGAGCGGAGGGCGGGGCACAGGCCTGGGTTGTTAGGAGGAGAGGGAGGCCTTGGCTGGCTGGCTGTGTGGTCTTAAGGGGTCTTTACACTGCGGTGCTGTGGGCGACTCGCCCTGCTGCAAACCCGCCCTGGGCGACTCGCCCTGTTTGTATTTCTGTCTGTCTGTCTGTCTGTACGTCTGTACGTCTGTACGTCTGTCTGTCTGTGTGTCTATCTGTACGTCTGTCTGTGTACGTCTGTCTGTGAAAACAGGGCAAAACATGATTCCACCTCAGCGCTTTTGTGCTCTTCAGCTTTTTAGGCACACGCCTTCGTCCGCCCCTTGCGCGGCGGTTCATATAACCCTCGCGGCTGAACCTTCACAAATGCGGACCGAGCATGTGCCGGACAAAACGTAGTAACGAACTAACAGACGAACTAACAGTAAACCTTCCAACCGTTAAAGATCATACTCATGACGATGCCGAAGGACGACGCGTTCAGTGACTACGAAAGGTCAAAGCCTATAGGATGTCCTTAGCTCCATGCACCATGCAGTCCAGCACTCAAGGAACCCGCCTCGGCGCTCACCATAACGCCCGCACCATGGCGGACGATTCCGTACTTATGAAGCGCAAAGTTAGTTGGCCTCGTCCCAGGACGTCGCCGCATGCCTGGCGGCGCTCTTGCGTCTGCCAGCCACATGCCAGCGTGTGTGTCTTTGTACCCCCTAAGGCGATGCTGCTGATGCCGCAAAACCACCACCTCTATCGTACAATGCAGTACATTGCAGTACAGTTCCATATATTGGACTGAGAGGGCCCCCTCTCCTCCCCTCCTGCGTCTTGCGGCTCCTCGGCCACTTGCCCCTTTCCACCCCTCCACCAGATGTTTAAGCGGCTGTTTCCGCCGGAGCTGTTCGCCACATTCATAGACGCGGGGCACTACAACGCGCAGCTGATGGCGTATGCGCCGCTGGTAACCCAATTCGAGGGTGAGCCGGGAAGGGAAAAGGGAGCGGGAAAGGGGGGAGAGGGGAGAGGGGAGAGGGGAGAGGGGAGAGGGGAGAGGGGAGAGGGGAGAGGGGAGAGGGGAGAGGGGAGAGGGGAGAGGGGAGAGGGGAGAGGGAGAGGGAGAGGGGAGAGGGGAGAGGGGAGAGGGGAGAGGGGAGAGGGGAGAGGGGAAGAGGGAGGTGGACCAGCGGCAGGGCCATGCACGTGGAGGACGCAAAGATGGGGGCGTTCATAGGCAGGTATGGGTTGAGGTTTAGGGATCTGTTTTGGGTCCGTGGTTTTGGAGCGGGTTGATGGGGGGGAAATGACCATTTTGTGTCAGGCCCGGGGAGCTCTTCTCATCACCTCCATCACCTCCTCATCACATCAGCGTGTTCGCATCGAACACCGCAGAGTTGTCCGAGAAGCAGCGGCTGGGGGTTTCCGCGGCGCTCGACGACGTGTCAGTCGCTCGGGAGGGCAGCGGGCTGAGGTCCGTGGGCGGCTACGTCATTCTGGAGATGCTGGGCAAGGGGGCGTTCGGGGCGGTGTACAAGGCGCGAAAGTGAGTCGTCACGGTCTCCGATTTCCTTTAGGTCGACATGATATATCCGCCCCTCACACACAGCCCCCCCCACACACACACAGCCCCCCCCCACACACACAGGCCCACACACGCACACAGGCCCACACACACACAGCCCCACACACAAACCCCCCCCACACACACAGCCCCGCACACAGCCCCTTCCCCCCCCACACACACAGCCCCACACAGCTGCACATGCCGTTGTTTTGTTCACCCAAGTACTCCCGCTGGCACTAACCACCGCTGGTCTTTTCAGTCCTCCGCGCGATGTCGTCAAATCACTACAGCTTCTGAATGCCTGTGTACGGCATTAGTCATTCATAGGGTTTTAGGGTTTCAAGGTTTTTCATAGTCACCAAAGCAACGCTTTCACAGCCTATCCTACTCTGTATCCTATTCCGTACGTTTTCCGTACTTTGCCGTATTCCATCATTATTCCATCGCATTCCTGTTTTGCTCCTTGTCGGAAGCCGCTGTGTACGACAATTTATAGCACATCAGACCGTTTGCCCAAACTGCAATTTCCTCTAATTTGTACAATGCGGTACAATGCGGTACAATGCGGCTGCAGGTCCCGTGGCGAGTCGCTGGTGGCTCTCAAGGAGCTGCCGCTGTCCGACGTGGGGCTGTTCGGGGCCACGGAGAGCGAGGTGTCCGCGGGCGTCGGCCGCATGTGTAAGGAGGTGGAAATCTTGTCCAGCCTGTCGCACCCCAACATCGTGCAGGTAGAGTTTCACGATGCTCAATAATATAGATAATATAATATAATAATGCTCTATAATAATAATATTGATATTATTATTATTATTATTATTATTATTATTATTTAGGCTAGCGAACGAATTTTGGTGAGCAATCTGAATTTTGGCAGAGTCCCACGATGACCCCCTGTACGGACCCTCCTTGATACGTAAGGCCCATCTTTCCATTCTTTCCCGCCCACCGGCCTTCGCTCCGAGCGAATCGTTTCCTCCGAGCAGAAGTTCCGCCTCTCTCACATGGGACGGGTTTTTGCTTTGCCAGCTTTTGCATCGAAGTACGTCCTTGGTGGCTTTCCTCTTGAGGGCCCTTCCTAAGCCCTTAAGTGGATATTGTGTTGTATGTCTCCCCCCTGTAGTACTATGAGTCATTCTCCTCGGGTCCGTACTTGTACATCGCGATGGAGCTGGTCGAGGGCACTAGCCTGCTGGACCACCTGCAGGTGGGGGGGTGAGGCTGAGAGGCTCAGGCTCAGGCTCAGGCTCAGGCTCAGGCTCAGGCTCAGGCTCAGGCTCAGGCTCAGGCTCAGGCTCAGGCTCAGGCTCAGGCTCAGGCTCAGGCTCAGGCTCAGGCTCAGGCTCAGGCGGATGTCTTGTCTCCCCCCTTTCCTCCTCTTTCTTGTCTCTCGGTCTCATCTTCGTCTCTCGTGTTTTCATGCAGGGGCTGGAGCAGAAGGGCCGAAGGATGCCTGAACAGGACATATGGCAGGTGAGTGTATGTGGAGGGGTGATGGACTGGGCGGGTGCGTGTGTGTGTGTGTGTATGTGTGTATGTGTGTGTGTGTGTGTGTGTGCATCTTGGAAAGGAAGTCCCTGTGCGAAAATCACAAGTTACGTGAGAAGCAACAAACGTATCATTTAAGTTTGAAGCCGGGAGAAGCGACCGGAAGTTACGAAACCCAGATGCGATCTATCCAATAGATTGCCCTTCCTCCCCGCCTTGCATATTCGTTCACGACATAAGCCCCGCCAAGGGACGTAGATAAGAATGTGGAGGGACGGGAAGCCCGTCTTCCTCGTAAATCACCTTTCCATCTTCTCTTCCCCCCTCCCCTCCCCCCCTCCCCCCACGGTTAGTTCTTGCTTCGTCAGCAACCACCACCAGCAGCGTTTCTATGTTCGTCTTCCTCACCCCTCCCCTCCCGCCTTCCCCCCCCCGCATACACACACACACGCGCACAAACACACACGCGTGACACCAGACTCACATCCAGCTGTATCACGATGGTGGTTACTAACTTTTATGTTGTAGTTCATTAACAGCAGCAGCACCAGGTCTCAATGGTGTATTCGCCCTCCCCGCACCTCCCCACCTTTCCCCTCCTCCATCCCCTCCCCCTGCCCCTTTCCTCCCCTTCGCACCCACCCATCCCACCCACCCCCCGCGTCCCGGCGCAGGTCCTTATCGCCGTCATCCTGGCCCTCAACTACATCCACTGTGTGAAGAAGATCGTACATCGGGACCTGACCCCCTCCAACATCGTCCTGGGTCAGGGGGCGGAGGGGCTCCGGCACACGAAGGTGGGGCCAGCAGCCCGCGGGGAAACGAGATTAACGACGGAGCTTGTTTCGTTAGTGGTTTAGGTGGTTGGTTGGTTAGTTAAAGAATGTGATGGCGCTTATTTTATGGACGCGGCGGTTCTGTCAGTTGGTCCATTCGCATTTTTCGGTTGGCCGAGGAGAGTATGTATGTGTATCATGTGTATGTGTATGTACGTATGTACGTATGTACGTATGTACGTATGTACAGATACACCAACCCCCCTCTACAACACACTCGCCGGGTTTGTCAGCTCGTATCTGATAAGTGGCAGCCCCCCGCCACATAGGGCGTCCATGTGTTTTCCCGCGCATATGCTCTCTGGATCCGGATCCGAGTCGGGATCCAGAATCCAAATTCTTCCCCCGCCACACCGTCGCAGATTGCGGACTTCGGGCTGGCGAAGCGGCTCTCAAGCAGTGTGGTGGCGCAGTCCATGGTTGGCACCATGCCGTACACATGTCCGGAGATCATACAGCAGGTAAGGCTGGCATGGGTTGGTGTGTGTGTATGTGTGTGATGGGGGGGAGAGAGGGGGGGAAGAATACCTGTAGTGGGTTCGTACATATTAAGTTATCTCGATCTGAAGAGAGCTGAACGATTTGTCACCAATTGGACACAAATGAAATGCACACCTTTTCTCAGCTTGATGTAACCACAGCTTTTTTGGGGCCAACATATGCTGAGCTAAGACTTACAGATATGGAATTTTATTCGGCGGGAAATAAATCTGGATTATTATGTTCGTTATGTTCGTTAGGATCTTTGCCTTGTTATTTCATACGAATAGCGCTCTATATTGCTCTACCAAATGAAACTCCGCGCCCCATCAGCGACGCTGACAGCTGCCAAAGGGACAATTTTAAAGCCATAAAAATATTTTATTAAATAAGATTTATTATTATTATTAATGTGTACACATACATACACTTTATATATAATTTATGTATGTAATATACATCCCTTATCGATGCCACCAGCTCATGCGCCATGTCGTACGTGCCGTAATGTTGTCGGGTGCCAACTGATGCGGCCGAGCGCTGCCCAGCGATATTACAAAGCGAGCATCTCTAACCGGTCGTTGACGCCATCGCCGTACTGTACGGAACGTGCAGGAGCCGTACAGTGAAAAGGCGGACGTGTGGTCCCTGGGCTGTGTGACGTACCACATGGTGATGCTGCGACCCCCCTTTGACGGCAGCAACCCCCTGTCCGTCGCGCACAAGATTGTGGAGGGGGCGTACGACCCCCCCGCAGATCCTCCCGCTACTGCCGGGCCGCCGTACAGCGGCCAACTGAAACGGTTGATTGGATCACTCATGACGGTGGACCCTAAGAAGTGAGTCTCAACGTTCCGCGTCCGACCGAACGTGTGGGGGGATGGGGACGGGTTGCGGACATTTTCACAGACGCCCAAACACATACACATACACATACACATACACATACACATACACATACACATACACATACACATACACATACACATACACATACACATACACATACACATACACATACACATACACATACACATACACATACACATACACATACACATACACATACACATACGGACACATACACATACATACACACACGCGCATAACACACAGAAACACACCCCAGGGCGAGTCGCCCACAGTGTAACACCCCAACACCCCGTTGTCATTGCCGTATTCTTCCTGCCTCCAAATACACCTTGCGGTTCGGTTACGCGTCTTCCGCGCCCTCGGCCCCCTCCTCACAGGCGGCCAGGTATTTCGGAAGTTGCGGCGCTGGTTTCGGGGCAGCTCATGGCCTCCCTGGAGCGGGCGGCAATCAATGAGCAGCGCATGACAAAAGCGCTCCAGGTCTGTGCGTGTGTGCGTGTGTGCGTGTGTAGGTGTGTGCGTGTGTGTTTTGGGGGGAGGGGAGAAACGGCTGGGTGGCTGATGAAGGTGGTGGTGATGGAGGTGGTCAAGGGGGTTTCTAAGCACCCGATGACGGGACGGGTCGCGAGCATCGGGGAAGGGGGAAGGGGAGGGGGGAGGAAGACGAACATAGAAACGCTGGTGGTGGTGGTTGCGGACGAAGCAAGGACTAACCGGGGGGGAGGGGGGAGGGGGAGGGGGAGGGGGGAGGGGGAGGGGGGAGGGGGAGGGGGGAGGGGGGAGGGGGGAGGGGGGAGGGGGGAGGGGGGAGGGGGGAGGGGGGAGGGGGGGAGGGCGAATGCACGAGACCTGGTACTGCTGCTGAGGAGCAGCATTACCCATCACTCGCTTTTCCGCAATGACTCATTTGGTCCCGTAAGACCGGGCGACACCACATCGCGAACAGAACCTGTTATTTTATTATCATTATTATCATTTTATTATTACCATTATTATTATATAAATATTGTTGTTATTTTGTCGGCAATTCGTTCGTTCCCCCTGCCCAGATGGAGCGCACAGCTCTGCAAGCTCACAGGCGGCTGGGCAGCGCCAGGGAGCAGGCCGCGGCGGCAGCGGCGGCGGCAGCGGGGGCTGGAGCAGGGGGGGCCTGCGGGGGTAGCCCCTTGCGGGTGGTGGTTGGCCGCAAGGCCAGCTTGGGCATGGCGGGTTTGGCGGGCGCAGCTGCAGCGGCAGCAGCTGCGGGGGGAGGGGGAGGGGGACTGGATGGGGCGGCTTCTAATGGCGGAGGCGGCGCGCTGGTGCAACAGTCATCATCACCGAGGATGTGAGTGTGCGGACCGTTGGGATCTGTTGGGATCTGTTGGGATCTGTTGGGATCTGTTGGGATCTGTTGGGAGGTGTGGGCTGGGTAGTAATTGTGACATGCGGCTGTCCACGTGTCACAATTCGGGCGGGTGGAGAAGAAATCGGAACTGCATGGTGAGCCCTGCAGCCGGAACGGGAAGACGGCAGTCGCGGGGTCTGGGGCGGGGGTGGGGGGTGGTCCCCCGGGAGGGGGGGGACGCGGGGGCCGGGAGCGGGGCCGAAGGAGGGGCGAGCATGATCCCAACGGGGCGAGAAGCGGGAGGGAGGGAAGGGAAGGGAGGAGGGAGGTGAGACGTAGTTTTTGTTAGTTAGTTAGTTAATTAGTTAATTAGTTAGTTGGTTGGCTAGTTGGTTGGTTTGTCGCATAGCTCGCAGAGTCGTGTGTGCGTGTCTCACATACACACATGGGATACGCACATCTGTTTCATGTCCACCTAAAGCCCACATTAACCTAAAGCCCCGCCCGCCGGTCTGCCGCCCTCGTCTCCCCATTCAGTTGTGACGGGGCCCCCCTGGACCGACTGGACAGCATGGGCAGCGGGCCCGGTGGCGAGGCGGGGCCCGGGCCGGGCTCCACCGCCTCGGCCGGGGGGGGGCTGAACAGCGGCACTTTGCGCACCGTCACCCTGGCTACCAGCCGCCTGAAGCCCGTCACCGACCCGCTCACCCTCATGCTCACACAACTGCACAAGGTGAGGAGCGGCGAGCGCCCGATCCTAAACCCCCACCTAACCCTTATTTCAGCCAAGCACAATCCAACCTCAGCCATGCCAACCAACCAACCATACCAACCAACCAAACCAAACTAACCAAATTAACCAACCAAACCTAACTAACCTAACCTAACCGCTTCCCGTCCGCTCCCCTCCTGCTCCCCCCAGGTGATGTGGGTGGAGCAGCTGCCCCCGGGACTGGCTCGAGATCACCGACGGCGGGCGGTGGAGTCATTCCGGAGGCATCTGTTCGCGCAGGGTAGGGTGGGGTGGGTGGGTTTGGGGGGGTTTGGGGTGGGAGTGGGGTGGGGGGGGAAAGGGGCGGAGGGAAAGGGGAGGGGTCCCGGCTGTGGCAATTTCCCCCATACCCACACGCCCATGCTCCAACGGCCTCATCGCTCATTCTGATATTGTCTTGATTTTGCCGCCGCGAACGTGTTGCTGATCCCACTCCTTTGTGATTCCATCCACTCATTCCAGGCTCCAACGCGGGCACCGTCAAGGCCTCCCTCGCCAGGCTGCTCTCGGGCGCATCCGACCTGGTCACGGACGCGGCGGGGCGCCCCATCGACTTCGGATCCGTGCCGCTGGCGCCTGGCGAAGGCGACACCACCACCACGGCCACGTCACTGCTCCCGGCCGCAGCCGCGAATGGCGCAGCCACAGCGGGTTCCGGAGCAGGGGCCGGGGGGGGAGGAGGCGGGGTGGTGGCGGTAGTGGCGGGGTTGTCTTCTGACGGCCATTTGACGTACGAACAGCTGTCTGGAGTGTTGGAGAGCCTCTTGGTGGATAAGGGGTATTACAGCGGCGGCAGCGGAATGGTGATGGTGACGGAGGCGGAGTTGTTGGATCAGTTGCCACTACCGAACTTTAATGCAACGGCGCATGTGGGGGCGCATGTGGCGGCTGTGGCAGCCGCAGGGGGGGCCCAAGGTGCCGGAGAGGCAGGGGGAGGGGGAGGGGGAGGGGGAAATGGTCCCACGGGTCGGGGGGGTGGGTATGTGGGTTTGCCACCACTCGGGAGGAACCGGTAGGGTTATTGGAGGGGTGTGCGGGTGGCATGATGAGGGGGACGGGGGCTGCGTGGGTGGGGACGGGGCCCCAGGGGGGGATTTACAAACCCTAGGGAGGAGGGCGGGGTAAAGGTGACGTGTATTTAACGAAAGGTGTCATGAACGTTGTCGTACTATTTTAGGTACTATCCAGGTCGTACGATTGGGGGGTTAGCGTTAGAAGCCGGAAGGGAGCACGCGGCGTGTGCGGCTTGTTGCACTGAGAAGGGAGCGAGACTGCGAGAGAAGAGAAGAGAAGGAAAGGAAAGAGAAGGCGAAAGCGCGCAGGTTTGCTGGGGGGGTTGACAACAGGGACCGGGAACAAAAATGATAATGGCTTCCCTATGTCGTACGGGGCTTAGATAGGCAGCCTTAAAAGTCCGTACTTAAATGTTGATAATTACCCATGCATACACAGACACACAGACACACAGACACACAGACACACAGACACACAAACACACAGACACACAGACACACACGCAGGGGGCTGTTTCGGTCCGGAGGTGAGCTTCGTTGCGTGGTCTATTGGCGTGCGGCCGTGGGGAGGACACCGCCAAACGAACGGTCAAGGGGGGGTGTAGGGGGCCATCTCGGGGGGGCACATCTCGACAGCGCATGTCGGCATGTGGGCATGTCGGTGGAAGCGTGTGTAGTTTCCACGAGTACGGCTGCGGCTGCGGCTGAGGTGGGAGATGGACACTTACGTAACCTTTGTCAACACTATTGAAATGTTTTAGGACTGAGCCTGTGTGTGTGTATGTGTATGTGTGTGTATGTGTAGGGGTGTATGTGGAGGTCGTGGGCGTGGAATTTGCCGTTGTGCAGCTCGAGGAAGGGAAGCGCGGGTTGGCACCCCGGCCGCCCCCTCCCGTCAACCTTTTATTTGGATTCCGGATTTGTGCCGTTGCTTCAGCAGCGCCCGCAGCACCAGAAGCCGCTGATGTGTTGCAGGATGTGCTTACTGCGGTCATCACATCACCGACCGAGTGCTGCCGGCTTTTTTTGAACGTTGGCGCGCAAATGTGACGATGCATGCATGTACGGGATGGCCGCCCCGCTGTCGCGTCTCCCTAGCGTATGCACGCGCGTGATTCTTCATTCCTTCTGGTTCACGTTTTGGACGGCTTCCTAGGGCATGCGGTGCCGAGGCCGGCAAGGAAGCGATTCTAGCAACAGCGCACAGGCGCCGCAACGTGGCCATTGTTTTCGCCTTTTTAATTATTACTTTCATCAAAACTTATTTTACATCTTGGCCTTGAAAGCTGCTTCTCGATCGGCCGAGGAGGAGCGAAGCGGATTAAACAGTGTACACAGTCGCCGCACAGCCAGGGCTAGAATTTCAGCAGGGGTCAGAGGCGTGTCAGGGCATGTAAGGCCTTATTTCTAAGCGACATTCAAGGTATCTCACTGCTTCCAACTGTCTCCGAAACCAAAATAGTTTTAGTAACACGCAGCCAGCATGCAACAGTTGTAGATTATGTTCGCTATGCTGATGAGAAAAGTCATCGTAAAGCGCCTAGGATGAAAGGAACAGTGCTTACAATACTTTTTGCAGCATTGTTCCTCATCACTTCTGCAACTGAAGCGATTTTGCAAACAGGACAGCATGACGGGAATCAACATGACGAAAAAGATGCAGCTCCGATTAAATTAATAGCTGATAGATGCGTCTTCATCCTTTCAACCGGGCACTCGGGGTCGACTGCGCTGATGGATGCTTTGAACCAGCTTCCACACTACCTAATAAGGGGTGAACAATGGGCTGCATTTTGGAACATATATGAGTCATATCTGTAAGTATTAAAAACTTTGGTGCGTACTTGTCTTTGGCTTGCGAACACGGTACACATGGAAACGGCGTCCTCATCGCAGAAACTTTAGATGGACAACCACGGAACCGCTAAGCCAGCTTAAATTTAACTGGACCGCATATCAAGATGCATCCTTCGAAACAATTAAAAGTTTGTACGATCACGAGGCACCCAAGGAAAAGCTACCTTGGTTTAACGAGTTTCCTCAAGAAAGAATAATTGCAGCGATTCAGTCTTACTACGCCATCCTGTACGGCTATTATGGTCAAAGTACGGCTGTTCGTAACGCACACCTTGCGAACCTGGCTTAGGGTTTGGCTGACATAATTTGCAACATTTCGTCCATGCAGGCTTTGTCTCCGGTTTTAAGGACAGCAGGTACGACGCTTTGGTTGGCCTTAGGCTTCTTCTACCCTTGTTCTCCGCCGTACTGAACCGGCCTTTCGCCATCGCCCCAGGTATGTCTGCGGCAGGTCATTTTCTACAGGTCGATGTGCCGAGTTCTTCAACGGTTTCTTGCCGTTCCTTCGGAGCTTATGCTTGGAAGTCAAGGTACACATACACACATACACACACACATACATACACACACACATACATACACACACACATACACACACATAGGCACATACACACATATATATACACACATACACAACGGCGGGTGGGCGAAAACGTCGTACGCCACACTGCCGTATATGGAAATAACGATGTCACGCATTTCTTGAGGCCCTCGCGAATTACCCGCCTATGTAATCAGCCCGCCTCAATGTCGCCCCCTTTTAGACGATGCTGGTTCCGAGTGGTGGTTTGTGGTGGTGGAGGAATGGGCCATCTCGCACGCACGCATTAGTAAGGCCCCCGATAAGCAGCACCGCGTACGGGAGAAAATAGAAAACAGAGTTGCCAATGCTGTACCCGAGAGGGGGCCACCCCGCGCCACTTGGCTCCGTACGTCTGGGGAGTAATTAGCATTCGCAACGGTTCGAAGAGTGTGTGTGTGTGTGTTTCGTCATGCATAGTTATCGATGTCTGGTTTCTTTTGTTTTGACGCCAATGTCGATGTCGATGTCAATGTCGATGTCGATGTCGATTCCTTGCGGCTGATTATATCTCTCCCCGCAGGAGCAATCTCTCAGCATACAACATAGCAGGCGCCCTCAGGAGGGCACTTCGAATGAAATTCTCTCAGGATCCAGAATCCACAACTCTAGATCCTGGATTCTGGATCCTGGATTCTGCTGCGAATTGTTCAATTTGCGTGACCCAACCCGACCCGACCCGACCCGACCTGTCGCTTTGATGTTTGTGTGCAGGTGCTCCTAAACACGCGGTCATCCCCCTCGCTTTCTACGAACATGAAACTGTACAGCATGGAACGAAGTCAGTCAGAGGAGGACTTCCTCAGGGACCTGAACGAAACCCATGCGTTGTACGACAGCTACGTTGCAGGAAATCCTGATCATGCATTCCGAGTGTTCTACGAGGACATGTTTGATCCAGATGTGAGTGCTGCAGTCGTTATCAAGCACGCTTTCTCCTAATTAACTACCAACTAACTAACGAACTAACTACGCATTTGGTTGATGCCCCGATGTTCCGGATCATGCCCCCCCCCACCTGCCTAGTCACATCCAAACCACCAAACTGATCCAAACCACTAATAAACTGATCCAAACTTAACTGATCCCAACCACCAAACCGATCCAAACTGATCCAAACCGATCCCAACCACCAAACCGATCCAAACCACCAAACCACCAAGGGTCATCACGTTCTAATGCGTATGACGAAAGTGCCGGAGGACTGCAGTGCATTGTGAAGCGGCGCCAAGCGATTCTGAACCGAGACTTTCAAGCGGCTTTCGTCTTTTGGCGTTCGAAAAGGGGAGGCCCTCTGAGATTTTGACTGACTGAGATTCGCCTCTCCCGCCCCGACTGCAGAAGAACGCGACCCTGGCGATGCAGCTCTTGGAGTTCCTGGGGGAGGACCCCACCACCCCGATACGGTTCAACCGAATGCCGGCCTCCAACAAACCGAACTCTTGACGGCGCGGGAGGACACAGGCGGCGCGGGATGAGCGGGATGGTGCCGGGTGGGGTGGGGCGTATAGGGCTCAACAGCAGCCGCAGCAGCAGCAGCCGGTCGTACGTCTGCATGGCGGGGGATGGAGAAGGGCGCTCCCAAGGCGTGCTGAATCCTCTAGGGGTGCGGACACTCGACCCCCGGCCGCCAGGGGAGGGAAAAGCCGTCCCAAGATGCATCTGGGTTACGTCCCCAGTCCCCAGTCCTGGTTGGTTCGTAACGGCTCTTGGGTCACACAGCTTGTGACTGACACCGACACCGACACCGACACCGACACCGACACCGACACCGACACCGACACCGACACCGACACCGACACCGACACCGACACCGACTCATCGGGAGAGGCCCCCTTCTAGGTGGCCGTTGGCAGCTACCGGTACTTTGACCGTTGACAGTTACCGATCGGATCTTCGGTACGAGGCTTGGTCATTCTTTGGGAAAAGCCTGTGGTACGCGGGCCCTATGGATATACATGCGGGGGCGATTTTGCAGTTATTGGCGAACAGCTGATGGATGGCACCCGTACAAGCCGTACAAGCCGTACAAGCAGACACCTGCGGCAAGCGGCTTAACGAGCTGAACGAGCTCTCCGTATCCGTACACGAAAGCGGTCCTCCTCTCAGCGGAATAAGATAGGAGTGACCTGCTGCCCCCCCCGCTGCGGATCTGTTTTGCGGCCCGCCCGCTGCTTCGGTGCTCGTCCGGTTCGCCCAGCTCCCTCCTCGGGCTCACCCTCCTCGCCCCGCCCCCTTCCGTCCAGCTCTCGAACCTTACCTTCAATGTTGTTATAAGAAGCATCGTGTAAATGAGGGAGACTGTCGTTGCGTTCGTTAGGTCGTTGGATAGTTTCCTACCTCCACCTCCATCGTTTCCTAATACAGAAATGCGCTCACCCCCACGTACCCCCCCACCCCCGCCATAGCAACAGACGAACGGTTACCCCCCACCCCCACCCCCGACATTTCTTAGGGTTATGAACGAGAAATGATTTGTTGCGGGGAGATGTCCGTTGTAGTCGTAGAATGAGAATGAGAAGGTGGACGGGGGCGGACGGGGGGTGAGTTTGGGTGGGTAAGGCAGAGCCTTAACGCCTGTACGACGCAGCTGTACGACACTGTGTGCCCTTCCCCCATCGATGTACATGCCCTGGATGCAGCAGACCCATCAACGCTCATGATGACGCTACCAAGTTAATGGTGGTCAGATCACTGACTGCACAGACTGTCGCGACAGACGATTTGGATTTTGCTGTACCGGTAGTTGTTAGTTGTTCGGTGGTCGTTACTGTCTATATTCTCAGATTATACGCGCGTATACATGCGAGCTGATTTGTGTGTATGTGTGTGTCTGTATGGTATGTCTGTGTGTGTGTGCAGTGGGTTTTGGGCAGGCGAGGGCCATGAAAGGTACTCCGGATCAGCAAAAGGGCAACACCACATCATCACCAGCACCCAATACACACCTCTCTCCGGACGACATCACCACGGGACGAGCATCTCCTGCGGTACAAGACGAGACACAAAAAAGACCGAGTTGTGATTGTGTGATTGCTGCCGCCAACACACAACTCCCAAACAAAACACACACGCATCACCAGCTGCTGTTATGTGCGGGACCCCCCCCCACACACACACTTACAACACACACACTTACACAAGGGCGAAAGGACAGTGATCACAGAAAGCACATACCGTTGTTTCCATATACGATTATGCCGTACAAATGCGGATTGTTTGTTCACGAGGTCTCATGTTCATAAACAAAGAAAAACGTACAAACGACCCCGCCGCCTTCCCCCTCGCCATCGCCACCCTTTTACGCTTACGTGGTTGCGGGGGAGAATGTTCCCCCTCCCCTCCGAAAGCTCCGAAAACAGCCAGCCTTCATTCAGTTTACGCGGTTGTATCAAAGGGCGGGAAGCTTTTCACTTCGCACCCTGCATTCAGTCTTTCATGCATGCATGCACTTTCCGAGCGGCCCCCCTTGCCCGCCACCAAACATCAAACATCAACCACCAACACTGAGAAATTCACATTTTCTTTCCCCCTTTTTGGAGTACATCGGCAGTACGCAATATATATTATGCCACGTCATCGTCCGTCGTACGTCTGTCTGTCGCAATGCGCATTTCGCGCTTCAAACCTGTCAGTGACTTCAAATGCATGCAGGGGCTCAAGCGGCAGTATGGGGACGCAAGAGCTATGCCAGGTGGGGGAGGAGCCAGCTAAGAGCAAGAGCAGCTGATCGCGCTGTTGCGTCGTTGTCTGGCCTCCAACAACGCATATGTAGGCAACAGCACACACACACATATACATACACATACACACACCACACACACACACAGCACACACACGGTGAGCGCAAATAGCATTCACTGAAAAGAGAAAGGAAGGGAGCAATCCGCCCCATGCTTCCCCCCCTTCCCCCATCGCGCTAAAAGCCTAGGCCCTTAGCCAGCATCCAAAGAGGACGCGGCGTTGTGAGTTCTCGAAACCCCAAGTGACGTTTCCCCCGGCTCCCACCATCCACCGCAATACCCGATCTTTCCGCCAGTGGGGAAACCCTGCTCCGACACCGACACCGATAATGTACGATGTAGGATGTGTAGTAAGCTAGCCAATCTTCGCAACGAACGCAAGAAGGCGACCTCTTCCGCTCCCCCGGTGCATTGCAGACTTAACGAAACTGCTGCTGCTGCTGCTTTTGTTGCTGTTGATGATGAGGAGGAGGAGGAGGCGGAGGAGGAGGATTCTGTCCGCCAGTGCCGACTCGCCTTTCCGCCAAAGCGGCATCGTATCCATCAACCATGAACCGACAACCATCAACCGACAGGCAATACCTCGCAATGCGCGTGGTGGCTGCGGCCACTCCAAGAGAGAGTGTGTGCGTGAGTGTATGTGTGTGCGTGTGTGTTTTAACGACCTTTATTACCTTCCTTTCGTAAGGCCCATCACCTCCACAAACCCCCGCACCTCCCGGCGGCAGAACGGACACAGCAGCGGTCGCGGCCTGTTGCCCCCCAGAGCCTGATGACACATCCGCTCAGCACACTGTCCGCATACACCGTGTCCACACCCCGCGGGCGCCACCGCCTCCCGCTCCGAAAAACACACACCACACAGACTCCCCTCCTCCCCCTCTGCCACCCTCTCCTCCCCCGCGCCCCCCTCCGGATCCATGCTGCCCGCGCCGCTGTCGCTGCAGCCTGGCCCGGGTGCCGCCCGGGCCCAGGCACCTTGCGGCCGCAGCTCCTGACTGAGGGGGCGGGAGGAGGAGGGGGAAGGGGAAGGGGAGGGGGAGGAGGCAGACGCACTGGATGCAGCGGCCCCCCGCCGCCTCGTCCTCCTCCTCGTCCTCCTCCTCCCCCACCGGCACGTGGAGATTAGACCTGTCCCACACCTTCCGGCCTCCCTCTCCTCGCCCCCCTCCTCCCCGGCACTTCTTGAGCAGCTGCAGGTCGCTCAGCAGCCGGGTCCGCAGCGCCGCCGCCGCAATGGTCGCCAGGCCGGCGGGCGTCGCACGAAGCCGGGGGGTAAGCGGCACCGGCGCCCCTCTCCCCCACCCCCTCCAGTCCCAGCACCTGCTCCAGAGGGGCGCCCGGGTGCAGCAGCGCCACCAAGTCCCGATTGGCGGGGTGGTACGTGGCAGCGATCTGCGGGTTTGGGGAGGAGGAGAAAAAGGAGGAGGGTTTGGGGAGGAGGAGAAAAAGGAGGAGGGTTTGGGGAGGAGGAGAAAAAGGAGGAGGGTGGGGGGAGGAGGAGAAATAGCCTAGGGTTTACGAAATGTTATGATCCGCTGTGAAGGGCGTAACGTGGGAGAAGACGAAGACGACAAGGAAGAGGAGGAGGAGGAAGAGGAGGTGGAGGAGGAGGAGGTGGAGGAAGTGGAGGAAGTGGAGGAGGAGGAGGTGGTGGTGGAGGAGGAGGTGGTGGAGGAGGAGGAGGAGGAGGATTGTGTATTGGGTATGTTACGCACCAACAATATGCCCCGCCTTCTACACCAACCTTGACTCCAACAGCCCCCACCTGCCAAGGCAGCTGTCCGCCGTGGTTAACTCGCAACCGGGGCTCCCTGGACCTCGAATTAGCCGTTGAGCTGGAGCTTTGCGCCTGTGTTTAGAGGGCGGGTAAAGTCAAATTCAAATTCAAATTCAAAGTCAAAGTCAACAGCGGGCACGAAACGGGGGTGATCTGAACCGCCCCCCTCCCACACCCTAAAACCCCCCGGTGCATCGTCTGGTACTTGTCGTGTTTGTCGTAATCTTCCCCCTCCCCCTCCCTCTTCCTCCCTGCCGGCCCACGTACATATTGCCGCAGCATCATTCGTACGACCTCGGCGTTGCCGCGGACGGCTGCGAAGTGCATGGGTGTGGACAGGGCGTCGCAGGTGACCAGGACGTCGTAGCTGTGGCTGATGGTGGCG
The DNA here is from genome assembly GCA_019650235.1 of Volvox reticuliferus. Lineage (NCBI taxonomy): Eukaryota > Viridiplantae > Chlorophyta > Chlorophyceae > Chlamydomonadales > Volvocaceae > Volvox > Volvox reticuliferus. The sequence goes on from BNCP01000060.1 coordinate 203,814, forward strand.
GCGTTGAGATGAGGGTCATGGCTCAGCAGCTCCTCGACGGCGGAGGGGTGGTCGAAGAAGACGGCGTAGTGCAGGGCGGTGAGGCCGCAAATGCTGCGGACGTTGATGTACCTGCAGACGGACAGACGGACGGACGGGCGGATGACATGACGGACAGGCATACGCAGCAATATGTACGAACACACAAAACGAAGTACGAAGGGACAGAGCAATTTAAAAATGACAAAGAAAATCAGCTGTAGCACGTTTCGAGGTGAATGGAATTGAAGGCCCCCGCTCCTCTTTAGAAGAAATATACATAAACGCAGTACAGTTCGGTTGCCGTAGAAACCTGTAAACCGTATGCCGTATCCTGTACGGCGAGAACCCCAGCCCACCTGATGCCGTGTCGCGCCATGTTCCGGACCGGGATGTTCTGCATCAGCGCCTCAATGCAGGCCGTACTGCCTGACATGGCGGCGTAGTGCAGTGCCGTACGGGAGCCACAACGGTCACCGACCCATGGGTCGGCACCCTGGCATTCGAAACGGCACAAACGTAGCGTACACGTACATGCGTGCATGGGGAGTGGGGCAAACCAACATCAGCATCCATACCAATAGGAAGCTAAAGAAGTTGAGGGCTGCATCACAACAGAACGACTTCTCGACACACACACAGGCGCACACACACAGGCACACACAGGCGAACACACACAGGCGAACACACACACATCGTCGTTACCGTCACTCTCACCTGCACGAGCAACAGTTTGACCAGCTCAGGGCTGTCGGCCGCGCACGCGCACATGAGGGGTGTCTGACCTGCGGAAGAAAGTCGGGGAACGGAGGGGACGGGTTTCGGAGGAAGGGGGAAAAGGGCGGGAAACGAGGAAAATAGGAGACATTGGGTGGCGGTACGACAGAATGGGAATCGTCTAAGATATTTCAAAATGCAATATCAAGTACGAGATCTGCCGTACGAGATCCAGTAGAACGTCCCCCCTGGTCATTACGAGATACCCGGACACATACACACACGCCCCACACCTTTGCAGTTGACCATATCCACGGCGATGCTGACGCCTTCGCAGACGGAGATGGGCAGTGCGCGGCCTTTACGGCTGCAGTACGGCCCTAGCGCCTCACGTACGACAGGCAGGGTGGCGGAGGACAGGAAACTCAGCATCTGCTGGACCACCTGAATGGGACAGAGCGGGTGGTGTGTGTGTATGGATGTGTACGGATGTGTATGGATGGGACGGTCAACGGATATTGCACCATGTCGGTGCGGCCGTACAGGGTAGCCCGTGGCAGCAGCAAATCTAACCCGGGCTATGTGCTCCGAAACCACAACAACACCTATATATGTGCGGTATATGCTACGCGTGCTATACACATGCAAAAACAAATATGCACAAAAAACACAATCACTCTCCCTCTCCCCCCGTCCCCCTCTCCTCCCCCTTTCCCCTCCTCTCCTTCAAAAACCCACCTCGAGTTGCTTCCGCTCGCACGCAGTGTGGAGGGGTGTGTCAGCTGTGCCGGACAGTACCGGCGTGGCGGCGCTGAGGAGCCAGGGGCTGCTTTGCAGCTTGTCTTGCAGCATGTGAGACCCGTCGCCGGCCTTCAGGGTCCGGTTCAGTTCCACCACAGCCAGGGAAGAAGGACCGCAGCCCATGGCAAGAAGCTGCGTTGCGATGCAGCAGTTGTTGTGGCTTCGGAGCGAGGGGTGGTGTCGTACTCGGGGAAAAATCTCGAAAGCCTTTACCCAATTCCCTGATTACATAAAAAAGGCGGCGTATGCGACGGAGTCAACGAGACAGGAAGCACGCCGGAAACAGCTTTCGGAATGACTGGTGACATGTGGAAGTGGAAAAACTCCCGACGGATTGTACGACGTGTCCTTTCTTCGCCCTACAAAAAACTTCGGCCCCGCTGGATCGATGCTACCGATATGGGAAAAAGGGAACCGCAGCCCGATGCCGCACCCCATCTCGCAGCCAGGGTTGAGCATTTTCCGCACTGAAGTGTAGACGTGCGCCAATGTAGAAGTTTTATCGAAGTGTCGAGGAAGCACCTTTTTGAAACTGTGTTGCCCTAAACACAAACTCTTTTCCTCCACACTCCTTTCTATAATTAAAATAATAATAATAAGAAGAAGAACCACGTGCTGCTGTTCGGTGCCGCATCGGTGGTTTCTTAGGAACAAAGCGCACCAAGTGGAAGGAAAGGATAAGATACATTTTGGCGGCATTGTCCTACCTTCGCTTACGCCAAAGATGGCAAGTACTGTCGTCCGATCCCAAGGGAATATGCCGTCGATGGCGGTTGGTAGTTCAGGCAGGTCCGTCAAAGTTGTCCAAAAGCCTCAGGCAGGTGCCTTGAACGGTGGCGGCGTTTGCAAAAACGCGAGCGCTTCAATGATTCCGACTCAAAATTATCAGAATGCCTTTAGTGTGTATTACGGTTGGGCTTGCCGGTTGTCGACCGAGGAATAAGTGAGCAAAGATTCCTTAAAGGCGCCGTACAACGTACCGCTTTTTCAGCTGGCGAAACGCATGCAGAACTAGCATTCACCGCGCGCAAGTATGATACATTGTAATATTTATTTCTTGGTTTATATAAAGGTTTACACGAGGATGGCGGGTGTCCATTGCACAAATTTGGTGCAGTACTGCGGTCTTTGTCGTGCTTCAAGGTCGGAAATTATTAGGTCATGAAATGATTAGTATATTGCGGCAAAGTAGAACATTGCAAATCGATGTGCAGTTTACAAGTCAAGCGGGTGTTTGGGCCTTGCTCAGTATCAAGTAGCGATCTAGCTGCACATAGACCCACCCTTAGTGGCAGTCCTGGGCTATCATGAGAAATTTCAACTTCTTATCAATCAGATGATTGGCGTACATTAACCTTGCGCAGATGAGGCAACTGAGCCCGGGAGCGCTGACCCGACACACTTCATGAAACGCTCTCTTGTGTCGTCACGTGCTTATCATAGAGAGTACCAAATTGCTTCTTTTTCCACATCATCATGGCCTATATTATTATAGTTCTGACGTTACCCAAATATGTGCTGCGGTTTTGCAAGCCGGGCCAGACCAACGCCCTACATCCGAAGCACGTCATCAACGATCCTCCTTCTCCGCCAAGGCGCGCCGCCATCAGTGCGTGTGACGATATGTGATGGTGACCTCACTCGCGCAGACCCATTTACAAGCCATCGTTGCTTCGAACACAGGAACATGTGCGCATCTCCTCAACAGCACATCTTTCGCCAAAGCTAACTGACTGGTGACGGGCGCCCTTTCCTACCGGGCTGATTCCTTCCAACCTTCCAACACACAGTTGAATCACTCGTCTTGTGTAGCAAGTTAGATTCTGGAAGTTTGTTCCTGCCGTACCGCCGCTGAACGATGTCGATTTTCCTTTCTTTATCGCCGTGTCTTGCCGTGTCATGTCCAGGCCTTTGTTGCTCGTAGAAACATGCGTGCTGTACCATTCATCGTAGGTGTTGTACACGTCAGGAACCCCCTGCCACGTCGCGTGTTGCAAGATGTATATATGGTGATGAGCTGTGATTATTCGTGCAAGCTATGGGGCGGTTGGGTTGTTGATGAATCATATGGGCGGTAGTTATGATCAGATCCAACCGGATCCAGCAGTTGCGCCACCAGCCGCGGTTGAAAGCATGTGTATTTCCTGGATCCATCCTGGATTCCTCTGGATCCGAATCCGTAGTAATAAAAGTAAAAGTCTCTATTATCGGTCGTTACGGCCCCGTACGGGGTTGCTCACCGCCGTACTGCCCCACCACTGGGCCCCATTCAGTCGCCCTAAGAAGATCTCCTCCTCTTTTCATCGCCAAGTCAACAAAGTCAACGGAGGCCCCCTCCCGGGAGTCCGTCATGTGGCTCGCAGCGGCACGAATAACCCCACAGACATACTTTCGAATACTTACCACCACCACCCCAGCCCAGTTCTCATCCCGATCCCGATCTTAATCCCTATATCCTAATTAAGCCCCAATACGAGACCTGTTCAGGCAATAACGTAAAAAAGTGTGAACTGCGGACGGGGGCCACTACCGTAGAGGCGCGGTGTTATTCCGTCCCGGAAAAAAAGGGGAACCCAAACTGGGCATCAAGACGGCCCTGGTTGTCGCAACAATACACAACACACGCCTGCCGTACTGGCATCGGGCGGGGGAAGCGACAGTCACATGCTCGTATATCCGAAATCGCACGCGGAGATGCTCCTCAACCCCCGGGGGGTGGGGGGTGGGGGCCGGGGAAGGGCAATGGCACCATGTGTGGGTTGTTGCCCAAAAGAAAACCACCGGGTGTGGGAAGCGTGGTGGATTCTTGGATCCAATCGTACTACTGGTAAACAACGGCAGACACGCAAAAAGCATATGCGTAAGCTGGTGGCGGCGGTGGTGGCGGCGGTGGCGGTGAGGAGGAGGTTAATTCTCGTCCTCCTCCCCTCCTCCCCTTTTTTGCGTTCTTCGACTGCATCATTTATCTCACATCCTCCTCCGGATTGACCGTACAGCACAGTACGGCAAGAGCTCACAAAATGACACCTTCCCTCCGCCCCTCTCCACACCCCGGGGTATTATGCCTCTGTTTGCCCGGTCTGTCCGTCTGTCTGTCCGTCTGTCGCTGGGTGTCATTCCGCAAGTTCGTCGTACGCCGCCGCCTCCGCCGCCTCCGCCATCAACTCATCCTCCAACTTCCCACTCGCTCCCAGGCCAAGGGCCTCACCCGCCGCCGCCTCCTCGCCGCCGCCGCCGCTGCCCCCATCTCCCGCCGCCGCTGCCCCGCCGTTGTACGGCCATGTCACCCAGTTCCGTTTGCGTGCCTTCTGCGGCTGCCCTCCCTCCACGTCACCTCCGGCCTCACCCCCGTCATGCTGCATCGCCTCCTTTCCTGCCGCCGCCTCCTCGTCTTTCTCGAGCAGCTCCTGGAACTTGTCATGGCCCCACCGACCCATGGGACTCCGCGACCGGTCCCGATCTCGTCCACGGCGGGAGGGATAGCCGCCGCCGCCGCCTCTGTTGCCGCCTCCGTCGCCGTACGATCGACCACGACCCCCACCACGATTCCAGCCTCGACCATTGCCGTACCTGGGGGGACCATGGGTCAGGTGGATACGTAACTAACATAACCGAAAACAGAAATATCGAATGGACATTGTTGGCGCTTTTGGAGGATTGGTTGGGATGGGTTTCGGAGAATCAAGACGGCAGCACATGGCGAAGTATAGTACGGTCGTTGAAAACCGTGAGCCGGGAGTGGAGGTGGTTGGCGAACAGGCTGTCGGTTGTGAAGGAATAACGTAATGACGGGAGTCACGTCAGGAGTCGAGGCAACGCTTCGGTACGGCACCTCCCCCCTCCTGTTGAATTGTCTGGCGCATCTTTCTACCCCCCCTCTACCCCTCTCTCTAACTCCGGTCATTAATTTGCGCTCCCCTCAACAGCAGTACCAGGTCCCATCTATTCGCCTCGGACCCCCCACCTTCCCCCTCCTCAAAAAAGAGAGAGACACATACACACACACACACAGCCCGGTTTCGCAACTGTCCCCTTTAGCCAGCCTTTCGTAAACCTCGGGCTGCTCCGGCCATGAGGCCCTTTTGGTACGGTGCGAACGGTGCCTAACACGTAAAACCCCACACGCTACTTAATCCTAATTAACGAACAACGGCTAACCAATCTTACCACATGAAGCGTCTTATCACCTCTTAAACCCCCCCAACCCCCCCAACCCCATACACACAAACTCATGTTTAGTCTGAGTGCTAGGTGATACCCTCAACACTTCCTCTCCATGTCGCAACTTCCCCCACCCAATACACACACACACACACATCAAACGCACCTGTCCGACTCATCTTGGGGCCGCCCGCCCATGCCCCAGCCGCGGCCGCGACCACGCCCGCCTCCTCCTCCTCCCCCTCCAAAGGCGCCCTCATCTTCCGCCACGTCTCGGTCGTCATGTTCTCCAAGGTACCTGCCCCGGCCTCCTCCCCCTCCATACCCTCCCCCTCCCCCGTACTTCTCCCCTCCGAAACCAGCGCCCGAGCCCCCACCAAACCCATCCCCACCTCGCCCATCCTGCTCTCCGCGGTATCGGCCCCGAACCCCAGCGGTGCCGTACCCTCCCCCTCCTCTTCCGCCGCCGTCGGCGTCTCTATCGTCATGTTCGTGACGGTACCGCCCACCTCCACCTCCACCCCCGCCCCCGCCATCCGGGTGTCGTTCCCCCCCCCTGGAGCTGCCCGCCGCCGGGCCCCGCGGTTCCCCGAGCCTGGACTCCAGCGACCGGGAGAGGCGGCCCGTACGTGCCGACTCCAAGCGGCTTCAAGACGACACACAGAAAGGGAACGGAGGGGAGGCGTCATGCCGAAGCGGGGTGGGGGCATGGAATGGCCGGGAAAACACATGCGATCACGGGGATCACATACACACACGCACACGCACACACACACATATCCGCAGCGATGGGTGATCAGAGCGGGGCCGGGAGCGAAGTCAATTGCGAACGAGCCGCGCAGTGCCTCGAGACGGGAGGCGGGAGGGGAAGAGGGGAGGGGACGGAAGCGGGTGACGTACAATTTCGCACATGAAAGTACGAAAAGCGAATGGCGGCCTCCCTTGCGCGGGATACTCGAGACGGTACAACAATCGATCCACGCTGTAATCGAGAATTTTACGAGCTGAATTTTACCACCGCAGGGCGCGTTTCATTCTGTTCGGATCTCAACAAAGCATTCGATCACAAACTGCAACAACCCAAATCGCACGTCGCAGGCTGAGCACTCACTCGCCCATGCCGCCCCCGTTACGGCGCTGTGCACCACGTGGGTCAGGAGCGGTGTAGTCGTACGTGTCGCGGTCGTCGTGACCGTCCCGGCGGCCGCTCTTAGAGTCATCTCCGGCGGGACCTCGAAAGCCTCCGCCGCGGCCGCCGCCTCCGTAGCCCCCTTCCCGTCCAGTTCCGTCAGCCCGCTGCCCGTCACGGCCCGTTCGACCCGAGCGAGGTTGGTCCCAACCGCGTTGACCGCCTTCGTGCCTCCTGACACCATCCTCATTATCGTCGCGCTCTACGCGGTCGTCGTGCCCGCTGTACTTGTTGAACCGAGGCGGTTCTGTGGGTGTGGTGTTGCGGGCGGGATGATCACCACCGCGGGAGGAAGTGTCGTGGTTGCGATCTGATGTGTATGTTAAACGGTCCCCTGTAACGCATATAAGCAAAGAGACATGTGTCGTTCGTCAAATTCGCAACCGTGGAAAAACGTGCTTTGCCGACATCATCTTGCCGACTACAAAATTTAATGCAGAAAGGTCTATGAAGATGCTATATGTTTATATTTATTTATTCTCACCAATTTTAGAGCGACCTTGTGCACGCGCCTCCGTCCTCTCGTAACGGCCTTCTTCTTTGTAGCTTTGAAGCCTGCTGCCTTTTTCTTCTGGCTCGCAACGATCATCATGTTGGCTGTAACGCCACGACATTTTACAAAAAGAAATTTCCGAAACTAACTGATCTCAAGGCTTCTAAAAGGAGTTGAAGTCAACAAGCCCGCAGGGCCGGTGAGCGTTTGTAGTTCGTGTGGCGCTTAAATTTAGGAACAGTACAAACAACATGGATATAACCTTGCTTTAGGGAAAGGAACCGCAAAGACTAACAGCAGGCATGCCGTACGCTGTTATCAACGACCCAGGTGTTACTGGAAAAAAATGTTCCAGTTCGTCCCGTCCTCCGGCTTTTATCCCGCCCAAATTCCAGTTCGGCTCGATGCCCTCGACCAGATCAGGTAGACGTCGTCAAAATGAGGTAGGTAGTGCCTTGTGTGTGGGTACGTACAGCCCTGCCTGCCTGCCTAAACAAACCGTCCTCCGTCATACCAGCCATGCAGCTATGCCCCCTCATCTGTCTTCCTCCCGATGCATACGTTCGCTCTGCGGGCTTTTTGACTTCAGCTCCGTGTACACCCCCACCTTTGCTCCTCTCCAGTAGAGGACGCATCTAAAAGAATGGCTGTGTGGATGACTTTGATGAGAAGTTGGTGTTAGGTGCTGGTGCTGGTGCTGGTGGGGAGGGCCCAGCTTTCAAGCTCTCTCAACACAAGCTCCGATTACAACAAAGTAAGAATGATTTTTTCGAAAGATATTTGCTGACAGAATCCAAATCCACAAGCGTGGAAGATCCAGATCCAAAATCGATCGCATATAAGATCACCATCAAATCAGAGCAATCAAATCTTCCCCGCTGTCAACTTTCGCAGTTGGTCTGGGGCCGCAGCTATCGGTCCACGTCCACGAACACTACATATTGCCAATGAATGTACGACAAGGAGACCGTCCAAATGTTAAAGAGCTAGCTGTACGTGAACCTAGCTACCTTATTTATTGAATTGCCGTACATATGTTACCGTTTGTATCCAACCCCAAACCACTAACTCCCAACGAAAACTCCTGTTTCTCTCGGAACACGCCCGTCGGAACATGGACCTACGTACGACCACATACCTCCTGCACCTCCTCCTCACCCGTACCTGTAATTACGTCATCACCCCCCTTCATTATACGTCTAAGCACTCTTTGCAGGTGTGGGTTCGGGCCGTCTGCTTTCCAGCTCTCCTGCCAAGACTCCCCTTCCTCTTCCCCCTTTGCGCCTTGCCCCGTCCGCTCACTGCCCC